>OX101753.1:56714112-57314112 GCA_944452675.1 Tachina lurida
TTAATGGATTGATGTTAAATATTTATCGCGTCAGTATTTACGTTATTTTTTGCTGTGCGGATATTTAATAATTTTTGCTGTGCAGCCGCTCTTTTTATTTTGTCAGAATAAGCTTTAGCCGACGACTCCTACAACTCCGGCAATACCTCCAAATTAAAAATAACGTCTTTCAAAATGTTTGATACTTACATCAACATAATTTTTTATTTTATTTATTTAATTGCCTAATTTTGTTTTTAAGTTCATTAACCATTAAACATTTATTATGACTTATTAGTTTATTTTTTATTCGACCTTATTATGTGTTTTAAATTATTTTATTATTTTTTCAGGCTCTAGGTCAATTATTTCCTTCAAATGTTTAATAATATTAATGGTGGAATCAATAATTGATGTTTGGTTTTTAAATAATTTAAAAATATAGTCCGTTTCGACCTTCGCCCTTTTAATGGTGTCTGACGTTTTATTGGCATAGTCTGAATGCAGCACTCCAACAATAACCTGGCTACATTTCCCACAATGTTGAATGCACCCCTTTTTACTCTAGTAGTGGCGAATAGTTCCTTTTCCTCCAGCCACTCTTCTTTTACTTGATTGAAATTATTTATCAATATATTACATGTTGACTGATGTGTGATGGTTGAACATAAGTGTTGCAAAGTGACTAATCCAGACTGAAAAGTCTTTAATTCAGATAGGAAAGGTAACAGATCATAATATACCATAAGTTTCCATTCAGCTGTTGCCAGATTTACGGTTCCAATGCCTTCAAAGTACAGCCATGGGTCAGAATGAAAGTTGTTTATCTTTACATTACTGGTCATAACGGCTGGAATGAGAAGGGTGGCTACGATCATGGTGAGTACGACTGAGCTAGTAATAGTCTTCGATTTTTTTGTGGGTGGAGTATCTTATTTGTCAACAGGTATTGGATAAATAGGGTTGGATAGTTCATTTGCAGGCGATTCGTCTTCGTGAAGTAGTGGAGCTAATCTATGGATAGGTCTTCTTTTTATTCCTGAGATTGTTTTTACATCTGCCACCTGAACCTTGCCATCATTGCCCTCGTATGTTTGGAGGATTCTTTCAAGTAGCTAGCTCATAACCGGCAAATTGTCCTCTTTTATAATAACCATCTGTCCTTCTTTCACGTTTCAGATGATGATTTCCACTTCTGTCTTTCCTGCAATTAGTGTAGATACTCGGCTGACCAACGTCTCCAGAATTCATGTTTGAGTTGGGAGACGAGTTTCCATCTTGTAGCGAGAGAACTATTTGGTTTCTCTGCACTACTGTCCACTTGGGCTGTGAGTGGTTCTCCAATTAAGAAGTGTTCTGGAGTCAGTGCAGTTAGATCGTTTGGATTAGGTGACATCGGAGTTAGAGGACGGGAATTTAATATGGCTTCTATTTCGATAATTACTGTTTCAAACTCTTCGTGCGTTAGAGACGCTGTTGAAACACTTCGTAGTAGCAGTTGATTAGCATATTTTACTGCTGACTTCCATAAGCCTCCAAAGTGAGGGGCTCAAGGTGGATAAATTTGAATTCAATTCCTTCTCTACTGCATGACGTAAGCTTTTTTCTTGAGAGTTTTTATCAAAGATTGCTTGATTTAGTTCTTCTAGCTGATTCCGTGTACCTATGAAGTTTGTAGCATTGTCTGAATATATGGTTACAACTTCCAGGTGTACAGCCTTCGTCGAAAAACGGACAAAAATAGCTATGTAAACCTTATGAGGTTTTTTACCCCTTATCTTATAATGAACCCAAAAAGGTCCGCAGTAGTCAACACCACATTAAATAAATGGGCGTGATGGGGTGACACTGCCTGCTGGTAGATCCGCTATTATTTCAGAAAATAATCTGGGGTTTGCCCTTGTCCATCGCACACAATTTTGGACTATATTTCTTGCCATTGATTTACCCTTGACGATCCAGTATTGTTGTCTGAACGTAGCCAATAATGATTGTGGGCCACAGTGAAAGTTTTTTCATGCAACATTGTGAGTACAACTTTTGAAATCAAGTCTTCATAGGGTAAAAGTATGGTATATTTTGCGTCATGTGATTGAATAGAGGCTTCCAATCTTTCTCCTACCCGTAAAATGTTATTTTTATCATGGAGATAAGCTGTTAATTGTGCTGGACTTGTCCACTTGTTTTTTTTATTTAATTCAGATATCTCCTTCTTGAAGTCGGAGATCTGAACTGCTTGAATACTTTTTAAACGCGAATCATCCAGTTCTTTAGGACTCAGCGAATTGTGTTTTGGTCGAAATTCATTTTGCGTTTTTGAATTATCTATGAATCTGAGTACGTAACCCAAAACGTTCTGTAAGGTTTTAGAAGAATTTTTGTGGTGAATTCTGTATATAATGCTGCCGTCATTTAACACCATAATTGCAGTAACAGAAACCTAATTCTTTGGCTCAATGTCATTGACAATTTCTTGATGTATGTATTTCGATGGCCATGATTCCTCTTTTCCATGAAGGAAGAGTGGTCCATATAGCCATAAGTTACATGCTGGCAAATCTACTGCACGAAGTCCTCTGGATAATATATCGGCTGGGTTGTGTTTTGATCGTACATGGCGCCATTGTTCGGCTAGAGTTAGTGACTGAATTGTTGATACTCTGTTGGCGACAAAGGTTTTGTTTGAAGATGATTGTGCGCATATCTATGATAACATGCTTTTTAAATCAGTCCATAGAAATGTAGATTGGTTTTGAAACTGCAGAAAGTTGTCTGTGAGAAAGTTGTGCTGCTAAAACTGCTGCAGATAGCTCTAGTCGAGGTAATGTTTGCTGTTTTAATGGTGCAACTCTTGATTTCGCACAGAGCATTCGCATGATTACCTGCCCATTTTTAAGAATTGCGCGAATGTATGCAACTGCACCAAAGACCTTCTCGGATGCTTCTGCGACTACGTGTAGTTGTGTTTTTACTGGGATTTCGCCCTGGAAGATGTGTCGTGGTATCGTAAAATTGTTAAGATTTTCTAGATCGTTTCTAAATGTGCTCCAAGATGCACCTAGATCATTAGTTAACGGTACATCCCAATCTAATTTATACTGCCAAAGGTGTTGAATAAATATTTTGGCCTTAACAATCATAGGGGCTAACAGACCGAGAGGATCTAACAGTTTTGCGAGATCAGAAGTTACTGTTCGTTTCGAGATTTGCTGATGCTGGGTTAATCACTGCCCAGCATCCAATAGTGCCAAAAATGGCACAATTGTGCCACATTTGCCATCACTGGCTGGTAATGTAGTTATGTTGTGGCTTCTATGGATATTACTGTATTTGGTCACAGAATACACAGAAGTGAAGAAAGTGACAGATAAAAAAAGCTCCAATCAGGTTTTTTAAAATTCGTGGAAAAAAGAGAAAAGTATAGTGTATTTGATACTGTAGTGTATTACTACTTACCAATTAACAAAGCTAGTAAAAAGCGTTGTAATTTTATTGCACTAGAAAGAATAATAAAAACAAAAACGACGACAAAATTTGAGGGAAAACGAGACGAACAGAAAAAACCCTTATCTACCGTTTCGTGACACTTCTGTATGTTTTTTGATTTGGTATTGTGACTTCTATAGTAGATGTTGATAACGCGACTTCTGTAGACATCAATGCAGTTGGTGTTGTGGCTTCTATGGATGTTGATGATGTAGCTTCTTGAAGCTGCTTATTTTTGTTGATTATTCTCCTATACAAAGGAGTATCTCAAAATTTTCTGCTTTTTAATTTTACACCATGCTGCTTAAGATAGAGGCCTTTCTTATTTGAGATATTGGAAAAGGTTATTATTTCACAATATAAATTGTTATCGTTGATTTTGAAGTATTGTTTTAGTTTTTTTTTTAGTGATATCACAAGACTAGAAGTTTGTTTGAAAACATTTCTTATTGTATACTTTTCTGAACACAATACATGTATACATTCATCTATAGAAAATTATCTTTGATTGGAAAATCCTCATATCCATTAACATTTATCATCATGTAAATTGTTAAGTTTAAACAATGAAATATAACGATTTGCTTGTCCTTCATAGAAAGATATTTTTGTAATGAGTTTTTTTCGCATACCCTTTTTCTCAGACCAAATAAAAACTAAGCAAAAACCATGTCATTTTTTTGTTAAGAATTTTGAAAATTTCCATGTAAATGGAAAAAGTAATAAAACATTGTCATCGTATATGACCATGTGTCTTGCATATGCATTTTTACCTTTCATTAAATTTCTAAAAGTCCTACCCTTTTTAATAAAATGGAAACAAATAAGAAATAAGATAACTAATTTAAAACATAAGCCCTCATACATAAAATTTAAAATGAATTTGAAATATGTACATGTATTTTATTTAAAATTTTCTCTCCAAACTTTTCCTAAAATACATTTTAAATTCATTTTATTTTAAAATAAAATAAAAGCATGCGCACGTTTAACATAAAAATCAATAAATAATCGGTTCTCACTTCACTTTACTAAATACAGTTATTGTTTTAAAAATTTTGCAACTACATAAAATTTCTTATGACTAATAAAAAAGTTAGCTATAGTTTGGTTCTAATATTGCTGAACCATTTGGTGATTGACGTCCTTTTTAAATAATTGTCCAAATTTTGTCATATATTTTTTTCTAAGTAAGGATCCTCTCTGTTTAAAAATTTAACGATTCTTTGCGGAATATAAAACCACTTATTGTTGTCTAAATATGCAATACGTTTGAATCCATATTGTGTAACCTTCCATTCAAAATTTAAAATTTTGTAAGGTTCATTTAAAAGAACTAGTGTTCGCCCAGTGGTTGAAAATCAACCATTAACGCACAGAGGTGGAAAATAGAATGAAAATATTTAAAGTTTGATGAATTTAAAACACAATTTAAATGTTAATTATTTGTTGATAGATCTAAAACCAAAAAAAAAAACAAAAATAAAATAAATTTTATATGTATTTCTTAAACTTTCATATAATAAATAACAAAATTTTATTGTTATGTTAAACTTCATTCTTGCCATTTTTATTGAACGCAATTTCAAGTTACTTTGAAAAACAATAACTAACTGCCTGTTCCACAATGTCACTCATGTTCGTTCGCACGCATTTTAAACGACAAACAGCTGTTGTGCGTTACACTAAAAGCCTTTAGGACGACAAGTCGAAAGAAAATGAGTGCGAACGATAACGTAAGCATTTCAATACAAATTTGCGCTCCAATAAAATTTTTTTCAGTCGTTTGTACGAACTCTAATGTCAAAAGCAGGCACTTGTATTTTAATTGTCGACTGAGACAAAATAAAACAAATTATTTTTATTTACAAAAATAAAATATTTTGTTTTGCCAATGAGTAATATAATACTGGCTTCGCTGGCAATGTATTTGTTGAGTAACCCGTCGTTGGCGGTCCTTTGGCTGGTCTTAGTGATACTCTTCTCTAGGTATGTATGTATGTATGTGTGTTCGACAACAGCGTTAGTTAGATGCTATCAGTCTTATGTATAAATTAAAACGGACAAGAAGTTAGCATAAATCACATTGGGATTTAATAGCAGGTAAAAACTACATTATGCGCCGATTTTTAATGCCAAATTGTGTGGAGGAACTCGTTAGCACCGCCTAGTTCATTGTTGTCACTTATGCTAACTTCATGCCAGTTTTTTCTTATACATAGGGCCGTATTTATTCATCTAAGCAGTTGTTCTACATACACGAAGGTGAAAATCCTTAAGCTATCCGGATATACAGAAAACTTACTGAGCGGAGCCGGTATTCGGCAATAATAATCCGAGTACATAAATACAATAATAATATATGTATATGTATTTACATATGTCCATACCTAGAGGAGAGAGTTCTTAAGATCGGACGAAGGCCAGATAAACAAAAAATATACTTCTACTCTACAAAGTCGCCGTTGCGCATACATGTGTGCAAATCTATGTATGTATACACAAAAGAGAAAGTTATTGCATCCATCCAAAGGCCGGCTAGGTAGAGCACTTTTCTAGGTCTGTTGTCATTTTTGAAAGACCTAAGGATAATGACAATCACCCAAATGGCAATGAATAATGACCTAAATAAATGGGTAATTTTTCCATTTGGGTGATTCTTCACAAAATTTTGAATGACTTGTGTTTTTTGAGTCTTTATTTATCATAAATAAAAACCAATGAGCAATTATGTGTAATTTTTATACTTAACAAAAGTTGTTTTGTTAAGTTTATTTTAATTTATTTTTGGGTGCCACTTGTTGCAGGTTAGAAGTAGAACAGAGTTTCATTTTTTTAAAGCACAATTTACACATTTAAACGATTTTTTATTCCCATTTGACGATGAATGTGTGAAATTGTTGATGTGGCAATATGGATATTTGACACCGTGTATACGGCTTACGTTAGAAACGTAAAACCATGCGAACGACGAGTCGAATGTTATTGGGGCGCTGAATCGAACGAAAGTGAGTGACTGCTTATCTTTCACTTAAGTTTTCTTTCGACATTCTGGAACTGGCTGCAAATGAATTGATGTTAACTGGTCCAGTGGTGCAAAGTGAACTATTTTCCATTTTAATTCGTTTTCGATTGCCAAGGTTCGTTTTTACAAGCGATATTTAAAAAATGTACAGACAAATACTAATCAACTCAAACGACCATCAATGTTAACTTATTATGTGTAGGGAAGATCCATCATCGCCACTTGCCTATTACAAACTCAACACAGTAACATATGGGACACGTGCAGCACTGTAGCGTGTTCTAACTATCACTACGACTAACATTGCGTAGTAAACATTTAAAGTCAACTTGACCGCAATATACATAATAATGTATATTCCAATGGCATTGAAATTATTTTTGCGCTGGACATTTGACACTCATGCAAATGCATTAGACAGACTGCAACGTAAATATGTATTTTGTACAAATGATATTTGACACTTACCAGTCTGATCGAAGGCCGCAGCAAAATGCACTTGAATGAATCAAAATTAATAACCACATGTGTTTATATAATAAATATAAACCATACAAAATCCATGTTTTCCAAATTTCTTATGAGACACACGCCGCACGCCTACCGTGGGAAACTAAAAGGAACAATTTGCTTATTAAGCATATACCTTTTCTATATTCTTATGAATTGAATAGGCTAAAGTTCGTAACGCTTTTTAAGCCAAATTACATGTGATAATTATTAATGAACAAATAACATCAAAGTTAGTTGTAAATATTCTGACAACAACACATAGTTGAACGGAACAGCCAGCCGTTTTCGAAGGCCACTAAACCTTCCTCATCAGCGTTCTTCTGTGTTTTGGTCCACTGTGTGTGGTGTCAGTTGATGTGGATGTCTGCCTTATATACGTAACTTTATTGCAAATGGAATATGTGAATTGGTTTGATTCATTGCATTTCAATTTGCTAATGTGTTTCGTAATGTATACGCAAGTTACCATCTATATATATATACCATCTTCTATATATATTACCATCTTCTATATATATTACAACAGTCTTACCATTGTCGTTTTGTTCCTTACTAACTATACACATGTTTGTTAATTTGCTTATTTTTGTTCTACTTAAGACAAACTTTTTTGGTTTGTTACTATTAAGTATATTTTTATTTTTAATTTTTGCCACAAGCCAATGACTAATTATTAGTTAATTTAATTATTATTTTTCGAACTGTATTTGTTTCTATATTCTTATGAATTGAATAGGCTAAAGTTATTCAATTCATAAGAATATAGAAACAAATACAGTTCGAAAAATAATAATTAAATTAACTAATTAATAGTCATTGGCTTGTGGCAAAAATTAAAAATAAAAATATACTTAATAGTAACAAACAAAAAAAGTTTGTCTTAAGTAGAACAAAAATAAGCAAATTAACAAACATGTGTATAGTTAGTAAGGAACAAAACGACAATGGTAAGACTGTTGTAATATATATAGAAGATGGTAATATATATAGAAGATGGTATATATATATAGATGGTAACTTGCGTATACATTACGAAACACATTAGCAAAATGGAAATGAAATGAATCAAACCAATTCACATATTCCATTTGCAATAAAGTTACGTATATAAGGCAGACATCCACATCAACTGACACCACACACAGTGGACCAAAACACAGAAGAACGCTGATGAGGAAGGTTTAGTGGCCTTCGAAAACGGCTGGCTGTTCCGTTCAACTATGTGTTGTTGTCAGAATATTTACAACTAACTTTGATGTTATTTGTTCATTAATAATTATCACATGTAATTTGGCTTAAAAAGCGTTACGAACTTTAGCCTATTCAATTCATAAGAATATAGAAACAAATACAGTTCGAAAAATAATAATTAAATTAACCATATACCTTTTCTTTTCCCTCTTATGTTAAGATAGGTTAAGCTTTATTCTCATAACTAGTATATAAGAAAATGTATTTTTATTTTTAAATTAATGAATAAACAACTTTCTTGTGAGCTCCTTGCTGAGCTCTAATAATAAAAGAAATAGTTTACTTCATTCAGGCATTCATCTGCCTTCAACTATTTTGAGCCAGTGGCGTTTATTAGCGCCGGCACCCTCGGGCAGGTAGAAATTAGAGAATTTTTAAATTAATAAAATCTAATTATTTACATGGCGATCCTGCCAGTTCTTATGAACAAAATTTTTTTAATTGTCCTGACGGATTAGCCTATAAACAATCCGTCAGAAGAGAAGGAAGATGCTGCCTGGCCAAAAGGCAGACAGCTATGACTGGTAATAAACCCGCACCACAAAAAGAGGGGCCAAAAGCCTTGACCATAGAAGAATACCGCCGAAGACAGGCCAAGAAGATTGAAGAAAAACTAACACAAATTCCTAACATACAAAGACCACGACATAAAAGAGGTGGCAATCTGGTACAAATTAGAAAAAAACTGGCTGCGATGAAAAGGATTGTGGAATCCGATCCACCACCATCTTGGGAAAGAGCCACAGAGATCTGGCTACAAATTGAAGCTTTGGAGGCGTTAATACAGCAACGCAGACATTAAAATTTAATGTATAATTATTTATTTAATGTATAATTATTAAAAAAAAAAAAAAAAAAAAATTATATCAAAAATAAAATAACTATAAAATTTAAAATTAATTTTGTAAGGTTATAAAATGAATAGGAAATTCAGAAGTAAGGCTAAAAACCCAGTTCAATGGGAAATTAAGGAAAATGAGCCAACTATGGAAGCGCCAATAGAGTTTTTAAAACAAATTTGGAAATTGGTAGGAATAGAAGGAACTCCAACAGAAGACGACGTAATAAATAAACCAAAAATTTAACAAGAAACAGTCTTACTCATGAGGAAATTTTTAGAGTGGTAAATTTTTTTTTACTTGAAAAAAAAAAATTATTAGATTTTTGTTTTGGAGTGGTGAACTGTTGAATTTATTTTTTCAATATGGGTAAGACAGAATCGAAATTAGAAAACCCAAATGCAAATGTAATAAATGAGGTAGAAGTAGTACCAGAAAAAATTGATTTAAAATTAATTGAAATAATTCTAATTATTATTTGTATATTATCGATTTTTAACTTTGTTTTGAAAATGTATAAGATACACCACAAAATTTTAAAGAAAAAATATTCTAGCAGAGCAAATGACCTAGACAAAGTATAACTTAAATAAGTTATAAAATTTTTTTTATTCACTAATGGAATGGAAAGAAATAATTACTAAAGCCAGAATTATAAAAGAAGATTTTGAACGTTCATACAAGTGTCTCAATATAGATAGACCAATTAAAAGCGAAACAATTAACCACCATTTCCAGAACATTTTAAAAAGATTAGAAGAAATAATAGTTTTATTTAACGTTTATTACAATAGACTTACAGTAGCTCACCAAAGAGCAGCAGACGCCTTTTTCCTTGATTTAACAAGCAGAATTTCAAAATTAGCTGATAAAAAATCGATTCAAATCGAACTACCAAATTCAATACACGAAAGTGTAACAGTTAATATTTCTATGCCTATAACTGAATCCACAATGACTCAAACTGTAGTGGACTTTTTGAACACAGCATCAAAGCTGATTATAGACTTTGATGGAAAATCAGAAAATTTACGATCCTTTATTGACTCCCTGTCCCTAGTAGATTCAATAAAAGGTACTCACGAAGCGGTGGCAGTATCACTAATAAAAGCAAAATTAAAGGGAACCGCAAGAAATCTAATCAGCAATGAATCAACTATATCAGAAATAATAAGCAAACTAAAAAGTAGCGTGAAGGGATAGTCTGTGGAAGTGTTAACAGCAAAAATTTTAAATATAAAACAAAACAATAAAACAGCCAACACTTATTGCAGCGAAATAGAAAATTTAACTAAAGCGTTAGAAACTGCATACATTTCAGATGGACTGTCATGCGACTTAGCTACAAAATATTCCACACAAACTGCAGTAAAAGCATTAACTAAAAACTGCACCATTGATAAAGTCAAGCTTATCATGGAGGCAGGACAATTTAATAGCATGAACGATGCTATAAGTAAATTTGTAAATAGTTGTACAGACGCCACAGGTCAACAAAATACCATTTGGTACTATGGACAAAAGTACAAATCTGGAAACAGTTACCGTGGTAATAACACTCGATCACGTGGAAGAAATAATTACCCACGTGGAAATAATAACAACAACTATAATAATAACAATAATAATAACAATTATTACAGAAACCGACAGAGATTTAATAATAATCGTAGGAACAATAACTACGTAAGAGCAACAGAAACAAATGATAATGGTTCGGAAAACTCCGAACTTCCCCTAGGATTAAATCAGTAAAAATTTACAATCTAAATCTAAACTTGAGGTTCTTTATACATATTCAATTAGGCAATACTAACAATTCACTCACACTCTTAGTAGACACAGGAGCAGACATTTCATTAATAAAATCAAAATTCTTTAAATTAAACCAAATTAACACTAATAAAACAACAACTTTAAGTGGAATAGGACAAGGTAACATCAAATCGATTGGAAATACATTTTGTGATTTAAAATTTAAAAAATTTTTAATACCACATTACTTCCAAGTAGTAGATAATAACTTTCCAATACCATGCGATGGAATCATTGGCATGGATTTTATCAAAAAATATAACTGTATATTGGATTTCAACCAAGATAATGATTACCTTATCCTTAGACCATTTAATATACCACATACAATAGATATACCGATTACGAATAACTGCAATAAAATTAATATACCTCCAAGATGTGAAGTAATACGTCAAGTAAATTTTACCAATTCAAATAATGAATTATTAATTCCAAATCAAGAAATTGAACCAGGTGTTTTTATACCAAATACATTAGTTAAATCTGACAAAGCTTTTATTCGTATTCTAAACACTAATAACACCATTACTAAAATCAAACAAAGTAACATAAAAACCGAAAACATCTCTGATTATGAAATTATCAAAGAAAATTCAAGTCAAAATACGCAAAGAAAATCAGATATATTAAAAATTTTAAAGAAAAATTTTCCACAACAATTTAAACCTACATTAACTGAACTATGTTCAACATATAGTGATATTTTCGGTTTAGAAACAGAAACAATAACAACTAATAATTTTTATGAACAAAAGTTGAGAGTAAAAGATAAAGAACCAGTATATATTAAAAATGATCGTATACCACATACACATAAGGAAGAAATTGATAGACAAGTGAAAAAATTAATAGACGATAAGATTATTGAACCTTCCTATTCTGAATATAATAGTCCAGTCTTGTTAGTACCAAAGAAGTCACTTCCTAATTCTGACCAAAAAAGATGGAGACTTGTCATAGATTACAGACAAATAAATAAAAAACTAATTGCAGATAAGTTCCCATTACTTAGAATTGATGATATATTAGACCAACTAGGTAGAGCAAAATATTTTTCCTGTTTAGACTTAATGTCAGGCTTTCACCAGATCAGTTTAGAGAAAAACTGCAGAGACTTAACATCTTTTTCAACCAACAATGGTTCATACAGATTTACTAGATTACCTTATGGTTTAAAAATAGCACCCAATTCTTTTCAACGAATGATGACACTTGCTTTCAGTGGTTTAAAACCAGACCAAGCCTTTCTATATATGGATGATTTAGTCGTATTGGGATGCTCCGAAAAGCACATGCTTTCGAATTTAAAAAACGTTTTCAACCTATGCCGAAGGTATAATCTTAAATTACACCCTGAAAAATTTTCATTCTTCATGAGAGAAGTAACATACCTTGGTCACAAATGTACAGATAAAGGAATATTACCAGACGATAGTAAATATTCAATCATTGAAAACTATCCAACACCAACAGACGCAGATAGTGCAAAAAGATTCGTAGCTTTTTGTAACTACTATCGAAGATTTATTAAAAATTTTTCTGAATACTCCAGACATTTAACAAAATTATCCAAGAAAAATACACCCTTTGAATGGACGAAAGATTGTGATTTTGCATTTAAATATCTCAAAAAGGCATTAATGAGTCCGACCTTACTACAATATTCTGATTTTGCCAAGGAATTTTGTATAACAACAGATGCAAGTAAACACGCTTGTGGTGCTGTTTTAACACAACAACACGAAGATAAACATTTACCTATTGCTTATGCATCCAAAACATTCACAAAAGGAGAAAGTAATAAATCAACAATTGAGCAAGAATTGACTGCAATTCATTGGGCAATTACCCACTTCAGACCATATATGTATGGAAAACATTTTCTTATTTATTTTCAATGAAAAACCCAAGCTCCAAGTTAACAAGAATTAGACTAGATTTAGAAGAATATGACTTTACAGTAGAATATCTTAGGGGAAAAGATAACTATGTTGCCGACGCTTTATCGCGAATCACAATAAATGACCTAAAAGACATGAATAATAAAATTTGTTCTATATTAAAAGTCACGACTAGATCGATGACCAATACAAAAGACAAGAATAGTAATACACTAGATAAACAGCATAAATTTGATAAAAATAAAAATAATGATAAGCCCAGTATATATGTACCTTTAACAAACACTGACGTCAGAAAATACTATAAACTAAAGATTTCCCCCGCAAGATGTTATATCAAACGTGGAAAATCTATAGTAACATATATACATATTAATGATTTGTTTACTAAAGAGAATTTTGACTTAGGACAATTTTTCTCTAGGCTCGAAAAAGTGGCCGGTAAACACAATATATATAATTTACAGGTGGCACCTAGTGAGAAAATTTTCGAATTTATCTCTATTAATGAATTTAAACTTATGGGCAATAAAATATTAAATAAAATTAAAGTAGCGCTACTAAATGAGGTGGCCCAAATCAATAATAAGAATGCCAAGGCAATTCTTGAAATTATGCTGAAATATCACGATAATCCCATAGAAGGAGGACATTGTGGACTATATAGAACAATAGAAAAGATTAAGAGATATTATTATTGGAAAAATATGTCAAAAGACATATCCAAATATGTAAAATCATGTCATAAATGCCAAACTTCCAAAACAACAAAGCACATAAAAAGTCCAATGATTATCACACAGACACCTAATAAGGCCTTTGATACGGTTTATGTGGATACTATTGGACCATTTCCAAAATCAATGAACGGAAACGAATATGCGATCACACTAATATGTGACTTAACCAAGTACTTGGTAACAATACCGATTAGAGACAAAAATGCAAAAACAATTGCTAAAGCAATTTTTGAAAATTTCATTCTCACCTATGGTCCGATGAAAACATTCATTTCGGACATGGGAACAGAGTATAAGAATTCTATTTTAACAGAAATTTGTAACTTGATGAAAATTGAAAAACTAAACTCAACAGCTTACCACCATCAAACATTAGGAATAATAGAAAGAAGCCATAGAACTTTTAACGAATACGTACGCTCTTACATTTCAGTAGACAAAACTGACTGGGACGAATGGTTAAAATACTTTACATATTGCTTTAACACAACACCTTCAACAGTTCATAATTACTGTCCTTATGAATTAGTTTTTTCAAAACTCCCGAATAAATTGCATCAATTCACTGAAGTAGATAGAATTTCTCCTTTATATAATGTAGATGATTACGCCAAAGAGGCAAAATTTAGATTAGAAGTAGCATATAAGAGGGCCCAACAATTATTAGATAAAAATAAACTTAAGCAAAAATTAAACTATGATAAGGATATACTTGATTATAACTTTAAGATAGGAGATCTAGTTTTACTCAAAAATGAAGCAGGTCATAAGTTAGAAATACAATATAGAGGACCTTACAAAATTAAGAAAATAGACTTAAGAAATAATGTAACCATAGTTGATAAGAAAACTAATAAAACACAAGTAGTGCATAAAAATAGGCTAAAGTTATATAAAAGTAAATAAAATTAATGTACACGTATGTCCGGACTACGACTACATATACATATTCATATACATATACATATATAATAATAATAATAAATATTTCTTTACAATTTAAAACACAAAAATTATTTACATAAGAAAAACAAAATTTATAAAAGAATGTCCATAAATTTAACGTTATATGAACATTCTTATAAAAGGTGGAGGTGTAGCGTGTTCTAACTATCACTATGACTAACATTTAAAGTCAACTTGACCGCAATATACATAACATCCAATGGCATTGAAATTATTTTTGCGCTGGACATTTGACACTCATGCAAATGCATTAGACAGACTGCAACGTAAATATGTATTTTGTACAAATGATATTTGACACTTACCAGTCTGATCGAAGGCCGCAGCAAAATGCACTTGAATGAATCAAAATTAATAACCACATGTGTTTATATAATAAATATAAACCATACAAAATCCATGTTTTCCAAATTTCTTATGAGACACACGCCGCACGCCTACCGTGGGAAACTAAAAGGAACAATTTGCTTATTAAGCATATACCTTTTCTTTTCCCTCTTATGTTAAGATAGGTTAAGCTTTATTCTCATAACTAGTATATAAGACAATGTATTTTTATTTTTAAATTAATGAATAAACAACTTTCTTGTGAGCTCCTTGCTGAGCTCTAATAATAAAAGAAATAGTTTACTTCATTCAGGCATTCATCTGCCTTCAACTATTTTGAGCCAGTGGCGTTTATTACCGCCGGCACCCTCGGGCAGGTAGAAATTAGAGAATTTTTAAATTAATAAAATCTAATTATTTACAGCACCCTATCTGGCCACGAGATGTCTACAAAAAATATCTAATGAAAATTCTCTCAAGTTTCCGTTCAAACAACATCAACATAGCAGTGGAAACTCAAAGGGAGCTCATCACTATGCTGAAAAAATATGGATTTAATTTGAAAAAATGGTGCGCAACATAAAAGCGATTACTTTTGCGTTAAAGTCAAATTAACCCAGCATCAGCAAATCTTGAAACGAACAGTAACTTCTGATCTCGCAAAACTGTTAGATCCTCTCGGTCTGTTAGCCCCTATGATTGTTAAGGCCAAAATATTTATTCAACACCTTTGGCAGTATAAATTAGATTGGGATGTACCGTTAACTAATGATCTAGGTGCATATTGGAGCACATTTAGAAACGATCTAGAAAATCTTAACAATTTTACGATACCACGACACATCTTCCAGGGCGAAATCCCAGTAAAAACACAACTACACGTAGTCGCAGAAGCATCCGAGAAGGTCTTTGGTGCAGTTGCATACATTCGCGCAATTCTTAAAAATGGGCAGGTAATCATGCGAATGCTCTGTGCGAAATCAAGAGTTGCACCATTAAAACAGCAAACATTACCTCGACTAGAGCTATCTGCAGCAGTTTTAGCAGCACAACTTTCTCACAGACAACTTTCTGCAGTTTCAAAACCAATCTACATTTCTATGGACTGATTTAAAAAGCATGTTATCATAGATATGCGCACAATCATCTTCAAACAAAACCTTTGTCGCCAACAGAGTATCAACAATTCAGTCACTAACTCTAGCCAAACAATGGCGCCATGTACGATCAAAACACAACCCAGCCGATATATTATCCAGAGGACTTCGTGCAGTAGATTTGCTAGCATGTAACTTATGGCTATATGGACCACTCTTCCTTCATGGAAAAGAGGAATCATGGCCATCGAAATACATACATCAAGAAATTGTCAATGACATTGAGCCAAAGAATTAGGTTTCTGTTACTGCAATTATGGTGTTAAATGACGGCAGCATTATATACAGAATTCACCACAAAAATTCTTCTAAAACCTTACAGAACGTTTTGGGTTACGTACTCAGATTCATATATAATTCAAAAACGCAAAATGAATTTCGACCAAAACACAATTCGCTGAGAATTGATAGAGCCAAATTGCATAATTAAAAACGACTTTCTCACTATTCAAGGCCACTTTGATGCATCAAACAGCTTGCATACTTCATACGTCCAATTCAGGCATATTGACCAAATTAGCACTCCACAAGAGATCAAAAGAATTCTTAATAATACCAACAACCAGTTTAAAACCCATCTAAATCAACTGAATAACCTGCAAAAACAACTTGATGAGGCAACTATTGTACGATTACTAGAGCTAATCAGGTCCCAAAGTCAACATCATCATGCAGTAAGCTACACTGCACTTTTAATTTCTCTAATCATTTCTCTGATCATTAGCCATCATCTTAGTTAAGCTATACTCCACCTATAAAGAGGAAAAAATTCATAAGGCCGTTCAACCGAAACCTCATCCAGTTCCCTTACCGCGACCTGTTACCATCGACATTGCAGATATCAAATCTAATGAACATTTGTCACCAGGACCGTTGGTCAACGCGGGGCAGAATGTTGATACTTACATCAACATAATTTTTTATTTTATTTATTTAATTGCTTAATTTTGTTTTTAAGTTCATTAACCATTAAGCATTTATTATGACCTAATTTTGTTTATTGTTGATTAAACATTTTATTCTTTTTGTTTTAAACATTTTACTTTGGTTCTAAGTTCATTAACCATTATTGTTGACAAAACAGAAATTAATAATTTAATTTTGTAATAAAACAAGGAACTATGCAAACATTGTTTATTCTACTTACTAAGCAATTTTTTTTTTGCATATATTTATTTATTGTATCTTCAAATATGAACTAACAATAAGTATTCAAATCTTAAATCTAAATATAATTATTAGGCCCGACCAGTATCGGACATAAGCTTAGTGATAGTAATTAATAATACATAAATTTCGTATTAATCACAATAATTATTTTCAAGAAGTATCATTTGGGGTGCTGAGTATTAGAGCCCTTGTGTCCCTCTTTTTTAAGCGGATGTGTCCAGTAAAGTTCAAGATATTACGAGCAAGCGGATTAGGATGTGACTCGAGTTTTGTTAAATATTTACCTGCGTATTTTGCGATTTCTTCAGACACTAGTGGCATATTTAAATCTCGATGTATATTTGAATTTTTGATGTACCATGGAGCCGCTGTTATCAAACGTAAAATTTTATTTTGCCGTCGTTGGATTCTATCCACATTTGAAGCTGAAGCAGTGCCTCATTGCTGAATTCCGTAGCACCATATTGGCTTCAAAAGCGACTTGTATATCAAAAGTTTGCAGTCTAGACTGAGTGCTGAATTTCTGCCAATCAACCAATGTATTTGAGTTAACTTAAGTTTCATTTGAATTAGTTTAGCGTCAATATGATGTTGCCATGTAAGCCTTCGATCAAGGTGTATGCCAAGGTATTTCACTTGAGAATGTTGAGGAATATTTTGATTATTGATTTGAATGGGGGAACAGGTATCTTTTCTTAGGGTAAACGTTATATGAACACACTTTTGTTCATTTACTTTAATTCTCCATAAGTTCAACCATCTTTCAAGCTGGATAATGTGAGCTTGGAGATTGCGGGATGCCTCATAAGGGTTTTTGTGCATACTCATAAAGGCTGTATCATCGGCAAATGTACAAGCGTGGATGTTATTGCTCACAGGCATATCACAAGTATATATTAAATACAAGACTGGCCCCAGAATACTACCCTGTGGCACACCAGAAGATATAGATTCGGGCACACTTATGAAGTCTCCTTCCACAACAGTAAACTTCCTATCAACAATATAACTTTCCAAAAGATGTTCTATATTTATTGGCAAATATGTCTTCAATTTTAAAAATAGGCTTTCGTGCCATACTTTGTCAAATGCCTGAGAAACATCAATAAAAAGGGCAGAACAATACTTCTTTTCTTCAAAAGTCCTCCTTATAACTTGAACCAATCTATGCGTTTGCTCAATAGTGCTATGCTGACTTCTAAAGCCAAATTAATGGTCCTGGATGCACCCATTATCAGCTAAAATTTTGGACTATTTAGTGATGAGCAGCTTTTCGAAAAGTTTTGAGACTGTTGATAGTAAGCTTATAGGCCTATATGACTCAGCCTTGGTAAGATCTTTGCCCGGCTTCGGAATCATTTTAATCTTGGCAAGTTTCCAGTTATGTGGAAAATACTGCATTCGCAAAATGGCATTAAAAATAAATAGCAGGATTCTTATTGCAAAATGATCCAAGATCGTCAGCATCTTGTTACTAATTCCGTCAATACCTGGAGCTTTCTTCGGATTAAGTTCAGCAATTAGTTTTTGTACATCGCGCATCTTAAACTTTATGGGTCGCGGGGGTAGAGCAACTACACTTGGCAAATCAGCAACACCAGTACATGTGTTTGGGGTAAATACGTATTTTAAATGATTTGCAAATATGTTACCTTTTTCAGTATCGCTTCTTGCCCAACCTCCGGTAGATGTGCGCAGAGGTGGTTTAAGCTCAACGGGGGTTTTCAGCTTTCTAGCAGCGCGCCACAGAGAGTAATTAGGTGCTGGTGTGACATCAAGACCTTCCAGATAATTTTCAAGAGATGCAGTTTTTTCAATTGCAAGTAACTCTTTTTTCACATAAGGCACGTTCAGTATCGGTAGAATAAAATTTATTAAATCCAGTCTGCGGATGGGAGGTAGTAGCATGTTCAGCAGCCTGTGTAATAATTTCGTTAATGTTGGCGATGTTAGCTTCAATATCCTCGGGTGTTCTTAGCATAATGTTTTCCGTGCAATGACTACTAAGATATTTTTTGAATCGCAGCCAATTTACGCAATTTAAATCAATTTATTGTAAAACTATTTTAGTATATAAGAATGAAAAATAAAGAAATTAATATAGTAATTTTTTAAAGGCATTCAAGGTGTTTTTATTTAAGTGATTCGTGTTCTTCAGGTTTAAGTGCTTGTAAGAACAAATAAGGTAAAAATAGTCTCACTTCAGATTTATGTGTCTGAATTGAATTATCTATTGCCTTACCGTACAAAAGTAATTTTTTCGGTTTCCGATTCCACCGGTAGAACCCACTATCTTCTGACATTACTCTTTATTAGTACAAACTTTACACAAATGTAACAAACTTTCTTACTTTTTATCTGTTAAATTTTTTTCACTGCGTCTTTTATTTTATTTGTTTTATTTCACTTCTTATTAACGTATCGCGATCTAATATCATGAAAATGCTACACGTTCAATATTTATCACGCGATCCGCGATCTGGATTCTATAATTTAGGCCTTTCTTCGATATGGATCGCGATCCATCAAAACTGCATGCTCCACGTTCAATAAATATCGCGATACTGGATCGCGTTCAATATATCTGTGGCAAAAAGGAAAAAGTTCTTAAGTCGAGATAAGCTAATTTTGAGTTAATGGTACTTGCTTAATCTGCATATTTGAAAGTATCCCTGGCCAAAATCTCCATCAATTTGTGTAGTTTTTCAGGAAGTTATGAACTAATTTTGGTCTAAAATTTTGAAGTTATTTGCTTAAATTTACATGAAAATACTGTTTTACGTTTAAATTCCTATAAAAAGAAACTAATTGTTAAAATAAGTAACTATTAACCATTTTTCCTAGATGAAAATATTATCATAGAACACAAAAAAGTAAATTTTTCTTAAAATCGCTTCCAATTCGGTGACCATGCATCGGAAAAGAGAACTTCTTGCAATGACAACCCTATGTAAAAATCATTAGATCGGATAGAAATTTGCACTACTTCCAGATCGCAAACTCTACATTTTCATGACTTTTTTTGAGTGGATTTTTTACTGGGTAGTTTAATTTAGGTTATACTTTAGTATATTTCAACTCAAATGTATTTTTTACAGTGCGTAAAATGATGTTTGTTTAAAACAATAAAGGTTAACAGAGAATTTTCCCTTTTAACTGTAAAAGAAATAAATTTCTCAAAACCGCCTTGACAGTTAAAAGTACTCTCCGTGAAAACAGTAAAATATGACTTAAGCACTTTTTCCTTATTGTCACAGATATATAGAACGTGTAGCATTACCCTAATATGCTTTGTTTTTTTTTTGTCACTTCTACATAGACATTGGCGGTATTCGATGTTTGATGCAAATTGTCTTGCGTAAGTGCAAATGCAAAATATCGTAATCCGAAATAAAAATAAATTAATATTGATGAAATAAAATGTATGTATGTATGTACCCTGTAGTAAATAAAATAATCAGTTGAGAAAAAACACTAACTTATAAATTAATTATTTTGCAAGTGACTACAAATTGGTTTAAGTCTCATGCATATTTTGATGCTCATAATGATAACAATAAAAATAAAAAATCTGATAATAGACTTGCTGTGAGTTCTGAAGCTCTTAATAAAAATCAAAAATCTGATAATAGACTTTTCCTAACGGCAAAACCACAGTTTCGTCAGCTATCAACTTCGCTTTGTCCAATGCCAAATAGTGAATTGTTGATATTATTGCCTAGTACTTCCACATTTAACTTAGCGATATCACCCGATTCGGGCTCGAGGTCATCACTTAACCAAGTTGTCACCGAAGATAAAATTAGCCCAAAACCCAAAGTCCAAGTCGGAATGGACAGATAAATCACAATTTTAAAGCGCGGGCGAAGCCCAAACTTATCAAGATATCCAGGGATAACGACGCCGCAGCAGTTAACCGTCAAAATCGTTTTTCAATATTGCAAGCAAATAACGACCAAGATGCTGTTTCATCAAAAAAACTTCCAAGCCACCACCAATATACCTGAGAGAAAAAAATTCGAATGCCATTATTAAAAAATTAGTCTCGGCAGTTGGTGAGAACGCATTTCACATTATTCCAATAAAACGTGGTAAAATTGATGAAACGAAAATTCAAATATATGAAGAAAAAATTTCCGCAAAATTATTACTGATTTCGAAAAATTTAACCAATTTTTATACTTATCAGCTTAAAAGTGCTAAAGGTATGCAGATCGTATTGAAGGGCATTGATGCTTATGTTAATCCCGAAGAAATAAAAGATGCACTCAACATACAAGGATTTAAGGTAAAAACTGTTACTAATATAATCAATAGAGAGAAGATCCCCCAGCCGCTATTTCGTGTTGAACTTGAGCCAAATGATATACAGTTGAAAAAGAACGAGACACATCCAATTTATAGCCTAAAATACCTTTTATACCGAAAAATTACAGTTCAAGAGCCACATAAGCGTTCAGGTCCCGTACAGTGCCACAATTGCCAAGAATATGGTCATACAAAAACTTTCTGCAATTTACCTACAGTTTGTGTTATCTGCGGTGAATTGCATGGTACTGATAGCTGCACGAAGCCAAAAGATAAAGCAGAAAAAAATGTAGTAATTGTGGAGGTAATCACACCGCTAACTACAGAGGATGCCCTGTATATTCTTTTGTTAAACAGGCTATGGGTCAAAAACCTAAACTAGCTCCACCTCAAGCAGCAAACGCTTACTCCGCCACTCTTCCTCAAACAAGCCAACCAGTTAGTTCACGTGTATCGTATGCCGATGCTGCTAAGACTAGTTCTATTCCGACACAAAAAGTTCCACCGCCAAATAACGCAACGAATGTAAACTCAAGCTTTAACTTTAGTCGCCTTGAAGGTACTATTGAGAATCTGGTGCTAACTATTAATAGTTTTACAACAAATATGACTAGCATGATGCAAGAAATGCTGCGAATGCAGAATACACTGCTTCAGGCATTAGTTAAGAAGCCATGAACACGTTAAAAATATGTTTCTGGAACGCAAACGGCATTCGCCAACATAAAAATGAACTTGAGCACTTCCTCACGGAAAAAAATATTGATATAATGTTGGTCTCAGAGACTCATTTGACTTCGAGAAGCCTTTTTAAAATTTCTGGCTACACCTTATATGATTCAAAGGACCCGAGAGGAAGAGCATGCGGTGGATCAGCAATTCTAATAAAGTCTAGACTTAAACATTATATTATTGACAACATTTGTGAGGAATATCTACAAGCAACGAATATTTGTGTTGAAAATTTTTGCACAAATTTTGTGATATCATCAATTTACTCCCCTCCCAGATTCGCAATTACTGAGGATCAATACGAGGATTTTTACAAATCTCTTGGCCCTTGTTTCGTAGCAGCTGGCGACTATAATGCCAAACATACGTTCTGGGGTTCTCGTCATATTACACCCAGAGGTCGAGCATTGTTCAACAAAATTTCAAAAATGGGCTTGGACGTCATGTCGAGTGGGGAGCCTACTTACTGGCCTACTGACATAAATAAAATTCCGGATGTTATAGATTTTGGCGTCATGAAAAACATTTCTAGAGAATTAATTAACGTTGAAACTTCTTTAGATCTCTCGTCCGATCACTCTCTCACGATCGTTACAATCTGTAGCCCACAGAGAAGTCATTTACCTCACTCGTATGTGAAGATGATCAGTCGTGTAAATTGGCTGCGATTCAAAAAATATCTTAGTAGTCATTGCACGGAAAACATTACGCTAAGAACACCCGAGAATATTAAAGGTAACATCGCCAACCTTAACGACATGATTACACAGGCTGCTGAACATGCTACTACCTCCCATCCGCAGACTGGATTTAATAAAATTTATTCTACCGATATGGAACGTGTCGTGTGTGAAAAAAGAAAAGCTAAAAGGGAATGGCAACAGCACAGATCACCACAACTTAAAATCAGATATAAAGAGTGCACTAAACGACTCCAAGAGTTACTTGCAATTGAAAAAACTGCATCTCTTAAAAATTATCTGGAAGGTCTTGATGTCACACCAGCATCTAATTACTCTTTGTGGCACGCTGCTAGAAAGCTGAAAACCTCCGTTGAGTTTAAACCACCTCTGCGCACATCTACCGGAGGTTGGGCAAGAAGCGATACTGAAAAAGGTAACATATTTGCTAATCATTTAAAATACGTATTTACCCCAAACACATGTACTGGTGTTGCTGATTTGCCGAGTGTAGTTGCTCTACCCCCGCGACCCATAAAGTTAAAGATACGCGCTGTACAAAAACTAATTGCTGAACTTATGCAGAAAGCTCCAGGTATTGATGGAATTAGTAACAAAATGCTGATGAGCTTGCCTCATATTGCAATAAGAATCCTGCTATTTATTTTAAATGTCATTTTACGAATGCACTATTTTCCACATAACTGGAAACTTGCCAAGATTAAAATGATTCCGCAACCAGGCAAAGATCTTACCAAGGCTGAGTCATATAGGCCTACAAGCTTTAGAAGTCAGCATAGCACTATTGAGCAAACGCATAGATTGGTTCAAGTTATAAGGAGGACTTTTGAAGAAATAAAGTATTATTCTGCCCTTTTTATTGATGTTTCTCAAGCATTTGACAAAGTATGGTACGAAGGCCTATTTTTAAAATTGAAGACATATTTGCCAATAAATATAGAACATCTTTTGGAAAGTTATATTGTTGATAGGAAGTTTACTGTTGTGGAAGGAGACTTCATAAGTGTGCCCCAATCTATATCTTTTGGTGTGCCACAGGGTAGTATTCTGGGGCCAGTCTTGTATTTAATATATACTTGTGATATGCCTGTGAGCAATAACATCCACACTTCTACATTTTCCGATGATTCAGCCTGTATGCGTATTCACAAAAACCCTGATGAGGCATCCCGCAATCTCCAAGCACACATTACCCAGCTTGAAAGATGGTTGAACTTATGGAAAAATAAAGTAAATGAACAAAAGTGTGTTCATATAACGTTTACCCTAAGAAAAGATACCTGTTCCCCCGTTCGAATCAGCAATCAAAATATTCCTCAACATTCTCAAATGAAATACCTTGGCATACACCTTGATCGAAGGCTTACGTGGCAACATCATATTCACTCTAAACTAATTCAAATGAAACTTAAGTTAACTCAAATACATTGGTTGATTGGCAGAAATTCAACACTCAGTCTAGACTGCAATTTTTTGATATACCATTCACTTTTGAAGCCAATATGGTGCTACGGAATTCAGCTATGGGGCACTGCTTCAGCTGCAAATGTGGATAGAATCCAACGACGGCAAAATAAAATTTTACGGTTAATAACATCGGCTCCATGGTACATCAAAAATTCAAGTAGCAAAAATTCAAGTGGCATATTTAAATCACGATGATTTAAATATGCCACTAGTGATTGAAGAAATCGCAAAATACGCAGGTAAATATTTAACAAAACTCGAGTCACATCCTAATCCGCTTGCTCGTAATATCTTGAACTTTACTGGACACATCCGCTTAAAAGAGAGGGACACAAGGGCCCTAATACTCAGCACCCCAACTGATACTTCTTGAAAATAATTATTGTGCTTAATACGAAATTTATGTATTATTAATTACTATCACTAAGTTTATGTCCGATACTGGTCGGGCCTAATAATTATATTTAGATTTAAGATTTGAATACTTATTTTTAGTTCATATTTGAAGATACAATAAATAAATATATGTGTGTATAAAAAAAAAATAATTCAGGCTAAAATTGAAAGTTTGAATACAAGATTTAGACAAAAACGAGGACTGATTAATGTACTAGGGAAAGGGTTAAAAATTATAACAGGGGCAATGGACAGTGAAGATGAAGAACACATTGATACTAGGTTGAAACAAATTTATGAAAACAAAGGACTTTTAACTAACATAATAAATAATCTAACACAAGTCAACAACTTAATATCAGAGCAAATACAGAACATAACGAATCATATCAATATACAAAAAACACATGTAGGGAAGTACCTAAATCAATTCAAAAATATTTCCCAGAATAAAATAGCAACATTAGAGAATGAGGTAGAACTTATGAAAAACATCTATCAAATTAGCAATGACATGTCACTTTTACGGGATCACATCGATGACATAGCGCAAGTAATTTTTTCTAGCAAACTTGGAATTATCCCAACAGGCATTTTAACGCCAAGGCAAACAGATTTTGACAGCTACACAAACATAAAGGTGTCTGTGGCCCTTCACGATGAAAATATATTATTAATTTTCAAAATACCCTTATATTCAAAATACATTCTTAATAAAATCACTTTCGTACCAATTCCGGATATTAAAAATAAAAGATTAGCATTAAAACCATACACAATACCTTCTGATCAAAACAAAAAAATATATGAGCCATCTTTTCAAAATAACTTAGAGAAAAACCTAAACACTCTTAAAAATTACTGTATACAAAATATTTTAGAGTATAAAGAAGCTAACTGTCCTATGAAACAGAAGAAGTAGTAGAAATACTTCCCGGACTACTTATATTCAAAAATTATTACCAAAATCTTAGATATAATTGTAACAAAGGAGAATTACAAATTAAAGGAACTTTCTTGATAAAATTGGAAAGTTTTAGGGTTTTAACAAATAACAATAATTTTAGTAATGTCAACTTAAGAATTAGAGATAAAATAATATTACCAAATATTATAACAAAAATCAAAAACAACAAAAATGTTACCCTAAATGATTTGAAATTAGAAACAGTATACTTGAAACAAGTAAATTACCGAAGACAACTTACACAATGTATTATACTACAATAAGACAACAAAAAATATTAGTTACAGTATTGATATCGTAATTATTTTATGCATCATTTCAGTAATTATATATATTATGATAAGACCAAAACAAATCTATAATATTTCGTCAGACCTTCAATCAAACGTTGGGGGTGTTATAATGTCTCCTGTTATTCCCCTTACACGAGCCAATATAGTATAAACATTAACATACGTACATAAACATGTACATACACACTTTAAACACACTTTAATTTACTTACTTTCGTGTATGTTCTGGCTTCTACATCGCACAGTGGCGTGAATTAAAAAAAAAGTGGTAAAAAGTCCGCAACTTTTGAACTAGTTAACCGATTTCGATGAAACCAACTGTTTTGGAAAGTAGAAGTGTTGAAATTTTTAGAAAGCATATTTTGAGGCCCCTGTTGTAAGATAGGGTAGCTCCAAACAGCCTCAAAGTGGGAAAGTGCGGGTATCGAAATTCTTTCGGAGCTTGTAACTTTTGTAAATAGGGACCGATTTCAATAATTTTTTCAGCGGGACAATCTACGTTAAGAAATAAAAAAAAATTTTCTAACAAAATGTGGGTTTGTTTGAGTATCAGATAAAACACGTAAATTGTTACCTGAGGTGTTATATTTGTGTATACATTTTAAGACTGATATAATGGCAAAGGAATACATATTATATACCGTTGAATAGACAATTATATCTACTATTGTAATAACATAGAAAAAATTAAGAAACATTTGCAGTAAAGAAAATAAGATCAATAATTTAGACAAAAATAAAAAATGTAGAAAATTAAAATTTTTAATCAAAATTGGATTTCGAATATTTCAAAAAGTATTGAAGGTAGGAGAATAATTTTTTTTTCAGTTTGCAAAGCTAAATGTATACTATTGATAAAAATTAAAATGATTCCCAATTTATAATTTTATAATACTTTTTTCTTATTGGGAAAAATTGTGTTAGAAAAATTTTAGAATTTTTAGAAAATCTCCTCTCCTGCCTACATTTATGTGTAGGATGTCAAGAGTTTCTTACAGGTTACTTACAACAAATTTATTTATAATAAAAAACCAAAAAATTTACAAAAACGACCGTGCAATTTTTTTGCCAGATCCGAAAATCGGATTTTTTGAAAAAAAATTGCTATTTTTCGACCAATGCTGAATGTAGGGTGCACCAACAACAATCTCCAAAATTTATTTCACAACCTTTCTCAATGTCTCCTTTCTCAGAAACAATCAAAGTTTTTATCAAATACTTAATAATTTTTTAAAATATTCCAAGAAAATTAAGAATACTTTTTTCACAAAATATACCAAATTTTTTCATAATTTTTAAAAATCCAAATTGCAAAATTATTCCTTGCTACAATTTTTGAGATATCAAAAAAAAAAATTTTTTTATATGAATTGTAATGAAGTTTTCTTTCAAAAACATTAAAACATACTGAGTTTTGCCAAGTAATAAAGAAGTTATGTACTAACGAATAAAAAATGTCAGGGCCAAAAATTAAAAAATAAATTTTTCAAGTCAAATAACTTGGAAACTGAAAGAGATAAAATGGTACTCTTAACATGTTTTATTTTTATTTCTTAACGTAGATTGTCCCGCTGAAAAAATTATTGAAATCGGTCCCTATTTACAAAAGTTACAAGCTCCGAAAGAATTTTGATACCCGCACTTTCTCACTTTGAGGCTGTTTGGAGCTACCCTGTCTTACAACAGGGTGCCTCAAAATATGCTTTCTAAAAATTTCAACACTTCTACTTTCCAAAACAGTTGGTTTCATCGAAATCGGTTAACTAGTTCAAAAGTTGCGGACTTTTTACCACTTTTTTTTTAATTCACGCCACTGCATCGTTTTCACATGTTTTCTTTTGAGTTCGGATGTTAAAACACATGCTACGCCTGTTTAAGTTGAAATTTAGAAAATAAAAATTTATAGCGTGTGTTCTAGTATCCGAATTTAGAAGAAAACAATGATTATTTTCTATTGTAGAAATGTTGGACATCAGGCGATATTAATTTGGCAAAGCAAGGCCAATCTTTTTCTATATATTCAATTACCTTTCGCAACGTAGCATCTTTTGATGTTGCTATACGTATCATTTTATGTGTAATTGCCAAACACAAAATTTTGCATCGTCTTCCGTTTGTATAGACGCTACAACAAACTCTTCGTCTTGAACTTGGTTACTAATGAGGCGACACAAAATGTCCACATTTCCGAATTCTTTCGTGGATTTTAAAGCTATAACTCATCAAAATGAGAGCCCATCGCTGCAACCGATTTGCTGTTTGAGTAGGTATACCTTTTTTAGACCCGAATATAGAAAGTAAAGGTTTATGATCAGTAAGAAAAATAAATTTTCGCCCATAAATCATTCGATGAAAAAAAGCTTCTTTTCTGTTTGACTGTACTTTTCCTCTGTAGATGTAAGAGCTCTTGAAACATAGTATATGGCCTTTTCGGTTCCATCTGGCATCTTGTGAAATATTTGTGCTCCAATACCTACTGTGGACGCATCTGCCGCAAGAAAATTGGGGATTTCGGGATCATAGTGTGTCAGCAATAGATCATTTGAAACGATGATTCGCATTCATTTTTTAAATCCATTTAGCTTCATTCTTCAATAGGTCATCTAAAGGATGGCGAATATCCCGCATACAATTTATAAATTTTCATAGTAATTAATGGCCCCCAAAAAGGAACGAAGCTCGGATACATTATTTGGGCGTGGCATATTTTTAGTGGCTTCAACTTTGGAAGAGTCTGGATGAATGCCATTATCGTGCACCACATGCTCGATGTATTTTATTGATGATTTCAACATTTCGCATTTCTCCCATCGTATAGTAAGGCCATGCTCATGAAAACGTTTTATAACTTCCATCACCTTACTTGCGTTTTCTTTCATAGTACTTGATGCTACAATTACATTATCTAAATATGCAAGAACACCATGAAGTCCAGCGAGAATGGTGTCCATTGCTTTTTGAAACGCGCCTGGTGCTGATGTAACCCCTGGTGGTAAGCGATTAAACATATAAAGACCCTTGCGCGTATTTACAATAAGCAGTTGCTTTGAACATTCATCGACTTCAAATTGCAAATAGGCATCAGATAGATCTATTTTGCTAAAAAACTTACAGTTTGACATTTTTGCAAAAATTTCGTCCGCATGCGGCAATGGATTAAAATTTGGCTCCATACAATGATTCCGTCCAGTTGAATAATCAGTGCAAGTTCGAATTTTGTTGTTTGGCTTACGGACAACCACTATTGGTGCTGCCCACTCCAATCTAGTTAATGCATCTTCGACCAATTTAATTGTTGCGTGTGGCATAGGCCTTTTTGGTTTAAATACTGGACTTGAATTTGGCTTGACGTGAAGTGTTAACTTGAACTTAGTGCAATGGCCTGTTTTATCCTGAAATATTTAAGGAAATTGTTATTTGATGTTGTTAAGAATCGATTCTTTATTTTCTGTGGCCGGTATTGCATTACAAATAACATTTAAGTTTTCATTGCAGTAATTAAATTTTTCGATCAAATCAAAACCAAAAACGTTTAAGTTGTCCAGCTCTGTTACGTATAATGTTCCAATTTGACTGATGTTGTTGTGTTCAATTTTCGTTGTAAACTCACGCAGCATTGGTATTTGATTATCAGAAACATCTGCTGCATTCTGTGTACATCGGCGCAACTTTGGTTTGCCTATGGTAATCCAGTTGGATTTTGATATTATCGTTACATCAGCTGCTGTGTCAAGTTGAAGTTTTATTTGCTTTGCTGCAACTATGATCGTTATAAATTTGCGCCGTTGTACCTTATTGTAAATTGATTTTACACTTTTTGGTTGTATCAATGTAGTCGCAACAGTGTTTGTGCGTAGTACGTTTTTGTTATGCTTATGGCGTCTGTCATTGCTTAGATGTTTTTTGTTGTTTGCATTTTGCCGTTGAAAACATCCGCAGTACCTATCCTTGTGCCCCAATTTTCCGCATTCAGCACATTTGTGTTGCGTATGTGAACAACAAATAGTGCATTGATCCACGCTGCCAACAGGGACGTGTCGGAACATCGTAATTATTTTTACCTCTGAAATTTTCAGCTTCCACGTAGTTTCTTGTTTGTTGTCTGTCTATCGTTTTATATGATACTGCGTTCACCTGAGGCGTTTGTGTTTCCACAAGGCTTGTATCGGTTTTAAGGGCTAACATTCGTGTACCTCAGATGTCAATATTTCTAAGGTGATGTCTGTGTTAATATCTAGCATGGATATAATTTTGCTACGAATCTCCATGTAAATTGATGATTGTAACCCTATAATAAATATGAGACACTTGAATTGTTGCGAAGACATTTGATTCATTTTTAAACGTTCGCAAAGCTTATTTAGTTTTCCAGCATAGGAAATGAAATCTTCATTTTCGTCTTTCACATTTTTAAGGCAATTATAACAAATGGTAAAAAGCGATTCTTGGCGATCAAATAAAGAAGAAAGTGCAGTAACAATTTGGTAAATTTTCAGATCCTGAGGTTTCTTCGGCAATAAAAAATCTGCAAATCTTTCGTACGCCTGTTGATTTAATTTCCACAGAATTAAGCGAACTTTCGATACGTCATCAAGTAATTTAGCGTCCTCCGCGAAAAGCGCTTCGTGACGGCAATACCAATTTGAGAAAAACAGATTTGATTCCGGTCATGAAAAAATTCGTTGATACTTCTTGATAGTACCTCCATTAATTTCTCTTGCCACATGGACTCTAAGTTTGTAGCGTTCTGTGGTGGATTGGTTAAGTTTGGTATCTGTACCAACATAGTTACCCCCCGTCTAGACTGGCAATAAATATGCTGGCAATATAGCAATAACGTCGGCAGAATAGCGGAACAATATTGCTGATTGCTTTACTTATGTTCAGGCTATGGAAATCATAGTCACAATATGGAAAAAGTCAACAAGAAAGGTGCAGAACAAATATATAATTCACTTGTAAATATCTGGTTAATCGAACAAATTTTTATATTTATTAACTTATAACAATACAATTTATTTCACTACACACGTTTTTAAGAGACTATTTCAGGGACCGCAACTGTTATAACTTTTATCGTAAAAGTCAGAAAATAAAAGTTATTTTTTTACTTTTATTTTTTCGAGCAGAAATAAAAGTTATTTTTTTACTTTTATTTTTTCGAGCAGAAATAAAAGTTATTTTTGACTTTTATTTTTTCAAGCAAAAATAAAAGTTATTTTTTGACTTTTATTTTTTTGAGCAAAAATAACAGTTATTTTTGACTTTTATTTTTTCGAGCAGAAGTAAAAGTTATTTTTTTACTTTTATTTTTTCGAGCAGAAATAAAAGTTATTTTTGACTTTTATTTTTTCAAGCAAATTTCAAAGTTATTTTTTGACTTTAAGTTTTTTGAGAAGAAATAAAAGTTATTTTGTGATAAATTCATTATATTTATTAAAAAACTTTTTCAAACAAAGATAATTTTTCAGTGAAAATAATTTGCATATGCTCAAAAATGAATGGAGTTGAGTTTTGCAATCATAATTGCCTCCAAATTTTCTTCCGATAAATTGTATCTCAAGTCTCCCAAAATCAGCCTTAATGCCGAAAACGAACTTTCTACACTAACTTGCGTAGCTGGCACCGAGTGCAAAATTAAGGCAAGTTTCCGCAGACTGGGAAGAACAAATTTTTTGTTCCTCCAGTACTCCATTAAGTCATCGTCAATATCTATTCTTTTTTCTTTATAATAGTCAATTTCGTAAAAAGCTTTGCGGGTATTTTCAGAAAATTCATACCCAACATCGTCATCATCAGAAGACGAATTTAAAATTTCCAATTCACGAAGTCCACTTCTCAATAATGATGATGAAGAGCTCTGCATACTGGATTCATCGACAAAAACTTCATCCGCGGTATTAGTGTTGAGTTTTGTTGTAGAAATTTCCTATAAAATAAGCATAAGCAAAATTTGACGAATACTGTGCTAAATCTAACTTTTTATTAAGCTTGCTTACCTTTTCAATATATTGCGTTTGCTGAAAAAGGTTTTTCAAATGCCTCTTTACAGCTTCTTTTTTTGTGGACGATAGTGAACGTCTAAATCTGGTATCCAAAAATAATGCTGCATACATTGTGTCATTCCCCAATAGATTTGACTGACGCGACTCTATATTAGCTAAAAGCTTTTTGGAATGCTCCGTGTTAACATTTTTCAGCTTAAAAATTAGTTCCATCCAAAACTTATAAAAATCGCCTGAGATTAATTGCGATCTTTGGAGTTTCAGGGTGAGTTCATGGACCGGCTCTAAAACTACCACCAGATTTTTAATTAATACCCACTCACTACTTTTTAGATTCTCAGAACCTGAAAGATTGCTAATGCAAAACTCTTTCAGCCCTAAAAGACGTTTTAACATGTTATAGGTGGAACTCTATCGGATTACAACATCTAATTGTGGTATCGGGATAACTTACCGAAACGATGGAGCTCTCAGAACTTTAACAGTATTGCGTGCTCGGTTAATATCTGTCATGCAATCTCGAAGAAAATCTTTCACAGACAGCTGGAGTGTGTGTGCGGCGCATTTTATGAAAATAACCTTTTCAAATCTTATAGAACTTATTATATTTTCAACAAAATCTTCGTTTTGATTTTGATCTCCATCGTCATCTACATCTTCACCTTCACTTTCGATTTCACCTTCTTGTGGCGACAAAAGTTCAATCGCTTTTATTAAATTGCGACCGTTATCTGTTGTTACAGAATATATTTGTGTTTTGTTTATATCATAATTAGTTAACACATTTTCAATTTCAATGCTTATATTTTCTGCGGTGTGTCTTTTTTTAAGTTCTAACATCGCCAGTGAAAAAATGGTAATTTCATTTTTCAAAATAATTTGAGCATTTATTCCTAAAATTGCCCGATCACACTTCGAGTTGCAGTGTCAGTTTTTAAATGAATAATTTTAATTTTTAAAACAGTTTTAATTTTGGTTTTTATTTCATTTGCCTTCACAACCACCAATTCCATGATATTTCTGGAATTTATAATTGGAATATCTAAGCCGTGCAATATAGGGTTCACTAACACTTTAAATGAATTAAAGTCAAAAAATTAAAGTGGAAGAGATTCTTTGGTGACCATTTCTATGCACGCGTTTGTCAGCTCATTTTTGTTCATTTCTATGGAAAATTTTGTTTTTGTTTCCACAGCACTGTCCTCACTACTTTTTCTCATTTTTTTATAACATCTTCAAAAATTTCACTATGTTCTTTTTCTAAATGTCTTTTTAAATTTGTGGAAAAGTTACTAACTTCTTTTTTACACGATTTGCAAATTGCTTTACCATCAACTTCTATAAAAAATTCTCGTAAATAATAATTACGTTTACGACCCATCTTGGAGTGAGCTACGAACAATACTATTTTCATCAAAAATTAAAAGTAACCAAATGATCAAAATAACGGTGTTCTTTCATTGAGATTTGAAATACATATGTTTTCTTTCACATTTTATAATTCTAAAATACGTTATGACCACATTTATAAGTCATTTTTGTTCGAAGTCAATTTTGGCGCGTTTGCAATAGTGATTCGTTAAAGGGGGTTAGGTGTTCTATGAGGTGCTGTTGCCGGGGTGCTGCCTCTGTTTGTTGCACCAAAATCTTGGAAATAGCACTTTCAAGTGTATTATTCATTTTGAATTTTACTTTCATGCGTGTGTTACTTAAAAAAAAACAATCCTCGTCGCCACTGTTATGACTGTACGTTTACAATTATAATAAAACAATTTATACGATCAAATAATATTATATGTTTATTATTTAGCATAAAAATTAGAACTAACTTAAATGAAAAGAAAAACAAAAGTAAAACGATAAATTTAAATAGCCTGGAGCTGCCTGAATAATATCTAATATTTTTGGCTATTGCCAACATTAACTATAAGAAAATAAATTGTATTTAAGAAAGCAGTCTTAATTTAGAAATGAAAAAGTGAAAGTTTTTTTTTTTATTTTATTAATTCTTAAGATTCAAAAGTATGTGCCTGGTAAGCATCTAATTATAACAACAATTAATATTGAAAACTTGGTAACCAATCGCAATTTTCCCTACTTTTCTACTACAGTCGTCCATTAGTCTTTATATGATCTCTGTGTAATAACTACATCCTCACAAAAACATAAAAGTGAAAAAAGGCCAAGTTCCTTTTCAAAATTTCGGCCATTAAAAGTAGTGCGATAAAAATGTTGACCAAGTTCTTGTTCAGCACAATACATATCGCTACAATATGCGAAGTCTTTTCCTCTGCATCCCCTCTATTCAAGTAAATAGAAATATCAACCGCAGATTGGTTTTAAACACGCTAATTAAAAATAATTTTAAATACAAAATTTAGTTTTTTTGTTTGTTTTTTAACTGTTAATTGGTATTGTTAATGAAAATCATTCACAGTCAAAATAATATGGGATTAAAACAAGGTTGGAAACCGAAACAAATAACGGTATCGGTATTGATACCGGTACAATTATTTGAAAAATTTCGGTATCGGTAACGGTATCGGTATTTTTTTATTTCGGTATCGGTATTACCGGTACATACCGTTATCGAGTTTAAAATACCGGTATACCGCTATTACGGTTAAGTTTATTAATTCATACAGTGTATAGAAAAAAATATATTTTTATTAAGTTAAAAGTAAGTAATTTTACATAAAGTCTTTAGTAAACAGTAACATAAAAAAACTTAGTTTTATATCTTGCACAGATTATTTACTCAAGTGAAGTGTAAACTTGTATGTGTGTATAAACATACATACATACATAAGTATGTTTAGCAATTCACGAAGTTTGTTGTTACTTATGGAATACTTTTGGACAATCTTGTCCATGTTAGCGCTAACTCTAACGATATGCTCAATAGCACGTTCAACAGCACTACCTTTAAGAATAATGTTCCAACGTGGGTCCATATATAAAGCGCTTAAGAAAGCATAATTTTCAAAAAGAATTTCCTCTTTTTTTGTAATTTGTTCCAGTAAAATATTTGAATATTTATTTTGTACTTTTTTAAGCTCAATTTTGCACTGCAACCTCGCATCATAGGCATCACCGAACGTCAGTTGTTCTTTTTGAAGTTTTTTCGTAGCTATGTTGGCCGGTTGTAAAGCATCTACGGCATCTTGTGTGCGGAAACATTTCCCTAGATATAAAAAAATCGCTGTTAGAAATGGATATATTTTCGCAAAACTATTTCATTTTATCGTCTACCAGAGATGACAACATATAAAAAGTTGAAGAACAACGTGTAGCACAATCAATTATGGGTTTATTTAGATTATTATTTCTCAATAAAATATTTATATTAGGCGTCCTCAACTTTTTTATTACGCTTCTAGCATTTTCGATGACTTTTGGTACATCAGGCGTTTTAAATAATGAGTTTATGGCCAACTGCGAAGTATGAGCAGCACAGCGAATACCTACATACAATCAAGTTCAATTTATAAATTCATTTTCATCCATATAATAAAAAAGTAATTTACCAATACACTTCGGGGTAAAACTAAAATTTTCTAAAATCTCATCAAATTCTGCGTTCGTGTCATTCTCCTCATCACCTGCTGAAAGCTCATTAAATTTATTCATCAATGAAATACATTTAATCATGTTCCGCCCATTGTCAGTAGTGCAACTATAAATTTGGTCCGTAGATACATCATACTTCCGAAATATTTCAACAATGGTGTTCTTCAAATACTCGCCTGTATGGCGTTCAAAAAGTTCAGTCACAGCCAAAGTTCGTAGCACGATCATACCATTTTTAGCAAATTGCACATTAACACCTTGATAAAAAAAGTATTAACATACGCATATGGATTTCCATGTCTTAAATAAGAAACCATAAGAAAAAATTTTCCTTACCTAAAAAGGTACGATTTAAATGTGTAAGCCCGTCAACTTCCAATGAAATAAGTTTACCTCTCATTTCTTTAGTAATTTTTAATGATATTTCTTCGCACTTTTTTAGAACTTCATCTTTAATAATTTTTCTATTTATTGTCGAATTACCAAGTTCTCTGGCAATTAGTTCAATAATTGTACGGAATCCTGAGTCCTCAACAATTGAAAAAGGTCTTCCGTTTATGGTGCAAAGTTCTACGCAAGATTTAATCAATGCTTGTTTTGACATTGATATATTAACTTTAAACATATTTATAATAGTTCTATTTTTGCTAAGTGTTGGTAGAGATTGGTTTTTCAATGTCGAGGTTTCTAATTTTTTCGATGTTTTTCCCCACATTTTCTTATGATGTGTCCTTATGTGACTTGCTAAATTCGTTCCGTGGTCACTCTATAAAGAAACAATGCCTATTCTGCGAATTTACTTACGTGAATAATTTTTCCGCAAACTTCTTCCTTTTCTACAACAATACACTTATTAAATTTGTTGACACTGTCAAACTTAAAAAATTTTCTGTAAATGTTTTGCTTTCGCCGAGGCATTTTTTTTTGTAAATTTTTATGAAAATCTTTGAAGAAGCAATACATACGATAATATTTATATATTTTATATTCAATGGCTTTCAAACACTGGACTAACTTTTAACCAGCACAATTTATGTTCTTTTTAGAACACACAAGACTCATTCATCTGGCATAAAAATGTATACGTGCACACAGCTTTATGTGTGTCAGTGTTTTTGTATTCTTTTTCTTTGCTGTTTTTTAAGTTGTGTGTGTATTGATTTTGTGCTGCTGATGCGGGGATGAAAGATTATGCCAACCACAAAACCACTCTCTTTGCCTCTCACCAACAAACTGGCATGTTATGCCAGCACAATTGTTCTCGTGTGTGAAAGGGCAATATTTCTAAACGTTTGTACATATGTTGTCCATAAAAAGTAGTAAGAACAGAGCTGCATAAGAACGTCTAAAGGGGAAAATTTGTTTCTGTAATTAATTTCAAAAAAAGTTAATTGAAATTAATTTTTGTAATTTTTTTTACGGAAATCGGTATACCGGTACGTACCGGTATAGACATAAATGGTATTGTCGATACCGGATTTTCTAACCGAAATGAGTTTCGGTATCAGTATTGATACCGGTACCTAATTTTAACGGTATTTGAATCGGTATCGGTATTTTTACGATACCGTTTGCCAACCTTGGATTAAAACCATACAGAAAAGACCGTTTCCTACGAATTTCAGAACATAATGAAATCGCATATGTGGAATTAAAATCGATTTCACTTTTATTTCGTGGTAATAACCAGTAGCTCGTTTCTGTATTTCTCGCATCGTAAAATTTCCCGCATAAAACGAGGGAATCATAACAACAAGTAAGAGTGCTATATTCGGCTGTGCCGAATCTTATATACCCTTTACCAACGTACGTACATATAGATAGTATACAGACACATACATACATATTTGTTTTGTGATAAATTTTATCATTTTTTTTCTCTAAAGCAATTAATACTAAGTGACCTTTCAGTATTTTTCGATTAAAAAATTTGATTAAATTATTTTATTATCGATATTAGCAATAGTTAAGTATTTTACTCTACACTCTGTGGTTAAGATATATTTTACATTTATTCTTATTTCAGTCAACATCGACGTCACGTCAATACAATACCAAAAAATTGAGCTTATTTAATCGCTCTCGAGATGTTCAAAACCCGTGCTGCTATTTAATAATTCTAAAATATTCTTAGTATTGCACCTCCATACCAAGTAAACTAACTTGTTTTATATTTTCCCGTATTTAATAATCATTGATGTTGCAAAACTGCTTAGTGTCTTGATTTAAAGTTCCCATTGCAAATGGTATACATCGTGGTATTATGTAAACGTTTTATTCCTACAGGATTTTTTCTAAATTTGTTCAGCAGAAAGGAAATGTATCAGGAAAATTAAACGCAACATGTCCTTTAATTTATCTTTAGCGATAAGTCTTAGTTTTATCTCCATTTACCAAAAATTAATAGTTATTATGCTGAAAGCACAATAAGCACAAACCTTTGTTTATGCTTCAATTAATTTAGATATCCATAAAAAAATTAACCATGTATAAAAAATCTTGAGTAATGATTTTCCTAAAACATAAAATCTGTTTAACTGAAAAAAAAAAATATTTTTGGTTATTTTTCTTACCGAAACTTTTTTTTTAAGCTCCAACCCTGTAACCATATTTCTGAGTTTCTTAATACTAATTTATTTCTTTATAAAATATAGAATTACCAAAGAAATAATTAGTTTTATGTACCAGAAAAAATTTAAGTTTTCCAGCTCTGGAGCTATGTCTTTTATTTTTTTAATTTCTATGCCAAACTATTTCATTCTAAGTCATAATGTATATAAAACTTGTAAACAAAAAGAAAAAACTAACTTGACCTAGTTACTTTTGTAGAAAAAACAATAAATTTACCAACCCTGGATCAACCTTTTAGATTTTTCTGATTTAAGAAATTAATAAAGTGTGTTAAGTGAACAAAGAAATAAAAAAATTTAATTTTATACTTTAATATTTAAAAAAATCAAAGTTTCCATCTTTGGAGCTGTAATTTTAATTTTTCAAATTTTATATGCCAAACTTTTCTTCCAGAAGCATAAAATATATTCAATTTATAAGGGAAAAAATTTTTAGAACTATTTAATTTTACATAACACAAAAAGTGTAAGTTTTCCAACCCTGGAATCATAATTTAGGATTTTTCTAATTCCTTATAACAATCTAGTTCTTTAAAAAATACATAAAATATGTTAAGTGAACGAAGCAAAAACGAAATAAGAAAAAACTTAGTTTCATTTAATTCCTTTAATATTAAAAAATTCAGTAAAGTGAGACTTTGACTCGCACACGAACAGTTCCGCACCTTCGGTTCTGAGCATTTTTTAATGTGGCTTTTTTGCTTTTTTGAAGATTTTTTCAGTTTTGTCGCTTTTTTCTCATTTTGGCGATTTTTTTTCTGTGTTTTTTTTGGGTTTATTTTCATTTTGAAGATTTTTTTCATTTTGGCGATTCTTTTTTAATTTTGGCGATTTTTTTTCATTTTGGCGATTTTTTTTCTGGTTTTGGGGCTTTTTTTTATTTTGACGATTTTTTTCCGTTTTTGGGGGCTTATTTTTACTTTGGAGATTTTTTCATTTTGGCGATTTTTTTTCATTTTGGCGTTTTTTTTTGGATTTTTGCAATTATTTTTTATTTTTGATTTTTTTTTCCATTTTGGCGATTTTTTTTTAATTTTGAAGATTTTTTTTCGGGCTTTTTTCCATTTTGGAGATATTTTTTATTTTGGCGATTTTTCCCATTTTGGCGATTTTTTCCTGTTTTTGGGGTTTTTTTTTGCATTTTGACGATTTTTTTCTGTTTTTTTGGGTTTTTTTCGTTTTGGCGATTTTTTTCATTTTGGCGTTTTTTTTTATTTTGGGGACTTTTTTTCATTTTGGTGATTTTTTTTAATTTGGCGATTTTTTTCATTTTCGCAATTTTTCCGGTTATTCGCGATTTATTTTAGTCTTAGACATTATTTTTGTAATTTGGTGATTATTTCATTTTGGCGATTTTTTTTTTGTTTCTGGCGATTTTTTCGATTTGGCGATTTTATAATTTTTTGATTTTTTAGTTTTACCGTTTTTGAAAATTTCAACAGTTTTGCTCTTACGGTTTCCAAGATACAGCAAGTAGTCAAAATTGCATTAACTGATGGAACACCCTTTAATTTAAATTTTTTTTGAAATTTTAGTGTTAATTTTTGTAGTCTGTATAAAAATACACTAACCTTACAAAAAAAAAATTGTATATATATCACATGGGATTTTAACATTTATCGATGCTCGTTTTGGAACACCCTTTAATTTCCAATTCTCATGTATTTTTTGTTGTAGCGGCCAAAGGGCTTCACACTGTGTCCAAATTTCAGGTCTCTAACTCTTACGGTTCTCGAGAAAATACCCTGCATAGTTTTAGACATAGTTAATTTTCCATAACACAAAAAGTTAAAGTTTTCCAACCCTGGAAACGTCTTTTTATTTTTTTTAATTTAAAATTCCAATTTTAGTCGTACTTAAGTGTAAAATAAATTTAGTTATTAAAAAAAATAAAAATTTGTTTTCGGTAGTTACTTTTATATGGCAAAATGAAGTTAAATTTTCCAGCTCTGCAAACGTCTGCTCGATTTTGCTGAATTTCAATACCAATCTAAGTTGGACCATTTCTGATACACCAGTCCAAGAAAGAAGTCTCTAGCTTTTCTGGGAGCTTCGGAAAACCGATTTCACGTACACCAGACGGACGGACGGACGGACGGACATCGCTTATTCGTCTTCGCTATTCATAAGGACACAGAATATATATATTTTTTTGGTCGCAAATTAATATTATGGAAATTACACACGGAATGACAAACCTATATATACCCTTTTCCATTTTTGGTAAAGGGTATAAAAACAGTATAAATTGAAACACAAAATGGCTTTTCTCACAGAAGTGTTCCTGTATCTTTACTTTGCGAGAACTATCTGCCATTTTATTAAATTTCCGGTAATTATTAGAAGGACGCGAGAAACCACGTTTCTCTAACAATATTTTTTTACAAGTTTCACCCAAGAACTGTCAAAAGAACTCGCATTTTAAATTGGTGCGAAAACAACCAAATTTGTACAAAAACATACGAATTTTTTAAATTGTGTGTAAAAATATGAAAAATAAACTAGTTGAAAAGATATGCAACCAATTGTTGAACTAAAACTATTACTAACAATTCGATATCTTTATATTTATTCAGAAATATTCCAGTAAAAATAGAATCAGTGTTTTTTGTTTTCGCATTCAAATACAGAAACACTTTTTGCTCACATATCGAGAAACGATGAAATTTTTTGTTTCACACTTTATATGAGAACTTTTACGATGCGAGGAATACAGAAACGAGCTACTGGGTGATAATGTCTACTCAGAAAAATAAAATGAGCTGAACGCAGTGTTCAGAAAAAGTCGAGCTGAATGCTTGTAGGAACAAGCCTAGTACAGAGGGATATTTTAGAAAAGGATCATTTAATTTAAAGAAATCTTACAAACTAACTGATTCTTCCACTATTTCGAAAGAAGGTCTTCATGCGCATTCTAAGCGAAAGAAAGCTGATACCCATTTATCTATCTTACTTCTGTACGAACGTTGATTCGAACGACAAGTCGCAAGAAAAGATAAGTGTTTTCATACAGATTTTCATACCACTAATTCGAATGAGTCGTCAACAAAGCGAACACCATGTCAAAATCAATCACTTGCTATCTTGCTTTCGTGAAGTAACATTTATTTGCAAATAATCCAATAAAGTTTGTAAAATTATTATTTTATCACATTATAATTTTTTTATTCACATTTCTTCAATTAATTTTTATTTGTAAAGAAAAGTCATAAAATATTATTGAACAATTTTGTTTTGATTACACTGTGCTTGAATTTGACACTTTTTTTAACAAGCTGGGCACCCTACTGGTAAAGCTAATTCGAGTACGCTGAATTCAAAGAAGTTAACGCTCGAAAAAACTGCCTAGTAAAATCAAGAAAATTTTCTTTGTGAAACGGTTTTAGGCTAAGGGGTATCCCAGAAGAAAGAAGCGAAGATTTTTGTATAGAGATTCCTTATTGTTATCCCATCGGGACAACTACCCTGTCGTGGTGTGGTGGCTTAACTACAGACTGTTGTCTATGTCTTCAATCTAATACCATAGCTGACCTTTAATGGTCCCCTATGGTACTGGGTGAAGACAACTGACTCTAAAGGTCTGTGAAACAAAGGTTATCCAACCCTAAACCGGGGTGTGGTGCGACCCGTGCCCATCGAATTTTTGCAGTCAGGGTCAATAGACTGTATTAGAACGGAGCCTTGCTGATACCTGGGCACCTCAGCAAGTAGACGACGCCCTCACCACGTTATCGGGGGCTATGACGTGGTGGCTTTCAAATCCCCCATACTCGTGGGACCAAAATGAACAAACCTTTAAACAAAAACAAAACAAAAAACAAGACCGGGACCGGTGAACTGACAGTGCTTTCTAGAGCAGAACGACAGGGGACCGGTTTCACGCAACCGTCTGGTACGAAAAAACTCGTTCAGACGAAGGCTGCCGAGAACACTGGGTAGATAGTCGGTGCATGTAGCATTGCGAGCTCGGCCACGCCGGCTTCGACCAAGCATGTCGACCATCAAAAATGAGGCATAACCAAAAAAGGTTATGCCTACGTATTGTAAAGACGTTGGGCACTCAAGACCCATCCACACTGTCCGAGGAACAGAAATCATCCCTTGGATGGGCAAAAGGTGTCCTTGAAAACATGGACACTACCGCCTCTAGTAGCACGTCGTCAAAACCGTCTGGTAAAAGACTGCGATCGCCGGACGACAAACCATTGCCTAAGCGGCCTAAGGCTAATAGCAATATTAGCGTAAGGTCGTTTAGTGAGGTTGCGAAAGACAACCTCATAATGGCCGTTGTCGACAGGGGATATATGGATGGAACCATCCCCAGGGGCAAATGGAGTACTGTGGAAGCTAAGCTTGCAACCACGTACTACCAGGTCCTTGCGGAGAATCCAGGCATACCTCCCGTCTGTCGCGATGTAGGCTGGTATCAAAGCAGGGTCAAGCTGATGGCCTTTGGAGACCAGAGATCGGCGTACCTGTGCAAGGCAGCTATTAGCAGGATGGGAGAGCCGTAGCCGGGTGCGAAAATCGATCTTGTCCACAAGAGCCTCCAGTGACGGATAACTCCAAGACAGTGTGTGGAAACGCTGTGGAGGAAGAATCTAAAGAGGAGGAGGTCAGCTTGCGAGAATTTTTGGAAAAGGATGGCTAAATTACATCCGACTCTGAAATTCTCGGAGGCGCCTCAGGCCTGTTCAACGCTGATTACGCCGAAGATAGTGACCTTCTTCTTGAGGCTGACGACGAGTCCGATAAAATGGTCGTGGAGATGGATTTCGTAAAGCAGACTCAGCTGCTCTTCAGCTTCGCATGACGACATGCGAAGTTGACATAGTCTTAATCCAAGAACCCTGGATTAGTGGTGGCAGGGTTTGCGGACTAAGGACCAAAGATTTTAAGATGCTAGCCGTCAAGAATGAAGGTAACAAAAGAACCTGCATCTTGGCAAGGAACCACCTTAATAAATTTTTCTTATCTTACTTCAGCGGCAGAGACATAACGGCGGTTAGCGTGGAAGTCGGAGATACATGCTACTGGCTGGCGTCAGTGTACTGCGCTCACGACGACCAAGGCCCTCTACCGTCGGTAGTGGTGAGAAACTTTGTGGATGCGGCGGTAAACGCTAGACACCATATCATCCTGTACTGTGATGCCAACGCACATCATACTATCTGGGGAAGTACGGACACTAATGAAAGAGGTGAGGAACTTTTAGAATTTGTAGTTAGTACTAACCTTAACATTTGTAATAGAGGTCAAGAACCTACTTTTATAACAAGGAACAGACAGGAAGTCCTGGATGCTACCTTTTCTTCTGATTCGGTAGCCGATAGGATCATGAATTGGCGTGTACTTCAGGAACATTCCTTTATTGAGTTTAGTATTAGGGAGCGGGCATAAGAGGCAGAAATCTCCAGAAATATTAGGCAGACAAACTGGCGTCTGTATAGGTCTATTTTTTCTAGACAATTAGGAGCGATTGGCGACTCGTCACTACTAGAAACTTCTGATTTAGACTGTAAGGTTGATAACATTACTACAATCTTTAAAAATGCAAGGGAGTCGTCTTGCCCTTTAAATAAGCCAAGGGGGAAAAAGAAACCGCCTTGGTGGAATAAAGAGTTACAATTGTGTAGGTGTACATGTAGAAAACTCTTCAATAAGGCTAAATCATCCAGAAATGAACTGGACTGGATAGCTTATAAGGGTAAATTAAAAGAGTATAAAAAGCAGATAAGAATTGCTAAAAATACAACATAGAAGAAGTTTTGTGAAAATTTTGAAAATATTTCAGAAGCCTCTCGCATGAGAAAAATTTTGTCCGCTACTCCCTGCACCCTGGGGTATTTGAAGAATCCCAATGGGACGTGGACTACATCCAGCAAGGAGTCGTTAAGAACCCTGCTGGACACTCACTTTCCGGGTAACTCAGTGTCTGAGATTCAGACATCTGATCCTTACCCCATACATGCGGAAAATATATCTGGCATCGTCAATATGCAGACATTAAATTGACCTCTGAGAAGTTTCAAGCCTTACAAGTCACCAGGACCTGACGGTATCATACCGGCTGAGATATGGAAAGTATCGAATCTCATAGCCCCAAGGCTACTGAGAATTTAAACCAGTTGTCTAAGTATGGGTTATGTTCCTGACAAGTGGAGGGAAGCGAGAGTGGTCTTTATACCGAAGGCTGGTAAAAGCTGTCACACCACACCGAAGAACCTTAGACCTATAAGTCTATCATCCTTTCTTCTGAAAGCATTAGAAAGGATGGTTGATCATTATATCCGCAAAACCATCAATAGTAAACTACTTTCCCCTCATCAACATGCATATCAAACGGGAAAGTCAACAGAATCGGCTCTACATGAGCTGGTTGGCACGATATAGAAATCTCTTTCGGTAGATGAATACGCCTTTGTGGCCTTCGTGGATATTGAGGGGGCTTTTAATAATATATCTCCAGATGAGATAATTGATGCATTGTCGAATTTGGGGGTTGGTGAGGGATTGTGTAAGTGGGTTGAGAATCTACTAACTCACCGCAGGATAAATGCGGCTCTAGGAGCTTCTATGCAGACCCGCTTTGTAAATAGGGGTACACCACAAGGAGGAGTTCTTTCGCCACTATTGTGGAATCTAGCTCTAAATCCTGTGCTGCTATCTCTAGAATCGCGAGGGTGCAGAATCATGGCTTATGCTGATGATGTGGCAAAGCTGTAAGAGGAAAATTCCTCACAACTCTAAGAGACATCCTACAGGATGGTCTTTCATATTTAACAAGATGGGCGGAGAAACGAGTGCTCGCCGTTAATCCTAATAAAACGGAACTAGTTCTTTTCTCTAGGAAGTATAAGATACCTGGCTTCCGACCTATCACACTTAACAATACGGATATAAAAGTGTCCAACACTGCAAAGTATCTTGGTGTTATTCTTGATTCAAAACTGAGATTCAAGGCGAATATTCTAGAGAGAGTGAAAAAAGCAATAATTTGACTATATCTATGCAAAAAATCCATTTGGAAGAATTTGGGTCTTACCCCAAAAATTGTTCGTTGGATCTATACTGCAATAGTACGTCCAATTCTCATGTATGGCATCATCGTGTGGTGGCCATCTCTGGAGAAAAAGATCTATCTATACATCTTACACAAGGTGCAAAGATTTGCATCCTTGTATGTAACCAGTGCTATTCGCACCACTCCTACAGATGCACTGGGGATGCTTCTTCATATACTAACATTAGATCTAGTAGGGAAGAATATGGCAACGTCCTCGGCAATCCGTCTTCGATGTACCTCTCTGTGGAACGGAAATGGAACCGGCCATCGCAGAATACTCGATGATGAAATTAGGGGATGGAGGATTGACCAAACCTCCCCTGCTCTACTACACGAACGTCTTTATAAAACCTGGATACCATCCACAGAAATATGGACGAATGGAACTCCAGGTAGAAGAAAAAGTGTTGATTTTTATACGGACGGCTCCAAAACACAGGAAGGTGTGGGCTATGGGGTCTTTTCGAGGGCTTTAGGTCTTCGTATTGCAAGACGACTTCCGGATCACTGCAGTGTCTTTCAGGCAGAGATCCTTACTATAAGAGAAGTTGCAAATTGGTTGAGAGTGAATGTCACTTCAACGACTTTGATTAACATTTACACCGATAGTCGAGCATCTATTATGGCCGTAGAATCCCCACTTCTAAGAACAACAACAGCCCTCGACTGCCGATCATCTCTAAATGAGATGGCAGAGCAGTTTGATATTAGGATCATCTGGATCTCCGGGCATAGAGGCTTCCAGGGGAACTCTAGGGCTGATGAGATTGCTAGAATTGGGACAACCTTAGAGGTTCCACTGGGTTTGGAATGTGTAGGTCTACCCCTACTCTCTTGCAAACTCAGACTTAGGCGCAAGACAGAGGACGAAACAAATAGAAGGTGGGTCACTAAAAATGATTGCGTGATCACAAGGCAATTATGTACTCACTTAAATAGAGAAGGTACGGATTACCTAATTTCGAAGAATAGGAAACAAATCTCGATTCTAGTATCCATGTTAACCGGACACTGTCTCATAGGTAGGCATGCACAAAAGCTAAGTGTTGAACACAACGACTTTTGCCGTAGCTGCCAAGATATCGATGAAGAGGAAAGCATAGAATATTTTCTTTGTCACTGTCCTGGACTTGCGGGAAAGAGAATGGCCACAATGGGCGCTCTTGAATTCAGGGAACTTTCTGACGTTGCTAGTGTTGAACTTCAACGTATTAGTAGCTTTATACTGAGCTCTGGATGGTTCGACGGTGGGGACTCCGCATAAGCAGAGTCTACGTGGTATCACAATGGACCAAAACGGTCTTAGTGAGTCCGGCTTTCTGACTGCCACCCCTACCTAACCTAATCTTGCTTATTGTTTTTGTGTGGTAAATCTTATTAATTTAATCAAGAAGAAAACCACATAAAATCAAGAAGAAATCTTATTATTTACATCTTTTTTTATTCAATTTCCGTTATTTTTGGCACCAAAAAAACAATCCATAGAGAAAAATTTCTTGATTTTATTAGGCTATTTTATTGATTTTATCTATAAGGTTTTCTTCTTGATTTTATTAAGTTCCTATATGATTATGTGTAAAGCATCTTATTGATTTTTTTAATAAGGAAATCTTCTTGATTTTATGAGGTGTCTTGTTATTTGATATCTATATATAGACATAGAGACAATTTTTTTCATGAACTTTATTATTTTTGTATAAGAATGTTTGCACAATAATTTCAATGGTTATTCAGGCTGCTTTTTAGCATATTGGCTAGAGTGCTTATCTATCAGTCAGAGGTTTGCTGGTTCAATACTTGCTGAGAAAGGTAGTTAAGAATATAACATAATGTGTATGTATGTATGTATAAATAAATAACATCTACAACACACTACATACATACATATATATGGTATAGAATTTAAATGAAAATACATAAGTACAGAGAATAAAGACACAATTTTTTTTTATTAGGTCGCCTAATAAAAACAAAAAAAAACTTATTGAAGAAATCAATAAGATAATATGATAAAAACTAGAAGATTTTGTCTTGATTTTTTCAAAAAAGTTTTCCTTATTAAATTAATAAGATTTCCTTATTGAAAAAACCATAGAGATATTTTATTAATTTTGTTCTATTTTATGAGGTATTTATTAGGCACTGTTTTCTCTGTGCATATTTAAATTTTATCAAAGTAGATGGATTAAAATCAAAATTAGCGAATATTGCTAACAGAAGTGATAACTTCGAAAAACATCTAGCGCGACTAATTTCGGCGTATTCGAAAAAAAATTGCGAAAAAAAATCCAGAAAAAAATTCGCGTAAATAAAATCGCGAAAAAAATGTCGCTAAAATTGTCTATTTATTGATGTGCATATTTAATCAAAATTTCTAAATTTAAAATTAAAACATGGTCAAAACAGTATAAAAATATCCTGCCTGTTTCACGATGTCGACAAGAAATTTTCGTTCGCTTATTTATATTGAAAACAAAAACAAATTTTCTTATTTTGTTTTTGTTTTCAATATAAATAAGCGAACGAAAATTTCTTGTCGACATCGTGAAACAGGCAGATCGTTTTTGTAGTACTTTAGCGTACAAATTTTAAATCGCGAATATCGCGAATACGAGCGCTAAACGGCTAATGCCATTGAATTCTGCGTACTCGAATTAGCTTTACCAGCAACGTGTCCAGCTTGTTAAAATTTGCAACTAGTACAATGTTATTGGTTTATGTTCATTATACAAAGTATTCGCACATTTTAAACAAAACGAATGTAGTTATAAAGCAAAACAGTAATAACATTCTGTTTCTGTGCGACTATTTTGTTGAATTATTTTTCGTTGTTCAATATGGTTGTATTAATTTTCATGTAAATGTTAGTAAGTTTAAAAAAATCTCTGGAAATACTTGAAATTTACAAATTGGCACTACTTTTATTTATAATCACGCAAAACAAAAAAAATATTAACATACGTAATCATAAGCGAAAGAAAGCTGACGACATAGTGGAATGAAAATTTATAAAAGTTCGAGCGACATGTTTTCTTTCGCAGTGGTTTTCTTTTGACATAGTGGAAGAGGCAGTAAGTACTCGTATACATATCGATACACATCAAAATCTTAAGACTTTAAGTCAGTCATAACCACTCCATAGCCTCGCGAGTTATATATACAAATCCTCATAAACTCGATAAAATAGAAACATTCCTAAATTCAATTAATAAATAAAACTCGTGTGAAAGTGATGCATTTGCAAATATTAAAGTCAATAAACTTTATAAAATTAGTTCATTAAAAGTATTGAATTGCATTTTTGTTAACATAAAAACATATTAAATTGTTGTTGGAAATAAACTGCAATCTTGCATACTAAAGCTAAATAATTTTATGGTTTCCACCAATAAGAATTTATGGAAGAATAAAAATAGCAAAAGCAGCACTTTTGCAATAATTAAATTTTGACTAAATAAACCAATCAAAATTATGGAAGAGCAACAATTGCGGTGACAAGTTAACAAAAGTTATTTTTTAAGGTTAGTTTAAGATTACCAACAGTTAAATAAACTCATTTTTCAATAACCGAAATAATTGGTGTTTTATTTTTTTTTACAAAAATAGCACCACGGGAATTTGAATGGCGCAGTCGTGGTAGAATCCTTTTCGAAAATATAAGGATTCAGTGATATGAACTTACGATTAAATTATATGATAAGGGTAATAAAAAGGAAACTCCACAATACTAAAAATCAGTATTGCGAATTATTTCTTTAAGCCCTGATCAAGAAAAATAAAGTGAAGTGAAAATTTAATTCCATAATAAAAAACTCTACACTAATAAATAAAGATAGTGAAGAGTAACTACAAAAATGGAAAAAAAATTTAAACCACTAAAATAAAAACTGTGCAGTAGACTTTTTGAACTTAAACTCCATATCAACAGATAAAGGAAGTGAGCAGTTACAAATCGAATACCGCAGCAAATTAAATAAAATAAAGTGTAGTGAACAAATAATTTGGAACACCACTTTGAAGTTTATCGTAAGAGATTATATAAGATTCTCAAAATTCGAAAAGCAAGACGAAAACGGTTTGACGAGAGAATAATGGAACACGCAGAAAAAGAAATAGGTCCCGTTGACCTAGCAGAACAACTAGCTAGAAGAGAGCAACAGCTAGAACAACTAAGGCTGGCCTACATTAACCTTCAGCAAAGACAACAAGAGGACACCAGCAGACTCGAAAGAATTTTAAAGAATATCAACCATCTGATAATATTCACAGGCCATGGAGATGTTACCATTAACTCATTTTTCAGCAGTGTTGAATATTTAATATCAACTTTACAAAGCCCAGAACAGCAGAAAGAAGCTGTAAGAGCTATATACTACAAGACAATTCAAGGCGAAGCCAAAAATACAGTTATCAACATTCCTGAACCCGACAACTGGAGATTAATTAAAGAAACTTTGAAGCTGAGGTACAAACCGGATACAGAGCCGCATGAAATTTATAAAAAATATCAAATTTAAGAGTAAACACGATAATAACCATCTTCCTACTAATAACGATGTGGACATCGAGGACTAACGGAGAACTGGCCATGAACGAACTAACAGAACAGACAGGATTTACAGACATCCAACTAGAAATAAGTTATTAACACTTATACCCAAAAGCAATAGGAAGAAACTTGGATTAATAAACGCAATAGGAAGCATGTCAAAATGGTTATTTGGCACAATGGACGATTTCGACAGACAAGACATTCACAACCACCTTTTACAAACAAACGAGTCAATTCACCAACAAATTCAAGTAAACGATTACTTCAACTCTGCTATATGTCAATTGAAACAAATTGTAAAAAATGATAGGCAAGAAATAGAGAAAAGTGTTAATTCAATAAATAAATATATTGATAAAGAATATGAACAAAATATGTATTTACAGCAACTAATGAAAATACAGTTGTTAAAGACTAAAATTGAACACATTCAGGACAATATAGTTTCAACTAAGTATGGAATAATTCACCCAAATATTTTGACAAGTAATGAAATATTAAAGTATGAAATAGACTATAATAAACTTAAATATATTCAACTTGGTACAGCCATTTTCAATAATACATATTTAATATTTGGCATTAAAATACCTTAATCCTTTGTACATGTAAATATAAGAAATATTATACCAATACATAATAAAGAACATAATGAGATTGATGATAAAATAGAAAAACTGTTTACTTATGAGAATGAAACTTATAAATTCGAGGAAAACAAACACTTAAATCAACTAAGTCCTAGTTTGCATTGTGTACTAAAAGAAAATTGTAAACTGATTAAAAGTACAGATTTTGAAGTAATATCAATAGACATAGAAACCATAGTAGTTAAGAATGCATTAAATATATCAATTACACATACATGTAATAAGAATAAAACTGTTGTAAATGGAAATTCTATAATACAATTCAATAATTGTTCAGTAAAAATTAAAGATTATTATTTTTCCAATCTGATAGAAAAAGATGAAACAGAAGTCTTAACAATTAGATATGAAAATGTAAAAAACTTTACAAAGAAATTAACCTTTAATGACATAATAAAAGAAAACAAAATCAATGTATTAAAATTGAAATATCATAGTAATATATCGCATGGATGTAACATCTTCCTACCAATAGTTGTAATTATAACTTTAATTGTTGTAATCATAAAACATAAATATATTAAAATAAAATTAAATAACAGAATTCAGGAGAATTGTAATCTAAAGGGGGGAGAAGTTATATATACAAACCCTCATAAACTCGATAAAATAGAAACATTCCTAAATTCAATTAATAAATAAAACTCGTGTGAAAGTGATGCATTTGCAAATTTTAAAGTCAATAAACTTTATAAAATTAGTTAATTCAAAGTGTTGAATTGCATTTTTGTTAACATAAAAACATATTAAATTGTTGTTGGAAATAAAATGCAATCTTGCAATTTATTAAAGCTAAATAATTTTATGGTTTCCACCAATAAGAATTTCTGAAAGAATAAAAATAGCAAAAGCAGCACTTTTGCAATAATTAAATTTTAACTAAATAAACCAATCAAAATTATGGAAGTGCAACAATTGAGGGGACAAGTTAACAAAAGTTATTTTTTAAGGTTAGTTTAAGATTACCAACACTTAAATAAACTCATTTTTCAATAACCGAAATAATTGGTGTTTTATTTTTTTCCAAAAATAGCACCACGGGAATTTGAATCGCGAGGCAGTCAATAATCGTATTTTTCACACAGACACGGTCGGCAATTCACATGTATACAACAACTTTGTTCGTTTCAAAACGTCAGTCTCTGCTCAAGCTTTGTGAAATCAACACCACGCACGCTTGTTTGGCTTTGTTTTTGTTTCTTTTTCGTAATCAACACAAAAGCAACCATAGCAACAATGTTCAATAATTCTGCTTCTGTTTGCGACCGCACACAAACACATATCCTTGTGTGCGTGCACGCAAAGAAAAGATATGGTTGTAAAATGGTTGAGAAAACAATATTATGTTCTCTGAAACAAATGTGTGGTCGTTGAAAACTAGTTATTGTTATTTTAAACATTAATTTCGTTACGTTAAACACAGTAATGTTTGAATTTAATAATTATATTATTATATTCATAGAAAGTGCGATATGGTTAGAGTTTCATAATATAGTTTTGTTAAAAATTGATGACTACAATATAATTTGTATTATTGTGTAAAAATAATATGATATAAATAACAATATAATGTTATCCAAAACCATACTATACTAAGTTTAAAAAAAATCTTTTTCAGAAACATCTTCTGTCAGTTCAGTGTTTCGTTTGTTTCGGTAGTACACGCGTGGTGTTAAATAAATAAAAAAATATATAAACAAAAGGGTAGATAAATAAAAATAATATGTACATATGTATGTATGTATGTATGTATGTATGTATGTATGTATATCTCTTTATACAGATATGTCTGTAAGTATACATTTCTATACATACATACATACATTTTATTTCAACAATATTAATTTATTTTTATTTCAGATCTACCGCACAGCTGTTTTAAAGAAAAGATTTTCCAATAAATGTGTATATGATTAAAAAACAAAATATTATTATTACATAAAATAATACTATAGTTATATTTAACAATATTATTATAATATTAGATCATGGTATGGTAAGTCTCAATTTTATTTTAGTCACATCTAACAATAGAGTTATCTTATTTACAATAATAAGATTAGGTATAACAAAGTTAATTGTTTTGGTAGATAGTATTATTATTAACTCAGAAAATAATATTATTTGAACGTTGCTTTTCCATTGACAATAATATGATTTGACTGCAACCATATAATTCAATCAGAGTATGTTGCTGTTTGATTATGGTTACCTCAACCATATTTTTTTTCTTTGCGTGTGCGTTCGAGTCTAGGTAATCACTGCTTTAAGTTGATATTTGTAGCTCTGAGATACTGCTAAAGTCAGGAAAGTGAAGAAAATTACATGAGTTGTTAATTTTTGTTTCGGTTTCAACATGTTTATATGATATTATTTTTGTGGCTAAAGCTTAAATTAGACGCGACATAGCCATAACGCCATAGCCATAACCAAACCAAAATTCACTTGGTTTCTATTGTGAGAGTTATGGCGAGTCTCTCTCACTCTCACTCTCACCATAGAAATCAATTGAATTTTGGTTTGGTTATGGCTATGGCATTATGGCTATGTCACGTCTAATTTAAGCTTAAATCAGGTATTACGCTGATTTGTTTTCCACTAAAAGACTCAATTAAAAGTTATTTTTAGGATTAAAACAAACAAATAATCTTGATTATTAATGCTACAAAATTTTTTAGATTACTTTTTGTCTAATATTATTCAAAAGTTAATTGCCAATATTTAAAAAAAAAATCATAATTTTATAAATAACATGTATGAATATGTATATTGAAGAATATGCAAAAATACTTAAATTTTGTAATAAAAATTATAGTAAACCAAAGTTATTATTTTATTATTTTCGAAGCTCAAATTTATTGATCGTGAAGATCAATAAATTTGACTCTAGATACTTATACATATTTATTAACTAGAAAGTACTACAATAAGCACTTTCACTTTATTCATTACAGGACAGTCATTGTTATACACATAAGATAATTAGATAAATGAGTACCACTCATTACTTTGTAAGCTGTTAAAATAGTACTACCCATTACAAAATCTTGAAAACTTTTTGCTGGGCGGTGCAGAAAACGTAATAAATGGTCAGAAAAAGTAGAGATGTGTAAATGTCGTGATTTTATATAATTAATCACGCGTGAGTGCGTGAGCGTGACTTAAAAAAAATTACTCGTGCGTGATCATGCGTGAGCTATTTTTAAGTATCATGCACGAGTTCTCACGCTCTCACGAGATAACATTCCTGCATAGGTACATATGTAACTGTCTTCAATCTTTTAAAATAAATTATTTTAAAATAATAATTACATATGTATATAATCTATGTATTTAGTATGAGCTTAAAAATATAATGAATGCAAACACCTTTGTAAATATGTATGTATGTTTTTTAGATATCCTGTAGGAACTATCAATTGAGAAACACTACTAATTCAATAGTGCCCTTGTCACCAGTACTACTGACGAATTGTACCACAGAAAATGAGTTTTTCTATAGACATTTAACATGTGAATGTTATTGAAAATCAACTACTATTGACTCACTACCCTGTAGTAAATAAAATAATCAGTTGAGAAAAATCGCTAACTTATAAATTAATTATTTTGCAAGTGACTACAATTTGGTTTAAATCTCATGCAGATATCAACCAAACATACTGAACAGAAGCACACGTAAGAAATAAATAAAAGCAAAATAAGTAAATGAAAAGAAAATAAAATACCAAAAGAAGCATGTCATGAAATCAAAAGTCAAATGTTTGTGTTGAAAAAAGAACTAAATAAGAGTCTAAACACAATGTTTGCGGTGCGGTGCGATTTCTCGTTTCCGGAGAAAAAAAATAAACATAATACAACGGAAGACGGCTACGGCAATACTTGCCAGTGTTTGTTTAAATTTCTATTAATTTTTTTGTGGATACATTTTTATAAAATTTTCTAAGAAATTTACTATTTGTTTAATATTTTGTAATGGAGGACCTATGCTCCTTATAGAAACGACGGGGACATATATACATATGTATATATATATATATATACATACATATATAATATTTTGTGATGGCAGTAACTAAAAACAAAAAACGATTAACATTTTATACATTGGTAGATATATTTGATATATTTTTTAAACTTTTATATTTTCTGACAATATTTTTTGAACTTCAAAATCATATTTTTGTTCACAATAATGTTGTGAACACCGCCAGTTATTCAAAAACTATGGCAACATCAGAAAGAGAAAGAGAGTCAAAAATTGAGATAATAAGAAAGTCCGCAGAGAAAATAAAATATATTTTAATTTTATACTGTTCCGCACTGCGGTTTTTTACTTCAAAATCGTATGAAAAATCGCACCGCAATAAATTATCGTTACATTGTGTTCAGACCAGTGATGGAAAATGAGATTTCCATTTCGGTACCAAAAAAAATTTTTAAGTACTTTTTTGATGCCGAGAGTACCAAAAATTATTATTATTTTTTCTTAGTTTTATGAACAAAAAATTATATAAAATTCATTTACAAAGAAATAAGAAAAAGGAACACAAAACATATGCATACTTACATATCGATGGCTTCCCTGCAGAAAACTTGGTGACAATTGAACCAAGCGCACTCGTCGTAGGACTTGAGAAAATGGTAGTCTTAAAAAAAGTAGGACGCAGTGTAAGGGTGAAAAGAAGATATATCGTGTAAATGGTTACATATTCACCATTTTCGTGATGTATCTAATATATTGAAAAATGCCAAAATCTCGAATTCAAAAAAAATGAGTTAGGTGGTTTCTATATTAAGGTAACTATGTTGTTTATATTTTCTATACGCTGCATTACGTTAATCTAATGCAAATTTATCAGAAAATTACCAACCAAATTCTTGAAAAAAAATTGGAATTATATAACATTTACCATAAAGTAATTGAGAAACATCTTAAAAACCAAACAGCTTCAACAGCCTCATTCTAGTTATTGGGACTCGTTCTAGTATTGTATCTGAGTCCAGAACCTATCAAATAATATAAATATATGTTTTTTTTCTTTGGATTTTCTCTACATTGGAAGCTGAAAGCGGGACATGATCCATTAAAAACTGTGATTTAAAAATAAATATCTTTTAGAAAGCGGGATGTGTAATATGCACATATACAGTTTCGTATGTACTTAAGATACACAGTTTTCACAGTTTCCAACATTAGAAAATGTTAATACAGGTAGGGCAAATTTAAAGTTTTTTGAAGAACTCCTGCAAACTCAAACTTCAAGATATTCTGAGTATGCACGTTTTTATAATAACACTTGGACATTAATCTATGACCAATATTATCCGCCAGCATTGACTCCCAAAAAAGTGCGTATCCTTCAGAAAACTTGGCAATACGAGTATCTAGCTCAAATTCATGAAATAGATTCATGGGCAATAATAAAGGAGGAGCATTACTTTTTTCCGTCTGGGTTGCCTCATTTACTGGAAAAATCTTTTAGAAATGCATTATAGCTTAACAGAGCTCTGTTAAGACAATAATAAAGCTCTGTTAAAGCACACTTTTCATGTCAAGGCTTATAAATCTATACAAGCACAAACTTTAAATTACGCCGATTCTGACAGAAAATAATACAGTGATAATTTTAAAACTCTTCATGACATAATAATGAGAATTGTATTCTACAAATTAGCTGATCAAGGAAGCACACAGGGACTTGGATAGTTAATCAATAACTGCACTTAAAATACATTTGGATTGAATTTGTATCAGTAACATTTTAATAAAAATCTAATGAGACAATGAAAACTGAATTTCGTAGCACCATAACGGTTTCAAAAGTATATTAAAACCTTACAATCTAGACTGAAGATTGAATTTCTACTAATTAATCAGCCAATGTATCTGAGTTAAGTTAAGCTTCATTTGTGTTAGCTTAGAGTCAATGTGGTGTTTCCGTGTAAGCCGTCGATCAAGAAGTATGTGGAGGAAAAAGTTGGGAACAAGTATCTCTTTCTTCATAGGGTAAATCTTTCCTGAACACATTTTTCTTCGTTTACTTTTATTCTCCATTAGTTTATCCATAGTTCAATAGGGCACTATTACGAATATTATATATTATATGTACTACGAATATTTTTTTACTTAGTATGTCTATATAAGAAAGACTCCGCTAGGGCATGTATTATGTATTACGAATTTTGTTTTTTTTTTTTTGGTTTAGTATATATATAAGAACGACTTGGCTGGGAAGACAATGAGTCGATATGAATGGACCGACAAGTCGCTCTGGAACAAGTGCCGTAACTATACTTAAATATTAATCTGAGTTTAACAGGTGTTTATACTCTTGAAATATGAGTGCCTCTGTGGTCGAGTGGGTAGTGTGCAAGCCTGTCATGCACGAGGTTGTCAGTTCGGGTCCCAAAAAATATCTGTACAAAATTAAATTATAATTGAATTTGTAACAATAAAAACAAAAATTATAAGTTTTAATTGTTACAGTTAAGTGTCGGAATGACGTTTATAAATAATTATATTATTCTACACCGAATAGGTCACTGTGGGATAGTTCAGTGGCAAGAACTTGAAGAGGAGTATACAAAGTATCAATTAACCCCATCCTAGGCCATCCCCATGTAAAAGTGACTGGTCCGCTTCATAGGAAGTGTTAGAACTCGGACTGGTCCATATCACTTAAAGACCGATCACGTGACTAGTCTTGTGTCAGTTCCATTTCCTGCAGGGTTTATATAAAAAGGGCGTATCTCAATTTTTTCGAAATCGTGTTGTTAATGTTTTCAAAATCAAGGACTTATGGCAACTTAAAAAATTATTTCTGCATGTAAATGCCTTAGATATTCTCCAGTTTTTTCCTTCTATAAAATATCATAAATTCGAGTTCCACCTTTCTTATATTAAGCCACCGATACTCACATAACGTTACCTTAATATAGAAAGGCCTTAACTCATTATTCTTTTTAAATCGAGTTTTATGTACATTTCGCCCGAAAAACATCTAATGTATCGAAAAAATTCAAAAATCTCGATTAAAAAAATAATGAGGGCTTTTCTATGCTAAGGTAACGATATGTAGGTACAAATTTTAAAGTAATAACAAAAAGAGTTTTTAGACTTCAATAAATCCTTGAACTGGATACAACTTGATACTGTTGAAACATAAAGCCTATTCCTTTGTTTTGTTTTCATGAGATTTTGGTAAAAGATAATCCCTTCGACATTTGAAAAGAAGTGAGGTATGGACATTATTCCATTAGCTACTCTCGATATATCAGGAAACATGTATTCATCTAATGCGGTTTTAGTTTCAGCCACTGTACAGTGGGGACTTTGGCAAAATAAATGGTAATAAATTTGGAACTTCTAAACTGCTGTTTGCCCGGTGTGGAGTCCATTATATTTTTTGCATGAAAAATTTATTTTTTCTGAAACTGACATCTTTATGTGTCTTATCAGCCTTCTGGCTTAAGCCAAAAATTTCATATTTATTACCATTTATTTTGCAAAAGTCCTCACTGTCCTCACCAGAAGCTGCATATATTTTCTGTTGTTAATGGTTTCAGTTCTTCCATATCAGCTAATGCTCTATATTGGTTCTTAATATTTTCAAAATATTGCTTATCGCTGGGAAACATTTTAATTTAAAGTGGTTTAATGCTGTTGGTTTTAACTGATAAAGCATTTTATTGGGAAAACTTACTAAACGAAACTAACATTTCATTTTCAAAGTACACTTTTGCCATTAGAACTTTTTACAATTTTCTTTAAACTGATTTAAAACATGAGTTGTGTTTATATATAGATCAACTTTTGTGCCACAGAAAATATCATTGAGTGAAATATGGTTTTCGTTTATATGTATACTAGTTTAGCCCGGCAAACGTTGTCTTACCCTCAATTATTTTTTTAACTTCAAATTACTCAACGCAATAATCACTTGTTGGGCCAAAAATAAAACGAAAACCTACCGGGTATTGACCCGAACCATAGCTCTTATAGAGAGATCATGCGTTAGTAACAAACACACACTCCGATTTTATATATATAGATAATTGTGAAAAATTACACTTTTGTAAAATATATTTACTAATTAAGTTTTGTGCCATTTGTTGAAAAAGAAATCTAATTCCTGGCTAAAGTAAATGCATACCCGCGTCTTCTGACTGCATTTCTAAGTTGACCGTGAGAGTATCAAATGTGTTGGGGGACTACTGCGGTACTTTTTCATGTGAAATAGTATCAAAAAAAGTACGATCGTACCAACTTTCCCATCACTGGTTCAGACTCTAATTTCAATACTTAATATGTATAATATTTTCTATGAGCGGTTCGTATGTATGGATATATTTATGTACATTAGAGTGGGTAAATTTTTTTCTCGACCGAGCTGTTTTCAAACAAATTCTTCAGTAAGACAAAGGATAGAGTAGAAAAATTAGAAATTTTTTCTCGACCGAGCTGTTTTCAAACAAATTCTTCAGTAAGACAAAGGATAGAGTAGAAAAATTAGATAGGTCGAATTTAGTTTATAAAATACCATGTAGTGGGAATGACAATGAAGGTTGTAATAAGGTATATGTAGGAACTACTAAGAATAAACTTAAAACTAGTATTGCAGGACATAAGTCTGATCAAAGATATAGAGATATAAACTCACAAAAAACAGCATTAACTTCTCACTGTTCTAGATTAAATCACTATCCAAACTTTGAAAATGTATCAAATTTAAGCACAGAAAATAACTATAAACGTAGATACATATTAGAAATGTTACATATAATCAATACACCAATTACAAAAGGAATTAATTTTAAAACGGATACAGCAAATGTAGCACAAAATTACAGGCATTTAGTTAATAAGAGATAGAATATTTAATATGTGAATATATATGTATATATGTATTAGTATTTTTTAAATAGATATCATAATAATTTTAGAAAAGCAACAATGAACAAGTTAATAAGAGATAGAAATAGAATTTATATTTATGTATATTTATATATTTGAATACTTAAAAAATTTTTACTTTATGTTTTTGTTTAAATGTATTTGTAATTTTTGAATTTTGTTGTCAAATTATTTTTTATTATATTGTTGTTTCATAATTTTTATATAAAAAATAATCAAACCAAAACAATTTCCTGACGAAGCCACACAAAGGAGTGGCGAAATATCGAAAAATACATAGAAAATTAAAATAAAAAATCCAAGAGACCTTAAGCTTAATAAAATCAGAGAAAATTATAATAAAAAGAGGTCAAAATATTAGAAGAATTATATATATAATATAAATATACATATATCTTTTTTTTACTATAATATTAATTAACTACAAATTGGTTGGAAAATAAGTAGTTAGTAGTCAATTAAAAAGTCATGCAGAGATGGCCAATTGACTACCGCCTATGACATACCTATGTTAAAATAGTGAGTCGGCGACAAGGAAAAAAGTAACTTAATCAACCAGATGTGGTTATTAAAAAAACAGTTTGAAGTTACTTACAAATTGGTTTGAGTTCCTATAGGGTAGTGAATTTTAGTAACTCCAGTCTAAATTTTTGATAATGAAACTGCATATTTTGCTAACATTTGGTGTTTTATTAAAAGAAAAGAACTAATTCAAAAAAATTATGTATATACGTACTGGTGATGCTCGAATATTCGTATTGGAATTGTCTATTATTCGGCCATTTTTAGATATTCGTATCCGTATTAGCCAAATTCAGGCGAATACGAATACTTTTCGAAACAAATTAAATAAATAAATGCATAAATCCTAAACGAAATTTTAATAAATGACATAAAAATATTAGTTTATAATGGGTGGTATTACTGATTGATTACACTGCACAACAAAATAGAGGTTTTTTCATGATGTTTAATTAAAAATGGCCGATCCTTATGTATTTTTGTCTTTTTACGATAGCGTTATTAGTTTTTCTCTATCAGCTCTAGTTCTGAAGATATAGTGACATTTAGGATTTGCATAATTTGCATCTCTTTTTGTATTATTCCGTTAATATATCACGAATGGTACTCCAAACTGAAAAATACTTTCAGGATTATTAATCTACATAAAAATCTCTTTCATCTAATAGATTCGCATTGATGAGTATATCAGGGTATCTGACTATTATTGCAAGGATGTTAAAAATCGTGTGCTTTTAGTTTAGTACTTGAGCATCTTTTGATTATAATATTTTTTGACCAAATATAACTAATTTTTATGTATTTTTGTTCACTAAATACAAAAGTACGCTTATTAATTTTCTAACCCCTCTAGTTTCAGAGATATTTCGTGTTGCATAAGAAAATACTTAAAATTTTTCTTTTCGAAAGCATCCAAAAAAATATTTTTTATATTACGAGGACATTTGTCCATTTACAAGTCATAAATGCAATTATTACGCAAAAAAATGTTGAACACACACATGATAGCTGACTAATGTTGGAGCATTCAGAATTTAATAAGAAAATCTTATAAGAGAAAGTTTTATTCACTATAAGAATTAAATAAAATACAATTTTCTGTAAATTTATAGTGTTTCATTACAAAAAAGCACCCGTGTCATATTTTTAACTAGAGCTAAACAGAAATTTGAATCCTGGAATTGAAATCGTCTTTAAAAATTTTACTAATATCATGTAACATAAGTCAATTATCAGAAATACTGTTGTGTAACCATCCAAAAAAAATATTTAATCGCCAATGTTTGCGTTGTTGTTGTGGCAGTATACTATATTCTAATTTTGTTCACCATTTTTCATTCACGGAAAATATTTCACGTGAACATGACGCCGCTGATTTTAAATTCAGCATCTTTTTTTGATACGTTGTTATTATATTCTAACCCCCGTATTCATAAAAAAATAAAATGAATTTGAAATTCATTTTAGGAAAATTTTGTATGAAAAATTTTAAATCAAATACATTTCAAATTCGTTTAAAATTATATGAATATGGGGGTAATACTTTTGTATTAAAACTTACAATTTTTGTTTAAATTTGTTTTATTTTTATACCCTTTTCCATATATAGGTTTGTCATTCCATGTGTAATTTCCATAAAATTCATATGCGACCTATAAAATATAAATATTCTGGGTCCTTATGAATAGGGAACACGAATAAGCGATGTCCATCTGGTGTACGTGAAAAGCTAGAGATTTCGGTCTTGCACTGCTGTATCAGAAATGGTCCCAAGTAGATTGGTATTGAAAATCTGCGAAATCGAGCGGACGGTTTCAGAGTTGGAAAACTTAAACTTGATTTTGCCATATAAAAGTAACTAGATAATACAAATTTTTTTATTGTTTTGTTAAATAAACTTATTTTATGTATCAGTACGAATACATTTTGTATTAAAAATATAAAAAATAAAAAAGGCGTTTCCAGGGTTGGGACTTTTAAGTTTTTTGTTATATAAAAATAACCTACTAAAACTAATTTTATGATTCCAGGGTTGGGAAACTTACACTTTTTGTGATATTTAAAATTCACTTGGTCTAATTAATTTTTTTTCTTCTTCTTTATAAATTCAATATATGTAGTTATTTTATGTTTTGAAAAGAAAAGTTTGGTATAGACAATTAGAAAAATAAAAATCCAAAGCTGGAAAATTTGATTTTTTGGATATTAAAGTAACTAAATTTAACTAAGTTGTTCCTTAATTCGTTTTTTCTCTTTTCACTTAACATATTTTATATAATTGCTTAAAGAACAAGATTGGTATAAGGAACCAGAAAAATTTAAAAGCTGATTCCAGGGTTCGAAAACGTACACTTTTTTTGATATATAAAACTAATTAAATAAAACTAGTTATTTTTTGGTTATTAAATATATTCTAAATTTTAGAAAGAAATAAATAAGTATTAAAACCAGAAAAATCAAATTTATGGTTCCAGGGTTAGAAATTGGAAAAAACATTTTGGGTAAATAATAACCAGAAATAATATTTTTTTTAACATACGAGTATTTCATGTTTTAAGAAGATCTTTACTCAAGATTTACTTTATATATGCTTAATTTTTAAATGGATATCTAATTTAAGTATAAACGAAGGTTTTTGCAATGTTGTTTATTATGCTCTCAGCACAGTTATGTTTCAAATCGATGGTCTTTAGTTGACATCTTGTAACGAGTTCTTATTAATGTTTGGTAAATGGAGACAAAAATTAAATTAATCGCTAAAGAACAGTCATAGCTGTAAAATAAATTAAGGACGTGTTTCTTTTCATTTACCTGAAGCCATTCCTTTCTGCTGAACAAAATCGAAAAATTTTTTTAGGAATAAAGCGTTTACACAATACCGCGATATGTCATTTGCAATGGGGGATGTTTAAATTGAGACATGAAAGAGTATTGTTATGGAGGTACAATGCTAAGAATATCTTAGGGTTTCTAATAGTAGCACGGTTTTTGAATATCTTGAGAGCAAGCAAACAAGTCCCAATTTTTTGGTATTGTATTGACGTGACGTCGATGTTGACAACTGAAATAAAGGTGAATGTAAAATAATTCTTAAATATAGGGTGTAGAACAAAATATTTAACTATTTCGAAAATAAAATATTTGAATCAAATTCTTTAGTCGAAAAAACCGAAAGGTCACGCTATAAATTTTATCACAAATCAAATATGTATGTATGTTCTGTATACTACATATACATACATACGTTGGTGAAGGGTATATAAGATTCGTCACAGCCGAATATAGCACTCTTACTTGTTTTATTTCGTAAAAACTGCAAATTTAAAATTTTGCATTATAATTGCACTAACAACTTCTAAATGGACAAATTTAATATTAAAAACAAATGTTTTGGACGGTTTCGAAAAGAAAAAATTTAAGTTATTTATTTTATGTTACGCGAAATATCTCTGAAACTATAGGGGCTAGAAAGTAAATAAGCCTATTTTTGTAATTAGAGAACAAAAATTAGTTATACTTGGTAAAAACAATTATAATGAAAAAATTTTCAAGAACTAAACTAAAAACACACGATTTTTTAACATCCTTGCAATAATAGTCTGATACCCTGATATACTCATCTAGGTAAATCTATTTAAATAAAAGGAATTTCTGTGTAGGCTAAAAATCCGGAACGTATTTTTAAGTTTGGATTACCATTCGTGATAAATTAACGGAATAATACAAAAAGAGGTGTAAATTATGCAAATCCTAAAAGTCACTATATCTTCAAAACTAGAGCTGATAGAGGAAAACTAATGACGCCATCGCAATCTGGAGGTAAAAATACATAAGGATCGGTCATTTTTATTTAAACATCCAAATCACTGCTGTGCAGTGTTATTTTTGCTTAATTTGTTTATATGTATACTGTAAAAAAGCGAATAACACAAAATATTGAACGCGTATGAACTATTCACGTATGCAAGTTAAGGCGAAAGTATTATTTAAGTTTTTATATTTTTACACGTTCATTAACCTTCCTCAAATATCAACAAAAAATAAATTATTTTGCTTACATAGTCTGCCTGCAAAGATATTGCAAAAATATTGTTTTTATAAATTTAAAATATCACCTTACTTTACACCCGCAAAGTAAAAAAAATTTTTGTTTTATTTTCAATTACTGCTGAGTAACTAAAAATCATATTTTCTGCTAGTAGAATATTTTTAAGACACTTCACTTTTAAGTCACAGGTGGTGGAAATTCGGTGCAAACCGAAATAAAAATTAAAAATAAGTATCCTTAAGAAAAAGGAGAAAAAATAAGAATTAAAAAGTATCCTTTAAAAAAGAAGAAAAAATAAAAATTATGAGTATCCTTCTATGAAAGGAGAATAAATAAATTTATTTTATAAGTGAAAGATAAAAAACAGTGTTGAAGTGAAAGTGCCAAAATACAATCATCGAGTTGATTTCCAAAAAAACTAACAAAACTTTTTAACAATTTTGTATAAACGTTTGTGGAAAAGAAACGAACAAGTGAACAAAAAACAATTAATAACACTTGTAATTATTGAGAAACTAAATTGCCTATTCCGAGGCAACAACACCCCAGAACGAGTATGAATCTGGGTCAGCTTTACAATACAACAAGAATCTGCATCTACATCAGCTTTACAAGACAACAATAATCCAAATTTGCATCAGCTTTACAAGACAACAAAGATCGAAATCTGCATCAGCTTTACGGGATAACAAGAATCTACACCAGCTTTAGAAGACAACACTAATCGTCACATTTACAACTGAAGATGTTGTCTTCTGCCAATAATTTATGTGAGTTAATTTAAATTATTTTTGTTTGTGAATTAATATAAGAAAAATATCTGTAGAAATTTAAGTGAAAAATTTGTTAGTTGCAATATTTAAAAAAATAATAATAAAAGTGATATAAAGATTATAAGCACTGGATATATATAAGGGTATTGGAAGGGGAAATAGGCTATTTGTCAGGAGAAGAAAGCTTGAGTTGTTCGTTAGAGGATTTGACAAGTCCCTTTCAGGCTCTTAGTGCTTCAGACTCCACCATGACCACTCCTCCCCAAATTTCTGAACTGATTCGTTTACATACCGCTCCATTACAGGAGACTATACACAGATTAAGCCAACAATTATCACAGTTAGTTAGTGTAAATACGATAGTAGAATATCGAACACAAACCATATATGAAAATATTCGTTGCGATGAAGCCCTAGATGTCATAAAATCGTAACCCAATTTTGATGGGAAAAACTTCTATGTGAGTTGGCGGGAAGTCGCAAATAATTCTATGCAATTATATAGGAAAGGTTGTAGAAAATATTTCGCAGCATTAACTATTTTAAGAAATAAAATAGTCGAAGATGCAAAAGATTTTCTTACGTAATTTTTTAACCTTCATTAAATCCAAACTTGAGGCGAAAGCGCGAGAAACACTTCCTGAGAATGTAACCATAGTGGAACAGATATAAACAGCTTTAAAAACCGGTATTAGGCCAGATAATTCGAAAATTATTGCAGGAAAAATTGCGGCACTCAACGTCCGAACTAACAATTATTCTGAATTTGCAAGAGAAGCAGAGGAACTTGCGGATACATTGAAACGTTCTCTGGTTATCGAAGGTATTACCTCAAGCAAAGCGCACGAAATGGCTATAGAGTAAACGGTTACAGTATGCCGTTTAAATGCCAAATCCGATTTAGTGAAGTCAATATTAGCCTCGTCTACTTTTGCAAATCCGAAATAAGTGGTAGCGAAGCTAATAGTGGAACAGACTAATGAGACTAAGGAACGTCAAGTTTTAGCGCTGCGAAACAATAGCTCGTATCAGACAAATAACTCCAATCGTTTTTCTAATAACTCAAATCGTTTCGAATCGGTCTCGAAATAGTTATCGTGGTAACTATAGAAATAATTTTTCACAAAATCGTTTTACACAAAATGTACACCCGAGGGCTTCTTTCTGTCAGGGCTTTAAACGCAGAAGTCCCTCATCAATCGACGTTGAGGGAGATAGTAGAGGAACAATAAGTTCGAATCAAGTAAAATTCCATCTACAAAAATCTATTTATAACTTAAATCTCAATTATGCCGACTTTATCAAAATAAACTGCACCGACACAAATATACCTTGTACATTCCTTGTGGATACACAAGCTGACATTTCATTGCTTAAAATTTCATGTATCAATCCAGACCTTTTTTTTAACACGAACGATATTGTTACCATTACTGGTATTACTTCAGATCCCATTATGACTTTGGGAACAATATGTACACATTTAGTCATTTCGAATCAATTCGTTTCTCAAGTTTTTCATATAGTTAGAGATGATTTTAATATACCGGCAAGCGGAATATTGGGTAAAGACTTCCTCAAAGACAATCAGTGCAAAATTGATTATGAAAAGTTTATAATAACAGTTAATATTAGAAATACAACAGCGAAAATACCGATCCTACACGGAACAGGGAACTATACTTGTATAATTCCTCCTAGAAGTGAGGTATACCGTATCCTTAATTTGCGTAATATAACCGAACCAATGTTCATTGACTGTCAGGAAATTTGTAAAGACGTTTTTATAGGCAAAGGAATCCTAGATTCAGACAACCCTGTGCTACGAATACTTAATACCTCAGATGAATATAAATGTATCAAAAATGACCGAATCAGAGCTGATAAATTGCAAAATTTTTATGTATGCTCAATAAACGAGAATAAGGTAAATGATGAACGTATAACAGAATTGAGAAACATATTGCAAAATCAAATGCCTGATGATATTAAAAACAGTCTCATGCCAATTTGCGAACAGTATGCGGATATATTTTCTTTGGACAATGATAAAATGACCATAAACAATTTTTACCAACAAAAGCTAAGATTAACAGATTCATCTCCCTCTTACATCAAGAATTACAGACTACCGTATAGTAAAAGAGAAGAAATAGACAGACAAGTTGCAAATTTACTTAAGAATAATTTAATAGAACCCAGTAGCTCAAATTTTAACAGTCCTCTGATCCTAGTCCCAAAGAAAAGTGCAAACAATCATAAATCGTACCGTATGTGCGTAGATTATCGGGCTGTAAATAAAAAGCTGGTAGCCGACAAATTCCCATTGCCTCGTATTGATGACATATTGGATAATTTAGGTCGTGCAAAACACTTTTCTATAATAAATTTATTTTCGGGATTTCATCAAATTCCATTGCACCCAGAATCTCGAGATATCACTGCCTTCAGCACTGACAAAGGTTCTTTCCGATGGAAAGTTCTACCATTTGGACTAAACGTAGCTCCAAACTCTTTCACAAGGATGATGACAATCGCATTTGCGGGTCTAACACCCAATAAAGCTTTTTTATATGTCGACGACATAATTATTATTGGATGTAGCAAGCGACATCACTTAAGCAATTAAAGGGAGGTATTCGAGATCCTCAGGAAACACAACCTCAAAATAAATCCGTACAAATGCAATTTTTTCCGTTCAGAAGTTACATTTCTAGGTCATCGGTGTACAGCAAAGGGTCTGCTTCCCGACGAGAGTAAAATCAAGTCCGTTAAAAATTATCCAACAACAGCTGATAAAGATTCTGTAAGACGTTTTGTGGCATTCGCCAACTATTACAGGAGATTTATTCCGAATTTCGCAATTATTGCAGCTCCTCTAAATTATTTGACGAGGAAAAATTCTCAGTTCATTTGGGATAAAAAATGTCAAAATTCATTTGTAAAGTTAAGATCTGCCATAATTTCACCTACAATACTACAATATCCAAATTTTTCGAAACCTTTTTTAATTACGGTAGATGCGTCTAAACTTGGTTGCGGTGCAATATTGAGCCAAGATTATGATGGCAATGATCTGCCAATATACTTCGCGTAAAAATCATTTACTAAATCCGAACAGAAAAAGCCAATTATTGAACTTGAACTCTTAGCAATCCATTTTGCAGTTACTCAATTCCGTCCTTATGTCTTTGGTACTAGTTTCGTGGTAAGATCTGATCACAGACCGTTGGTCTATCTTTTTAATATCAAGGATCCATCATCCAAGCTAACAAAAATACGTCTCGAACTTTCAGAGTATAACTTTATAGCAGAGTACATAAAAGAAAAGGACAATGTAAGAGCGGATGCGCTATCGAGAGTTTCAATCGATGAGCTAAGATACTCAAGTACTCGCTATAACAACACGTTCAAAGTCCAGGGACATACACAGTGACAAAATTGGATTAGAACAACCGCCAGAACAACAAGACAATCCAACATTGAAAATTTATGATAAATTTTCCCATGATTTCAGCAAAAATGTACCAAAGATTAGAACAAGAATAATTAATATTGAAGAAAATACCAAAATAATGCGCATAAATTTCTATAAAAAATTTAAACTATTGCTAACCGTTGAATTTGAGATTATTAACGAAACATTTAGGTTAGACTATTTGCTTTCGAGGCTACAAATTTTGGCCAATAATCACAAAATTTACAGGGCAGAATGGCCAAAAGATGACTTATTTTTTACAATGTATAAAATTCAAGAATTAGACTATAAAGCAAGACGATGAAAAACTAAAGTTAATGGAGATTTATCACAACGATCCTTTAATAGGTGGACACTGCGGGCAAAAGAAACTGTATGCCAAGATTCGCACGAAATTTTACTGGAAACGAATGACGAAAGACATTGCTAAATTTGTTAGGAATTGCTCTAAATGTACTATGAACAAGGTCAGACAAAAGAATATTGAAGAACTTGTTTTTACACCGACACCAACCAAAGCCTTCGATGTAGTTGTTTTAGACACGATAGGTCCATTGGCTCAATCCACATACGGGAATAAGTATGCACTAACGTTAATGTGTGATCTCTCCAAATACCTGGTTACGATATCCATACCTGATAAGTCAGCACATACAGTCGCTCGTGCAATTTTTGAAAATTTTATATTAGTATATGGTAAAATGAACACCATAAAGTCCGATTTAGGAACTGAATTCAAAAATGAAATTTTTACCGAACTTTGTAAATTTCTGGAAATTACCATAAACTTTTCAACGGGATATCACCACCAAACGTTGGAACAGTGGAACGTAACCACCGCGTTTTCAATGAATTTATTAGAGCATATTTAGATGAAAATATGTCGGAGTGGGATACATATCTCAAGTATTTTACGTTCTATCATAACACTACTGCTAGCGCTGTTTTCGACAACAAGTATACACCTTTTGAACTCGTATTTGGCAAAAGTGCAAACATGCCAAACGAAACACATAGAACTTTAGATCCAGCTTACAATCTAGACAATTATAGCAAAGAACTAAAGTATAGATTGCAAAATACTCGCAAAACAATTCATAGAAAAACAAAAAGCAAGAAACAAAATCTATTATGACAAATTTTCCAAACCAATAATGTTAAAAGTTAATGATACAGTTTTGTTACAGAAAGAACCTTATAACAAATACCAAAGAATTTATGAAGGTCCGTTTAGTGTAACAAAACTAGATGGTACAAATGTAACCATTCAAAACAAAATAACAAAAAAAAAACACAAACTGTTCATAAAAACAGAGTAAGAAAAAATTGAAACATTGGCTATAAATATTATCTATATTAAATAAAAGTTTTATGTATTTTATAATCAATTTTCTGTACACTAAAACAAAAATTAAATCAATAATTGTTCATAAATAAAACAATTTCAGAACATTATGTGCTCAATTACTTTGCAAGTAATACCTTTTCAGTTATAAAAAAAAAAAAATTTTTTTTAAACTTTTGTAAACATTATAAATATAATCAGAGAAATATTGAAGCAATTAAGACTGATAACATTGCTTGATTCAACGATTCTCTTTAATAAAAAAGGGAGGTACATAGGTACGGCCAATACCTATCATGCCGAACTTTCATAACAAAAACAAACAAAAATAATGTTATAAAAAAAATATGTAAAAAAAAATTTTTTTTTAATGTATACAAATATTGTTTATAATATAAGTCTTAGTTTTAATTAGTTTTTGCAAAATAAGGGAGGTATAGTGCCAGCCCTGATTGATATGGCATCTCTAAGTAATTGTAAATAATAAGGTAATAAAGTATCCCTTAATGATATGGCATCTCTTAAGTAATTGTAACAACAAGGTATAAAATGAACTGAAATAAATCATGCGGGCATTCATTGTCTGACAGCTAAGATTAACAGAACGTGTACTTTTTATTTAAAAGCCAACATTTAGCTTTACACTACTCATGGCACAGTCCTAAGCTTTGACGCAATCATAAGTAGATTAGATTTCGCTTACGCCGACATAAGGCCACTAAATATCATAGAGCAGGAAATAAGCGTTATGAGAGAGGGTTCTTTGTCCATTATTGAGTACTATAATGAGGTCAATAAGAAACTTACTTCTATCATTAACAAGACTATAATGTCTCATGGTTCTGAATCAGACTTAACTAGAGAACTTAATATTAGAAATAGACAATATGCTTTAAGGGTGTTTATCACTGGATTAAATGCTCCATTGGCTAACATATTGTTTTCATTATCACCTAATGACCTCCCAAACGCATTAGCAAAAGCTCAAGAGCTAGAATCAAACAATATTTGTGCAAATTTTGCTTCTCAGTTCATTAGGGCAACACATCAGAGTAATAGTCACCAAAAGCCCAAAAATTCATTACGTTTTCCAAGACGAAACCAAAATAACCCTCAAGTTAATTATCGCGCGATACGGCAACCAGAACCTAAACCCGAACCAATGGATTTAGGAACTTCGGCTAGTGTTAAACCTACACAAAATGGATATATCAACATAAGGCAAAATTATTTTTATAATCGGTTTGGATCACAAAATCGAGCTAGTAATTTTCAACAGGGTAACAAACGTCAACATTCTCAAACGACGTATCAGCCCAATCAAAAAGCTCAAAGAATAAATAACCTTAAGAAGACGCTTTTTTAGGCATAGATTCGACCTGTCCTACATTATTAGGACAGCAAAGGACGGGAAAAAAACTCACAATTTTGATGGACAGTGGCGCAACGAGCAGCTACTGCAAATCTGGAGTTCTTGCGAACAGAAGGGATTTAGTTGTTAAGAAGAGAATAAAAACTATTAACGGATATATTCTCATTACACATTATTATGAAGCAAGCATGTTCGGAATTAATCAAATATTTTACGAAATCCAAGGACTTGAGACAGATGTGCTTATAGGTTATAATTTTTTAAAGAAAACAAATGCAATATTAGACTTTCAGCAAGGGAACTTGTGGAAGATATTGCGAAACATTTTTGAATTTTGAGAAAAAAGCATACAATGCTGGTAAAAATACTCCAGATAGAAAATCTAATAATCTCAAAAACATTGGAGAAAATGTCTTGAATAAAATTATTAATGAAGAATATCCTGAAGGTACTGATAAAAGTGTTTCAACTAAAAATGTTGATCATAAATCGCAAACCTTTGAAAAACTTCGAAAAAATATATAAGAAAAAATTACTAAATTACAATCTAATATTAATTTAAATTTGCCTTTTAGAACGGATATTAGGGCAGAAATTAAGATAATAGACAATGATGCGGTATGGGGCAAACAATACCCATATCCGCTATCCGCAAACTAATTAGTTAACAGTGAAATAGAAAAGTTATTAAAAGCAGGCATTATTCGTGAGAGCAGGGGCCCTTATAATTCACCAGTATGGGTAGTCCCAAAAAAGGGAATGAATGACGACGGGACACAAAAACTCCGTTTGGTCATCGATTACAAGAAATTAAATGAGAAAACAATAGCATATAAATACACTATACCCAACTGTAATGTTATATTGTCCAACTTGTGCAAAGCAAAATTTTTTTCAACCATTGATCTTGAATCTGGGTTTCACCAAATTCTCATGAAAGAGGACGATGTGGGAAAATCCGCATTTTCCGTCAACAACGGGAAGTATGAGTTTGTGAGAATGCCATTCGGACTGAGGAATGCACCAAGCATTTTTCAAAACGCAATGGACGATATTTTGAGAAATTTCATTGGTAGATTCTGCCATGTTTATATAGATGACATTATAGTATACTCCAAAGACTTACAAGTACATATAAAACATTGGGATATAGTAATCAATACGCTGAGAGAAGCAAGTATGAAAATATCCTTGGAAAAGTAAAAATTTTTTGAGGAAGAAGTGGAATTCCTGGGGTATGTAATAGCACATTCATGTAATAAAAACAGATCCAAATAAAATCGAAACAATCAAAAATTACCCACAACCACAAACTCTAAGACAGCTTAGAAGTTTCCTTGGTCTTATGGGTTATTACCGAAAATTTATTTGTAATTATGCCAATGTGTCATAACCTTTGACTAGATTTCTTGCCGGAGAAAATGGTAGAGTATCTACTAACGCTTCAAAAAAATTTAAAATTGAACTCGATACTGAGGGTGTCTCAGCATTTATTAAATTATTATGGTGTAAAAGATCTCGAAATACACACCGATCACCAACCTCTTACATTTGCAATTTCAACTAAAAATCCCAACGCTAAAATTAAAAGATGGATGTCTTTTATTGAGGAGTACGCTCCTAAGTTTGTGTATAAGCCTGGTGCTACCAACGTTGTAGCCGACGCACTTTCTAGACAGGTCTTGAATAATATTCCCGATGATGAGTCACTACAAAGTACCCAACTTTCTATTGAAAGCATCGACAGTTTTAATATCCCTGAAATAAATAAACCTCTTAACGAGTTTAAACAACAAATTTTGCTTTATAAAAGTAATTTCAGAAATCAAGAATCCCTGATAACTTTCGGTAGAATTCGCCACATAATAGAGTTCGATACGAGAGAAAATTTGAAAAGCATATTATTGGAATTCCTTAAGCCTAACCTTGTTACAGCAATTCATTGCACCGCAAAATATCTCTACGAGTTTAAGGAGACTATAAAAAATGTATTTAAAAACAAATTCGTTCATACTAAGATATTCGCGATTGACATTACTAACTCAGATGATCAAACAGCCATAGTAGGGCAAACTCATGTTCATTCTCATAGAAACTGTAAAGAAAATCATAAGCAGATATTTCAACAATACTATTGACCAAAAATGTTAAATAATATAAAATAATATATCAGACTTTGCAATATATGCAATAAAGCCAAATATAATAGGAAACCTACTAAACTTCCAATTGGAGAAGCTCTAATTCCCAACAATAAGGAGGAGTTCCTTCATATCGACATTTTTACGCACAAAATCATAAGTTTATAACCTGCGTAGATGCTTATTCAAAATTTTTAGTAATAAAACATATTTATTTTTAATTAATTTAATTATTATTTTTCGAACTGTATTTTGTTTCTATATTCTTATGAATAGAACAGGCTAATGTTCGTAACGCTTTTTAAGCCAAATCACATGTGATAATTATTAATGAACAAATAACATCAAAGTTAGTTGTAAATATTCTGACAACAACACATAGTTGAACGGAACAGCCAGCCGTTTTCGAAGGCCACTAAACCTTCCTCATCAGCGTTCTTCTGTGTTTTGGTCCACTGTGTGTGGTGTCAGTTGATGTAGATGTCTTCCTTATATACGAAACGTTATTGCAAATGGAATATGTGAATTGGTTTGATTCATTGCATTTCAATTTGCTCATGTGTTTTTGTAATGAAGGCTCAAAGTTACCATCTCTATATTTACAACAGTCTTACCATTGTCGTTTGTTCTTTACTAACTATGCACATGTTTGTTAATTTGCTTATTTTTGTTCTACTTAAGACAAACTTTTTTTTGGCTTGTGGCAAAAATTAAATAAAAATATACTTAATAGTAACAAACCAAAAAAGTCGCTATCATTCCAGTCTACGTTTTGACACTTTGAAGCACTTTTAGGATCCAGCCCAATCTGGTCAAGATTTTGTGAAAGTCTATATTGTGTTGTAGCAGGAGTATTCGATTTTTTCTCTTTATCAGTTTTCGGGCTCGGCGTTATAACCGCCACAGCCTTACTGTTCCTGGGTGGTGTTTCTACAAGCGACTGAAAACAGTCGTCAATTGAATCGAACCTTGAACACGCAGGATTGCCAAATACTTTTTTAATATTTGTCGCAGCTGAAGAAGACGGTGGTTCGCCGCCGAACACATTACCACTAGGAGCTCCAGCAAAAGAAAGTGATAGTGTTCGGTCAATTATTTGCTCCATTTCAGTCAAATTATTAAACCGATACATTCCTCCACCAGTTTCTCGAATACTTTTCTTGTTCTCAGAAATCTTCTTTTTTGTTAAAAAAATTTTTTTAATATGTCATTGATTTCATTTAGAAGATCATTTACTCGTAACATTCAGACGATTCTTTTTTAATTTTAATAAAAGAACAAGTAGAAAATTTTCTTTCGGAAATTGTTAATATTACGTCGTTCAATAATTCGATTCTTAAGGCTTTTTATTAGAGAAAAGCAGTTGTTTATTCTTACATACAAACAAGCTTACACTAGTATTTACAATTTGGAGTAATTTCATTACTTAACATCCTATTTTTAACAATTTAAAAAGTTATGAAATGTAAAATACTTTTTATACAAAGTAGTTAGGAAATTGTTCGAATATTCGAATATTCGACAAAAATGATTCCAATAGTTTTTTATTCTAAATTGAAAATATTTGTTCGTTCGAACAAAAATGATAAAAAGTTGTTCGAATATTCGTACAATATTTGTTCGAATGACAACACTACTAATAACATGGACAAATAAGGATTTTTTATTAAAAAGAACGTAACTTCTTAATTCATTCAAATATTTTTCAGCTATACTGCACTAAATCGACTTACAATTGCAACACATAGCCACATGCTCTGTTATTTCTGAACACATTTCCGAAATATTTTTTGGTTATTGTTCGGTTAATAAAAACTTAAAGTGACTTGTGCGCAAAACTACTACAGGTAAACAATTTTGTGTGCTAGTTCAATGTAAACAACTGTTATCGACATAAGCTTTTTTTCTGCACACACTTTTAGTGTCCTTTACGAATTGTTTTTTAACTGTTCTCTAGGATCTTACCCTTAGGGAATTTTTGCCTGAAATTTTCACACAAACTCCTTACCACATATGTTTACATGACTGTCCTAAAAAAATTTGATAAAAATCACACCCGTAGTATTATAAGTGCAGTATTTCGGCTCTCCTGAAAAATTTGGTTCTTAGACATACGCGCTTATTCAAGAAAACCACAGAATTATTGTCAGTTCAAATTTTAATTGAAGATCCAATAAATAAATTATGTTAAAAAAATATTGTAAAAATAAGTCAAATACCGACTAACTATCTCCGTTTTTTTAAACGAAGAACGATGATGAAGAAACACAATTGTTTCTTATAAGAGCATCAACAACAAAAATAATAAACATCAACATCTAGAGCATCACCATCAGAATCAACATCAAGAGCATCACCATTATACAATGGACACTCCCTTAAAATTGATTTCTTGTATTCAATATTGGTAAGTGCTTTGAGAGTATTATTCATTTTAACTTTATTTAAATAACGACCTTCTTAATTTTTAAACTGTTAAAGAATATATTTTTTATTTGTATTCAAAATTATTGTAGTATTATCATAACATTTCATATTTTTTTAAATTTTACATAACCTTGAAGTCCTTAAAAAAAAGAAGAGTCCCTTGGCTTTCGATACCTTGCATATTGACCACTTATACCCCTTTTTGTCAGTGAAGTCTAAAAGGTAACGTATACTTGTTATTATAGGTGCGTTCACAAAATTTGTGAAGCTGTTCGCTGTGAGTTAGCCGGGGATTAGGGAGACATGCTGCGCATTGAAATTTTTTTTTTGAGTATTATAGCCGTCCAGGGAGGATTATTACGAATATAGGAAAATGTTTCGCTTCTGGTGAATTTGGGAGGTTCGACACTGACAGAAATATCTCCGCAGTCAAATGGACAGGTGAAGAGAGTCAACAGGGACATTAGAGCTACGTTGGCAAAAGTAACGGAGCCAATTGAGCTGGGGTTAGTAAATTGACTCAGGTAGAAATTGATATTAATAATACGATGTATTGCACCACGAAGCAATCATCAGTAGGTTCCTTTTTGGTGTTGAGCGAAGGGGTGAACTGATACATGAATTGACGGAATACTTAGTGGAGAATTACCCAGAGGATGGGATTGTGTTAGATGAAATAAGGGAGAAAACGTCAAGTGCCATATAAAAGTCTCAATTGAACAACTCAAAGTATTTTGAACAACACCATATACCAGCGAAATCTTCTGAGATGGGGATATGGTGGTGCTAGAAAATGTCGACACGACGGAACAAACAAAAAGATTTTAGCAAAATATCGCGAACCAACACTAATGAGAGTAATATACACAGAAAAAAATGATTTGTAAATACAATTAATTTTTTTGTTATATCAATTAAATAATTAATTGATTTTGAACCTGCAACGACTTTTGTAAATACAATTAACGAAATTGTAAGATAAAGGAAAAATAGTTTGTTGAAATTTATTTATTTTTTCAACATTTATTTTTGTTAGATTTCAAAATTATTTCAATTAAAGTTATTGTTATATTAACAATGCGAATTGTTGAATTTAAATGCAAGTTTTGATTATCATAATTGTTATAATAACAATGTTTTTTTTATACAATCACAATCCTTGAAACGATTTTTGGCTTGTCTGCGAAAAACACTAAATGTCTTTGGGCGGAGTTGAACCGACAACCTCAACACTAATAAACTAACTTACTTACCTCTCATCTGAAGAGCAACACTTTATTAGATGCTCAAATAATGAATGCATGTGAGTCTTTCCGTTATGGTATAATTTAACAAATAATTTTGTTGAGTAATTTAATTGACTAAAAAATTTTAAATTTGTTATATCAACAATGATGATTGTTAGTTTTTAAATTAAATATTAACAATTTGTTTTGTTGGTTGCATTTCGATGATATTTTTTTCTGTGTACAGACTATGAATTTTTAGATGATTTTTCGGAGGATGGACTAGGATATTATAGCATATAACAATCGAGGTCGATTGTGTTGTCACGTCAGAAGACATTTAATGCTTTGTCAAATGGCAACAGTTATATGCTACGACCTGGCAACACCGTACTATGAGTGCAACACTAGATAAGCAACTATGTAATAGAACATGCCAGCCTACTGCAGCCAACTAAAGTGTATTCTTTGAAAGATTTTAATAGCAAAAAGATCCAGAATAAAGTACACCTGTTTGCAGAAAGTTATATTGATTATTATTTAAAAGCACAAAGCTCTTTACAATTGCTATTATTAATAATTAATCTATATATATAAAATTCTCGTGTCACGGTGTTTGTAATTGAACTCCTCCGAAACGGCTTGACAGATTTTTATGAAATTTTGTATGTGTACTCTATAGGTCTGCGAATAGGTTATAGACTATTTCTAGTACCCGTAAGTGGACCAGGAGGGCGATAGGGGAGACATTTCTGCCCCTCCGGAACGTCCAAACCGATTTTAATTAAATTTATAACACAGATAGATCTGCATCTAAAAAGTCACATAGGCTATCTAAATGTTTAAAACTAGAAAATGGAGGGGGATTGGGGGGAAATTTCTGTCCCTTCAAAACGTTCCAACCGATTTTGATGAAATTTAGTACATAGATAGATCTGTATATAAAAGTCATATACATTTTTTAAACTAGGACTAGGAAATTTCTGCCCCTCCAAAACCTTATAACTAATTTTAATGAAATAAAAGGTCACATAGGATATGTACGTTTTTAAAACCAGGACCAGTAGGGCGAAAATCAATTTCAAAATATTGGTAGAATTGGACAGTGGGAAGGGCACACCCTTCCCCTTTAAAAAGTAATTTAGAATAATCTTATATCTTGAAAGCTAGATATAAAAAAAATGAAACTTTTTATGAGTGTTCGGCAGGCCTGAGAATATGTCGTAGTTGATTTTTTTATACCCCAAAGGCGGGGGGGGGGGTGTGTGTAAAATGCTCGCCCCAAAATTTTATTATCAAATATTTTTGGCATTTCGTCGGTTGGTTTCTGGTTTGGTGCAGACGTAATGTATTTTGTATATACTCTGCCGCAAACCAATTTTCAAAACTCATTGTGCATAATTAAAAAAGTATAAATTTTTTTTTGGAAATGGTGGGGGAGGGAAAGCAATTTCCCAAAATTTTTTTTAGTATGGAAAATTTTTTGTTTTTGAAATTGTCATTGAAATTTATGACAAATTTACCATCCCAACAATTGATTATCAAATAACTTTGTCATTTGTCGACCAATTTTCTAAATGCTTTTTGCATATGGAAGAGGTCTATTGAGTTTATTTTTAATGGGGGAGGGTGAAATGTGTCCGCCAAAAAATAGACCAATTTTCCAAATTTTTTTTGCATATGATAAAGATCTGCTTTGTTTTTAATTGTGGGGTGATGTGGGCTAGTAGGATGCCCACCCCAAAAATTTATTATCAAATAACTTTGTCATCTGCAGCAAAATTTTCAAATTCTTTTGCATATGGAAAAGGTTCACTTAAATATTTTTTTTTAATTTTGGTGGGTGGGCGTTACAAAATTGCTACCCCAAATTCCAAAATCCAAAATTCTTTTTTCATATGGCAAAGTTCCACTTAATTTTTTTTTTATTGAAATTGTTTGGGGGAGGGGAAAGCAAAATGCCCTTTTTTAAAAAGTGAATATCAAATAACTTCATCATATGTGGACCCATTTCCAAAATTCTTTTTTTATACGTAAGAAGTCAACTAAATTTTTTTTGGGAAATTGGGAATGGGGAAAAGTGTTGAAAATTGCCCGCATCGATAATTGATTATTAAATAATTTCGTCAATTGACGACCAATTTTCAAAATGCTTTTGGCATATGGAAAAGGTCCAATAGTCTTTTTTTAAATATGTGTGGCGAAATGTGCCCACAAGAAATGTTGTCACATTGCTTTGTGGTTTGTAGATCAATTTTCAAAATTAGTTTTTACTTTGGAATGGAAACACTAATGAAAATTGTGGAGGGGGAGGAAAATGCCCGCCACAAAAATATATTATCAAATAAATTTGTCTTTTGTGGACCAATTTTCAAAATTTTGGTTGCTTATAAAAAAAGTTTACTAGAATATTTTTTGTGGGGAGGGGAGGAGTAGCGAAGCACACCGGGTTAAGCTAGTAATAAATAAAATTTATATATGCACGTATATCCTGTATCAGAAAAAATTACAATAGCAGTACTAAATGTTATGCAACATAATCATATTACATTCTTATTCAAAAATCATAAAATGGGAGATATGATAATTTTTGAACATCACCTACACAGAAAAAAATAGACAAGAATTATGCTCCACAAAACCATGTTATTGAAAAAAATGTTTAATTTCAATAATATTTGTCATTAAATAAATCAAGTAAATATTGTATTTATCAATATCGCGCATTTTAAAATATTATTTAATTTAATTTGTTTGTGTACGTGTTTATCTTGCTTATTGATTGACTCAACGCGGTCATGTGCTATTGTTGTTGTATATTTTGATTGCTCGTGTTGTATACGAGTTAAGGAACAAAATATTTATTATTACAAATTTACAATTTCGAGTTAACTTCAGTTGACATGGCATTATGTTGTTAACCTAAATATAGTTCAACTTAATAACTGCTTAAATCAACAGATTTCATTTTTTTAACTTCCGCATTTAAAGTACTTTTATTAACCCAGAAAACAAAATTTAAAGTATCAATATTGCGAAACAATTAAAGAAAATAATAAATTTCACAATATTTATTGACCCAAATAAATGGCATGTTAAACTATGCAATTTACCTTTAAAACAATAAGAATAATAATTGTAATTAAATCTAAGAAATAATTGTAAGTTTAGTTTATAACAAGAACTCATGTAAACAAGACACATAGTGGGTAGTATGAATAAAAAAAGTATTTTACTTAACAATTTGTTTAAAAAAACAAAAAACGCACACATATTTGGGGTTATAAAACAAATTTTTAAGTAAAAAGCATATACTTTTTTTATTCATATTACCCAGTGTCTAAATAAAAATTAATATCTAAGCAACAAAAATTGTTTTTTTTATAAAATTAAACAATCATAAAATTAACTGGCGCCCGAGCAAAGTGTTAAAAAACAGGACTCGTTCAAATTACCGTGAAAAGTAAAAAAAGGCGACCTAAGTAAAAATAAGAACAAAGTGTTAAAAAAAGGACTCGTTCAAATTACCGTGAAAAGTAAAAAAACGCGACATAAGTAAAAATAAAAGCAGTGTTTTAAAAAAAGGACTCGCTCAAATTACCGTGAGAAGTAAAAGAAAACGCGACCTAAGAAAAACCAAAAGCAGTATTTAAAAAAAGGAGAACTCGTTAAAATTGCCGTGAAAAGTAAAATAAGCGAGGTTTAACAAATCCTAACTAGAGTAAAGCTAAGTGGAAAGTGACCCAAAAAATTTTTGTGAAATCCAACCACCAATCATCAAGTCTGCAGTGGCGTAGTAGCGGAAGCAAAAAGGACTTTGCTGCACTACTTCACCGATGCCGTACTTAATGTAAGAGTAAATTGAAGATATTTTATTTTATATTCCAAAATTTTTTTTAATTAGACTAATACTCAGTAAAAAAAATCTTTCTGCGCTTTATTAATTTAAACCTAAGATATTTTTCCTCTCTCGTGCTTAAATAATTAAAGAATAAAAGTGTACTCAATTTAATTTCGAATTTTGTGATTACTAAAAGAACAAATAAGAAAACATGTCAAATCCAAACAACCTCGTAAGACCCTCAATCCTATCCTCCTCATAATCCTTCTATCCTCCTGTCAATCAAGGATAACTAGAATTAGAAAATCTTGTGACAAGAATCGTACCAGACATTTTGATACGAAGTAGTCAACGAATCGGTAACGATGTTATCGATATGTCGGAACAAACAATTAGATTTAAAAATGCAGGAAACTTGTCAGACTTAGACAAAATCCCTGATGTAGTACTGGTGAATTTAATTCGTGGAAGAAAGGCATAGATAGGATTATAAAAATTTATGAGCTGATTAAGGGATCACCAAATTATTACGGCCATTAGAAATAAAATTACAGGTCAACCGAATATAGCGCTAGAACCATATAATACCCCCTTGAACTGGGCTGCAATATCCAGATGTCTTTCTATCCACTATGCTGATAAGCGAGATTTGACAACTCTCGAATATCAGATGACCATGGTTCAAGGCAATAACGTGATACAAGAGTTTTACCATAATGTTTACTCCAATTTATCCCTGATATTAGACTAAATACAATGCATGGATGTAGGAGCAGCACCTATGGAATTACTCACCAGAACATATAGAGATAAGGCTTTAGATACTTTCATCAGAGGTCTCAAAGGCGATCTTCCAAGATTACTTGCAATGAGGGAACCTACCGAGCTGCCGCAAGCCCTTCATTTATGCTTGAAGTTGGAGAATCAACATTTCCGTTCATTCCATGCAAATAACAGTCAACAAACCAGAAATCACAGCTATAACGTACCCATGCAACATAAAGGACAAACTTATAATGGCAGAAATCATAAACAACCTTTTTACCCTCAACGCTCTTTTACCCCACAAGTTAGACCAAATTGGCCCTATATTAATACACCAAATTTTCATTATCAGACAAAAAGACCAAATAATTTCAGAACATTCCCACGACCTTTACCACCCAAACCACAACCAAGACCAGAGCCTATGGACATAGATCAAAGCGTTCGCACATGAATCGACCAGCTCAAAGTAATTTCTTCGGGAAAAGACCGCCACAACAGGAAAATACACCCTATTAAACATCAACGAAATTTTAACATTGAAGAATTCGACCAAACCGATTATAACCAGAACTTATATGAAACTGATTACCAAAATATAGATCCAATAGCAAACTACGAAGATAAACAACTACAAGTAGATTATGAGCATGTTGAACATGGCGATGTCCATTTTTTAATTTAAACCACTCTTTGTTACCATATATCGAATGCAAAACGAGGAGTGGAAATCTTTTAAAATTTTTAATCGATACTGGCTTCGGAAAAAACTACGTTCGCCCAGAAATTGTAAAAAAATCTATACCTAATACAAAATTTTTTTTTAGCAAAATCAGTAGATGGAGATATCCACCTAACAAATCATACCTTTATCAATCTTTTCAATATAGACATTCCAATAAAATTATTTTTACTACCCGCGTTTGATGCTATTATAGGTCATAGCACTCTAAAAGATCTTTCAGCCGTTATTAACACCGCTGGAAACTATATGACTATTCAAAACAAGGTTAAGATTCCACTTAAACAGCTATCACTGCCTGATGTTAACATGCTAAATATGAAAAATGAGCACATGAGCAAAAATGAAGCAAGCGGAACAAGTTCTTTGGTAAAAGAGTTTCCGAAGCTATTTGCAGACCCGGATGAAAAATTAACATACACGACCAAAGTTATTGGCGAAATTAGATCATCGACGAAATTTTACCCATAACCTCTGTCGTTAAAAGACGAAGTGGAGTCACAGGTAAAACAAATGTTGGATGACGGCATTGTACGACCCTCTAGGCCACCATACAATTCTCCGATATGGATTGTGTCAAAAAAACCTGACTCACAAGGGAAAAAACAATACAGGCTCGTGATAGATTACCGCAAATTGAACTCAGTTACAATATCCGATACCTATCCAATACCAGATATAAATGAAGTATTGTCTCATTTAGGGCAAAATAATTTTTTTCGGTCTTAGATCTCAAAAGCGGATTTCATCAAATACCATTGAAAACATCAGACATTGAAAAAAACCGCATTCTCAATTAATAATGGGAAATTCGAACTTAGAAGGTTGCCATTCGGTCTGAAGAACGCACCATCTATCTTTCATTGGAAAAATTTACATCGTTTACATCGACGATATAATTATCTTCAGCAAGACGGAATGTGAACACTTGAATCATTTAGAACAAGTTTTTAAAACACTAGAGAACGCGAATATGAAATTACATCTTGACAGATGCAATTTTTTCAAAGACGAAGTAGAATTTTTAGGATTTATAGTTTCATCACAAGGTATCAAGACAAACCCGAAAAAAATTTAGGCCATCTCTAAATTTCCAATACCCAAAACTTTGAAAGAGCTACGTTAATTTTTAGGTCTATCCGGTTTATGTCAAATTAGCAAAAACTCTAGCATCTCTTTTAAGGGGAAAGGAGGTCGTATTTCAAAAAGACAATCGGCAAAACAATATATCACTCTTGATAAAGCTGCGTTAGAATCATTCGAAAAATTAAAAAAGTCATTAGTATCGCAGGATACTATTCTTGCATACCCAGATTTTGAAAGGCTTTTTGATTTGACAACCGATGCGTCAAATTTCGCCTTGGGAGCAGTATTGTCAATAAGATGTTGGCAATAATATGGTCTTTTAATTCTTTTAGAAATTACCCACACGTAAAATCAAAAGAAATCACCCAAATTGTTCACCAGCCTTTTACATATGCTCTAAGCAATCAAAACAATAATGGGAATATTAAACGGTGGAAGGCTGCATTGGAAGAGTACGATTATGTAATGGAATACAAGCCAAGAAAAGCGAATATCGTTGCTGACGCGCTTTCCAGAAACACCTATGTTAATTCTTTTGATTCTTTTTATTTGGTATCAAAATAAAAAGAATCTCTAGTTGAATTAAAATTTAAGCAAAACGCTTACTTCGTTTTTGTTTAACTTTTTTTTATTCATATTTTTGCCACGTCTCAAGTACACTTAAATTCTTTCCCACAATTTAATTAAAATAAAATTAATTTATTTCTCACACATTTGTCAAACCAGGTATGAGAACCATCATGTCAGCATAATTGACGAAATCAGTAAAACATTTTATTTTCCACGTGTGTTTCAAATTACCAGCCAGACAGTAGTGAAATTGAATATCTGTTTTGCTTAGCTTACGATGGGAATGAATTTGGCAAGATAATAATGAACAGTTTCTGGCCGTTTTAAATTATGTTGGTACTCTTTTTTTTTACTTTTTGTTATTGTATTAGTTTTAAGTTAATTTTTACATTTTGTATAAATATTAAAACTATTGAATAAAATTTATGATTGCTACTTAAATCGTCATACACTTCCCTTCTTTGAGTCAATTAGATTATCCTGGTGTGCTACCTGAATAACTAATTGATTCCTCCACAACTTGAGTTATCCTTGTGTATCACTTGGGTAAAAAACATCAACATTCTTTAAATTGCTTCTCCTTGTGTACCACTTGGATAAGCCCCACCACTTATATCTCAGTTAAGCCAGGCAAACGAGTCTGGTATTAAAATTTTTGGCGACCGTGACAGGACACGCAATCCTCGAAGTAACTAATAGTGCCATCACTTCCCTGCTTTCCACAACAACTAATCCACCATGGAAACAACTTCAACAAAACTGCTCCGCCGACTAAAGGAAACCGGAGAACATATTGCAACCATTATTCGAAATTTCACCAAGGATTCAGCCAGCCGGAAAACCGCAACCTATTACCAGGAACGACTATCTCGTCTAAAGACAGCTTGGACAGAGTTCGACACGGCTGATAATGACTTACGAGAGTTGAAGGACATAGACACATCTGATGAATACTTCACATCCGACTACTATATTCGAATTGAGGCCATGGCGACGAAATATATAGCTATAATGGAACGTGAACTCGATAATCAAGGTAAAGAATCCGGGAAAAAAGAACTTCCTAATCCCAAACCTGCAAATACAGGTCAAACGCAAGCCGGGGCAACTGGGGGACATGATCCCAATCCCAAATCGGCAAATACAGGTCAAACGCAAGCCGGGGCAACGGGGGGCCATGATGGATTAATCAGCCGGTCACTTGGAAAAATGGCGGCGCTTACTCGACAGCTAGAAGGCCTTCAGTTGCAACCAGGTCAAGATCAATCTTACTACGATGTAAAAAAAGGCCACTATCTCTCAGCTGTGGCTTCAATTAGAAAGGCTTAATGATGAATTACTGGACAAATATCCCGACCCAGACATTGCTGGTTACGATACAAGCAGATATGTTCACCTCGAACAAGCTGCACAATCAGCAATCATACAGCTCACCACGGCCAATAGAAGCCTCCACCACTCAACCACAGAAACTACGGCCAGACCATCAACCTTACCTTTGCCTACGATCACCATTACAAAATTTGAAGGTGACTACATGAAATGGACATCATTCTCCGATTTATTTACAAGAATCGTACATGAGCAACAGATGTCTGATGCTCATAAAATGTGGTATTTAAAAACCAAACGTCATTGGTGAAGCAGCGAATCATCATCTTGCGGTTACTGCAGACAATTATCAGGTGGCGTGGCAATTGCTGCAAGATCGATACAACAATAAAAGGGTAATGGTAGCAACAGCAGTTCAGAGACTACTTGACCAACCATCTGGGGCATCCACATTAGGTGCTATTAAGGGATTGCACGATACAACAAAGGAATGTCTGGCAGCTCTCTCCAAAATGGGGCTTCAAATATTATCGTGGGATCCAATCCTTATCCACATCCTGGTTAAAAAGTTAGATAAAACAGTGCATGCTCAATATGAGCAATCAATTCCTCACCCAAAGGAACTACAAACAATCAACCAATTTCTGACATTCCTTGATAACTATTTTCACACTCTGGAAGCAATGGGACACAAGGAAAAACCTTCGTTTTCCACTAACAAAATATGCGCGCTTACAGCACAACCTCGACACGAAAACCGGTTGTGCATAGTTTGCAAGCGAGATTCCCACCCATTGTATCGATGTAAGAAATTCATCTATGTAAGCTCAACAAACAGACTAAACATGATACAGAAACATAAATTATGTGTCAATTGCTTTAGTAGTACCCATAGTACCAAACAATGTGCAATTTCAGGCCGCTGCCAGAAATGTGGAAAAAAGCACCATACCTTGGTACATCTGGATCCAACCCCACAAGTTTATTCGTCATCAAGAAAAATTACTCCTCCTAAAAAATAAATTGACTCAGACAGAGAAACAGCTACACTTAACAACCCCTCCACAACAAACGTGACATCTTTCGTTAGCACACCACAGGACGAAGCTGAAAGCATGACGACAAGTTCCGTCGGCAGAAGACCATATGTTCTCCTAGGAACAGCGTTGGTAAAGGTCAAGGCAAATGGACTAGAAACTGAATGTAAGGCAATTCTCGACTCGGGCTCACAAGTCAACCTCATTACAGAGAGATTAGTCACAACTCTAGGGCTCCCAGCAAGAACCACCTCAATTTCAATCAATGGAATTGGAAAAACCCGCACCAAGGTTCAACACCGTGTCAACATATCACTTCAATCAAGACTCAACACCTTTTCAACACGTTTTGAGGCATTTGTGTTGCCACAAATCATTTCTCCTCAACCTGCTCAACAACTTACCATCGATAAGTGGGCGATTCCCAACAATGTCACATTGGCGGACCCAACTTTTAACCGACCACAAAAAATTGACATTTTGTTAGGCGCAGAATATTACCATCAAATCCTTGCCATAGGACAAATTAAACTCGGTGATGACCTCCCAATATTACAAAATACCACCTTTGGCTGGATAGTATCTGGAAAGGTATCTGGAGAACAACGCTCATCAGCAATATGTGGTACTTTAACTGAAGAGGATAAAATGAATACGGCTATTGAACGATTTTGGAAACTGGAAGAGATCGAGAGCACTGGGCATCAATTATCTCCCTATGACGCCCAATGTGAGGATCATTTCAATCAACACACTATTTGTAACAAAGAAGGACGGTTCGTAGTACGACTTCCATTCTGTACTGAAACATCTTCTTTAGGTGCCTCACATACTATTGCCTTTAACCGCTTCCTCAGCCTGGAACGTCGATTATCAAAAGATGCTTCCCTAAAAACTCAATATATGCAGTTTATGAAGGATTACGAAACAATGGAACATCCCAGTAAAAAAAGACACTCCAAAAAAGTTATGAAAATGTAGAGTTTGCGATCTGGAAGTAGTGCAAATTTCGATCCGATCTAATGATTTTTACATGGGGTTGTCATTGCAAGAAGTTCTCTTTTTCGATGCCTGGTCACCGAATTGGAAGCTATTTTAAGAAAAATTTCCTTTTTTGTGTTCTATGATAATATTTTCATCTAGGAAAAATGGCTAATAGTTACCTATTTTAACAATTAGTTTCTTTTTATAGCAATTTAAACGCGAAACAGTAATTTAATGTAAATTTAAGCAAATAACTTTAAAATTTTAGACCAAAATTAGTTCATAAGTTTCTTCAAAAAAATCGATTTTTTAAAAATTCTGGTGAGTAATTTCTAAAACTAGAGAGGAATTACAAGGTTTTGTATGACTAAAATAAACTTCTACTTGGTTTTCTGCTAACTATTGGCAAATTAAAAATATCGATTTTTTGGAAGCAATGAAAATGGGATATGTCGAAAATCAACATAGATGAAGTGGAAAGGTCTAAATACTTTATTCCTCACCACTGCATTTTACGATCTGATAGTAGCACCACTAAACTTCGGGTGGTATTTGATGCGTCAGCAAAAACCTCATCAGGAAAATCTTTGAATGACATTCTGCACATCGGGCCACCACTACAAAATGAGCTGTTTACGGTGCTTCTGCGATTTCGGATTCCACGTTTCGTGTTCACAACAGACATAGAAAAAATGTACCGACAAATATTGGTCCATCCAAAAGACCAACAGTACCAGATAATTCTATGGTGAAGTAATGTTTCTGAACCCATCAGTTACTTCAAGTTAAATACAGTGACATATGGAACCAGACCTGCACCATACTTGGCAATCAAATGTCTAAAGGAAATAAGCCATGATAACAACATGCAGTTTCCGTTAGCAGCCAATTTCTTGGAAAAGAACTTTTATGTGGACGATGGTTTGGTGGGAGCCGATAGCTTGAACATAGCACTAGAAACTCAGCGTCAACTACAACACGTCATGTCAAAGTACGGATTTCATTTAAGAAAATGGTGTGCAAATCATACCCAATTGCTACGCAATATCCCCAATGATGATCAAGAAGTTAGTCTTGATTTTTCCACAGACGAAACCGACTATATAAAAACGTTGGGATTAGTATGGCTACCCAAGGATGATCTACTGAAAATTAAGGTCAACATACAACCAATCAAGGCTGTGACGAAAAGGACAGTCACCTCAGATTTAGCACGTATATTTGACCCACTCGGACTACTGTCTCCAGTAGTCGTCAAGGCAAAAATCTCCATCCAGGAATTATGGAATTTGAATCTTTCATGGGATGAGGCAGTGCCTTCAGAATTTGAATCACGCTGGCGAAGCTTTAGAAGTAATCTGAGTGAACTCAAAACCTTTCAAGCTCATCGACATATATATAAAGGATCGATTCCAAGCAATACGCAACTACATGTTTTTACAGATGCCTCAGAAAAGGCGTATGGTGCCGCAGTATATATCAGGACATTCTTGCCAAATAAAACAGTTATTGTGTACTTGCTTTGTGCGAAGTCCCGTATAGCCCCTCTCAAGCAACAAACGCTGCCCAGGCTGGAATTATGTGCTGCCCAGTTGGGTGCCAACTTGGCTGCAAAAGTTAAGCACGATCTGGATATGAATACAACGCCAACATTCTACTGGTCTGATTCAAAAATAGTATTAGCATGGATAAATTCACGATCATCTTCGTTGCATACATTCGTAGCAAATCGAATAGCTTCAATTCAAGAAAGCTCGACACCTGATCAATGGCGCCATGTGAGTTCCCAGGACAACCCAGCAGACATAATATCTAGAGGATTGGATCCACAGCAGTTGCAGCATACACCCCAGTGGATGTATGGGCCATTCTTTCTTCATGGTGATGAGAAACATTGGCCTCCGATGTTCTCTCCAACTCCTGACACACCTTTACCTGAACAGAAGAAAATTTTCTATAACATGCTGGTTTCGGTAACGACTGAAAATTTTTTGCATTCTATCAACCATAGAAATTCTTTTAAAACCCTGCAACGTATTATAGGATACATCTTCAGATTCATAAAAAATGCTTGGCTCCCCAAGGCAGATCGACAAACTCAAAGAGCTCTGACACCTTTCGAGCTCCACGATTCACTTCTTATAATTATTAGAGAAACTCAAAAATTTGCATTCTCAGAAGACATCAAGCAGTTGCAAAAACGCAAAGAACAAAGGGTGTCAAGTCCGATCAAAAGTTTATCACCATTTTTAGATGAAAATTGCATTTTAAGAGTCGGAGGCAGACTAGAAGAGTCTACTTTGCCATTCAATACAAGACATCCAATGCTCCTCCCTTATAATGAGATAATCAGCAAACTAATATTTGAGTCAATACACAAAGAAAATAAGCATTGTGGAGCTCAGGCTCTCCTTGCAAATGTCCGACAACGATTTTGGCCCATCAAAGGAAAATACTTAGCACGAGAAACCATCCATAAGTGCGTAAGTTGCGCAAAATCAAAACCAAAACTTCTCCAGCAGATCATGGGAAGTTTGCCTGCAACGAGGGTTACACCAGCAAGACCATTTATAAATGCCGGGGTTGACTATTGTGATCTAATTTGGGTTCACTTTAAAACTCGAGGAAAACGACCTCAGAAGGCGTACATTGCAGTATTCTGTTGCTTCGCCACAAAAGCAGTGCATCTCGAATTAGTTACAAACCTAACAACAGAAGCGTTCCTGGGAGCATTAAAACGATTTACCAGTCGCAGAGGTCACTGCCAACAACTTTACTGCGACAATGCAACAAACTTTGTCGGAGCACGAAATCAACTAGCGGAATTATCATCAGCCCTTTTTACACCCACAGCTCAAGAAGCCATTCAGCGAGAATGTGCAAATAAAAGCATTTCTTTTCATTTCATTCCTCCTCGAGCACCTCATTTTGGGGGATTGTGGGAGGCCGCAGTCAAGTCAGCCTAAAGGCTATTACTCAAAGAAATGACAAACGCATCCCTAACTTATGAAGAAATGGAAACTGTAGTCATAGAGGTAGAGGTAATACTGAATTCCAGACCTATAACAGCATTATCAAATGATCCTAATGATGCAGCTGCCTTGACTCCTGGTCATTTCCTGATTGGGGAACCTCTCACGGCACAAGTCGATGCAACTGCTCATTCGATGTCGCCATCACTCGTTAAACGATGGAAATTAGTATCAAAAATAAAACATCATTTCTGGCAACGATGGTCCCACGAGTACCTCACTGAACTCCAGCAGCGTAACAAATGGCAATCAAAGTCTCAAAATCTGCCAGACAAATACAAAGGATCACCACCCCCAAAACGCTGCACATTATCTCCAACCAGCCTACTAATGCTTCTTGCCTTATTCCTTCCGTTAGTGGTATGCCAGCTCTCCTGGGTTACACTTTGAACAGATTGGTCAAGTTAAACCAATTATCTCAGAATGGAAGCTTTTTATCTACTTTGAACTATCACCATTTCTCAAGGAAGTACAACTTCTAGCAAACGGAACTAATACGTTGATGAAATGTTGCAACAGTTCAGATCTCAATCATCAATGTATCGCGCTCGTTGCGCATTTTAACAACGTTAAACTTAAAGTGGCTACCAGTCTCGAAAGCCTCTTAAGAAGAAAGAAACGAGGGGCAATTGATTTCGTTGGAAATGTAGCAAATTCATTATTTGGAGTTCTCGATTCACAGTATGCCGAAAAAATGACAGACACCATCAACAGCATAAAGAATAACGAGGATCACTTGGCACACCTTCTACGGAATCAAACATCATTCCTCGACTCCACCCTTAATATTATGAAACAAACGGAGGCTCATACTCAGAATAGCCTCAATAAATTAAACTTTAGGCTAAAAAGACTCGAGAACTTTACTGTCAATGAAAGCCAGCAATCTCAACTTATTTTCTCGCTCAGCATTCAGTTGATCATCATCTCAGACAATGTGCAAACAATGTTAAAGGCCATAATGGATCTGCTAAACGATACATATCATGGCTGAATAAGTCCCTCTCTACTAACACCGCAACAATTTTCTTTGGAAGTGGACAATATAAAGGCAAATCTGCCATCGGATTTGATACTACCAGTCACGGATATCATTCATCTGTATGGTTTAGTGACAGCTAATACAGCCATTTCAAACCAACACATAATTTGCACATTGGAAATTCCACTAGTCCATAAAGAGGAATTCGACCTCTTTTATCTTACACCAGTTCCACAACTAGTAAATAACTCGTTGGTTGCGATCATTCCAACAACCAAACTGATGGCTCTCAACGCTCACCGAGACGAATATTTCCCGGTTGATGATACCAAACTCCGTGATTGCCACATCCTTGATCACGATACTTTTTTCTGCCCAAATATCCAAGCTACGTATTTCAAAAATTCACCAATGTGTCGTTATGAGATACATTTATTTAACAACGAGTCAGACATAAGTTGCAATACCGACACACTAGCCCATAGTAATGTGTGGTACCAACTTCATAAAAACAATCAATGGCTAGTCGCAACTCAACATCCACTCAAGTTAAGTATGGTGTGCAACGGCATCAGTGGTTCTCAGGTCTTACAAGGAACTGGATTGCTTACCTTACCAGCAGGATGTTCAATGAAAGATGAGTTGATTACCGTATATGGGCACCGAACAATTACCTCGACTTTGTATCCCTCCTATACAAGCTCTGGAGTTTCATTGCCCCATTTACAACAAAAGGTCTTCAATATAACCGAAACTTTACAAGACCTAAGAATCATGGGAAACTTAACCCGACTGCAAGAGGAGGTAAGAGAACAGATGCGGAATATACCCACCCCAACCATGAATCATGGCGTGCATAGCTTGGCAGTCAGCTATGTGGGACTGGCTCTGATTTTAACATTGCTAACCATCCCTTTAATCAAAATATTAGTAAAAAGAAGACTCACTACGCGTCCAATAGCACCACAGCCATCACCCAGGTCAAGCTGGAAGATTTCGTTGGACCCTGGCGCTTAATTCACTTCAGCATAAATTGCCGGAAAGTGTTCAGTTAAATTGCCTATTGTTATTAACAATCCCCCTGGGGGCGCAATATGTTAATTCTTTTGATTCTTTTTGTTTGGTATCAAAATAAAAAGAATCTCTAGTTGAATTAAAATTTAAGCAAAACGCTTACTTCGTTTTTGTTTAACTTTTTTTTATTCATATTTTTGCCACGTCTCAAGTACACTTAAATTCTTTCCCACAATTTAATGAAAATAAAATTAATTTATTTCTCACACATTTGTCAAACTAGGTATGAGAACCATCATGCCAGCATAATTGACGAAATCAGTAAAACATTTTATTTTCCACGTGTGTTTCAAATTACCAGCCAGATAGTAGTGAAATTGAATATCTGTTTTGCTTAGCTTACGATGGGAATGAATTTGGCAAGATAATAATGAACAGTTTCTGGCCGTTTTAAATTATGTTTGTACTCTTATTTTTTTTTTACTTTTTGTTATTGTATTAGTTTTAAGTTAATTTTTACATTTTGTATAAATATTAAAATTATTGAATAAAATTTATGATTGCTACTTAAATCGTCATACACTTCCCTTCTTTGAGTCAATTAGATTATCCTGGTGTGCTACCTGAATAACTAATTGATTCCTCCACAACTTGAGTTATCCTTGTGTATCACTTGGGTAAAAACATCAACATTCTTTAAATTGCTTCTCCTTGTGTACCACTTGGATAAGCCCCACCACTTACATCTCAGTTAAGCCAGGCAAACGAGTCTGGTATTAACACCCTATGTGACTGAAATAAATTCTCTATCGGTAAGCCAACATAGCGATAAAAGCTCTGGGGAATACTTAATTCCTACTATGGAACATCCCATAAATGTTTTTAGGAATCAATTATTCCTAATGACCAATCAAACTCCATCTTACCAATTAAAAATAATATTTCCTACATATCACCGTCACATAATAAATGAACCTGCTTATAACGAGGAAAAATTAATCTCCATTCTATAAAGATATCTAAATTCATCCGTCATCAATGGCATTAAAGCTTCTGAACCAATAATGGGTAAGATACAAAATATGTATCCTCTGCATTTCGCTAATTACAAGGTGAGGTTTACACAAAATCAGGTCAACGATGTTACCAGAGAACAGGAGCAAGCGCGAATCATCGTTGAAACGCATAAGCGTGCGCATAGAAACCACAAGGAAAACAAGGCTCAGATACTCGAAAAAAATTACTTCCCAAAAATGACTAAGAAGATAAAAGATCTGGTTTCCCACTGCTCAGTTTGCGAAGAAACTAAATATGACCGCCATCCTATCAAACCCGAATTACAGAAAACTCCAATCCCACACTATCCTGGCCACATTGTTCATCTCGACATATAACACACGGAAGGATAATATATACTTACTGCTGTCGACAAATTTTCAAAGTACGCGCAGGTAAACATTATTGGATCAAGAGCTGCCGAAGACATAAGAGAGCCTCTAGGAAAACTCCTGCTTATGTTTGGAATACCGAAAGAAGTGGTTATGGACAACGAAAAAGCCTTCAATTCTGCCTCAATTCTGCTTATGCTGGAAGACCAACTAGGCATTCCCGTTTATAAGACGCTACCCTATAAAAGTTCAGTAAATAGCCAAGTGGAAAGATTTCACTCTACCTTAGCGGAAATAATCATATGTACGAAAGCTGATGGAATAGAAAGAATAGTTTTCTGCCTTACTAGATAGATCTGTAAATGAATACAATCATTCCATACATTCAACGGCAAATAAAAAACGCGTTGAAGTTTTCTTTGGTAGAATAGTTAGCTCAGACCCAAAAAAGCTTGAAAATGCTAGACAGGAAACTATTGAGAAGATTAGGCAAAAACAGAAATCCGATATAGACACTCATAATAGGAAGAGGACACCATTTTTTTTTAATACATATATTTATTTCTCGTTGTACCTTCATAGTGAACAGACGTCTTAGCGGAGTCATTTTTTACATACATACTAAACAAACAAAATCATAAAAAAATATTCGTAAAGTCAATATGTACTTAAATAAATAAGCTTTATTTGCTTTGCAAATATTTTTTACATATAGAAGTAACAAAAACAAAAAAAAAACCGTAAGCAAAAAAAAAAACAAACAAAGTCCCTTTGAGCAATACTCTATATGAGTACCTCAAAGGAAAAATTGTGAAGTGAGTTATAACGGCAGAAATGCATATTTTACTGTGAGTTGTGATGCTCATAATGGCAACAATAAAAATAAAAAATCTGATAATAGACTTGCTGTGAGTTCTGAAGCTCTTAATAAAAATAAAAAATCTGATAATAGACTTTTTCTAACGGCAAAACCACAGTTTCGCTTTGTCCAATGCCAACTAGTGAATCGTTGACATTATTGCCTAGTACTTCTAGATTTAACTCAGCGATATCATCAGCTTCATCACTTAACCAAGTTGTCACTGAAGATAAGAGTAGCCCAAAACCCGAGGTCCAAGTCGGAATGGACAGATATATCACAATTTTAAAGCGCGGGCGAAGCCGAAATTTATCAAAAATTTCATCGGTTCCCAGATATCCAGGGATAACGACGTCGCAGCAGTTAACCGTCAAAATCGTTTTTCAATATTGCAAGCAAATAACGACCAAGTCGCTGTTTCATCCAAAAAAACTTCCAAGCCACCACCAATATACCTGAGAAAAAAAATTCGAATGCCCTTATTAAAAAATTAGTCTCAGCAGTTGGTGAGAACGCATTTCACGTTATTCCAATAAAACGTGGTAAAATTGATGAAACGAAAATTCAAATATACGAAGAAAAAGATTTCCGCAAAATTATTACTGATTTCGAAAAAAAAAATGAAACAAATAAAACATCTACATCAACTGACACCACACACAGTGGAATAAAAACATAGAAGAACGCTGATGAGGAGGTTTAGTGGCCTTCGAAAATGGCTGGCGGTTCCGTTCAAGTATGTGTTGTTGTCAGAATATTTACAACTAACTTTGATGTTATTTGTTCATTAATAATTATCACATGTAATTTGGCTTAAAAAGCGTTACGTACTGTTCTATTCATAAGAACATTACAACAAATTTTTATACTTATCAGCTTAAAAGTGCTAAAGGTATGCAGATCGTATTGAAGGGCATTGATACTTATGTTAATCCTGACGAAATAAAAGATGCACTCATCATACAAGGATTTAAGGTAAAAAGTGTTACTAATATAATCAATAGAGAGAAGATCCCCCAGCCTCTATTTCGTGTTGAACTGGAGCCAAATGATATACAGTTGAAAAAAAACGAGACACAATTTATAGCCTGAAATACCTTTTATGCCGAAAAATTACAATTGAAGAGCCACATAAGCGTTCAGGTCCCGTACAGTGCCACAATTGCCAAGAATATGGTCATACAAAAACTTACTGCAATTTACCTACAGTTTGTGTTATCTGCGGTGATTTGCATGGTACTGCTAGCTGCACGAAAACAAAAGATCAAGCAGAAAAAAATGCAGTAATTGTGGAGGTAATCACACTGCTAACTACAGAGGATGCCCTGTATATTCTTTTGTTAAACAGGCTATGGGTCAAAAATCTAAACTAGCTCCAGCTCAATCAGCAAACGCTTACTCCCCCACTCGTCCTCAAACAAGCCAACCAGTTAGTTCACGTGTATCGTATGCCGATGCTGCTAAGACTAGTTCTATTCCCATACAAAATGTTCCAGCGCCAATAATTCAACGAATGCAAACTCAATCTTTAACTTTAGTCGCCTTGAAGCTACTACTGAGAATTTGGTGGTAACTATTAAACATAAAAATGAACTTGAGCACTTCCTCATGGAAAAAAGTATTGATATAATGTTGGTCTCTGAGACTCATTTGACTTCGAGAAGCTGCTTTAAAATAAATGGTTACACTCTATTTTAAATGATTAGCAAATATGTTACCTTTTTCAGTATCGCTTCTTGCCCAACCTCCGGTAGATGTGTGCAGAGGTGGTTTAAACTCAACGGGGGTTTTTAGCTTTCTAGCAGCGTGCCACAAAGAGTAATTAGATGCTGGTGTGACATCAAGACCTTCCAGATAATTTTTAAGAGATGCAGTTTTTTCAATTTCAAGTAACTCTTGGAATCGTTTAGTGCACTCTTTAAATATGATTTTAAGTTGGGGTGATCTGTGCTGTTGCCATTCTCTTCAAGCTCTTCTTTTTTCACACACGAGACGTTCAATATCCGTAGAATACATTCTATTAACTAGGGATGTAACGAATACTAGTTTAGCGAATGCGAATGCGAAAACGAATAATACATTTTAATTTTTGCGAATGCGAATGCAAATGCAAATATTACAATACGTTAAAAAAAATCACAAGAAAATAAATGTATCTAAGAACATGAAGTTGTGTTGTATACATAGATCTACTTGAGTCTTGAATTCAGCAAATATTTATTAATTTATTAGAAATAAAAATTGTTAAACTAAAAGATATATGAAATCATATTAAAATAAGTATAGATAATAGTTAAAAATAAATTTACAAAATGTTAGGCAATCAACCCATTCGTACTTTGGCCCTAAGACCTTGTGCTTAGTTCAACATTTCCTGTAAAATGCTACCAAAATAAATATTAAAAAAAAATTGGAATGAATTGTTCATGAAATTTTTTTCCAGAAGTAGTACTCTGTTCATCTTGGGAAAAACATATGAAATATATCTTCAACATTCTAAGTTTTCATGCGAAATAATATGAGTGGCACTTGTTTCGCAAAAAATTTACAACAAAGAAGGAATATTTAATATTTTTGCATTTAAAATTTTTTGAACGAAGTAATGATGTGCTTACCATTTTTCAAAAGTTTTAACAGACTAGTCTTAAGTACAAAATATGTTCGCGCAATGCACACACTGTCTTTTATTTTTCAAAAACTGGAAAATATTTCCAATATTTTTGTCTTAAGTATTCGCTTTAAATATTCGAATGCATTTTAGCGAATGCAAAAGCGAATGCAAATAGCAAAAGTAAGCGAATTATTTGCGAATGCGAACATTCGTTACCTCCCTACTATTAACCCTAGTCTGCGGATGGGAAGTAGTGGCATATTTAGCAGCCTGTTTAATATTTTCATTAAGGTTGGCAATGTTGGATTCAATATCATCAGGTGTTCTTAGGGTTATATTTTCCATGCAATGACTACTAAGATATTTTTTGAATCCCAGCAAAATATTTATCAACTTTACATATGGGTGAGGTAAGTCACTTCTTAGTGGGCTACAAATTGTAATGATCGTGGGAGAGTCCTCGAACGAGAGATCTAGAGAAGCTTCAATTTGAATTATATCCCTAGAAATATTTTTAATGACGCCAAAATCTCTAACATACGGAATTTTTTGTATGTCAGTAGGCCAATAAGTGGGCTCCCCACTCGAAATGACATCTAAGCCCATTTTTGAAATTGTGTTGAACAACGCTCGACCTCTGGGTGTAATAAGACGCGAACCACAAAACGTATGTTTTGCATTGCAGTCGCCAGCTGCTAGAAAACAAGGTGCAAGAGATTTGTAAAAATTTTCGTATTGATCCTCAGTGATTGAAAATCTGGGAGGGGAGTAAATTGATGATATCACGAAATTTGTACAAAAATTTTCAATGCCAATATTTGTTGCTTGCAGATGTTCTTCACAAATGTTGTCAAGAATGTAGTGCTTGATTCTTGACTTAATTAAAATTGCTGATCCACCGCATGCTCTTCCTCTCGGGTCCTTTGAATCATATAAGGTGTAGCCATAAATTTTGAAAAGGCTTCTCACAGTGAAATGAGTCTCTGAGACCAACATTATATCAATATTTTTTTCCGTGAGGAAGTGCTCAAGTTCATTTTTATGTTGGCGAATGCCGTTTACGTTCCAGAAACATATTTTTAACGTGTTCATGGTTTGTTAACCAAAGCTTGAAGCAATGTATTCTGCATTCTCAGCATTTCTAAGATAAATGAGTTCTTTCTTAACAACTTAAAGGACAACGCCATGAAAGATATTTTAAATGATTTGAACGATTCCCAAAAATGGTAAATAGAATTTGTTATTAATTTTAAACGAATAATTTGTTATGTGTAGTTAAGAAAATATATATTCAGGTATGTAATTTCAAAACTAATTTCCATTTCATAACTGATTAATATTATTTGAATATTTATCCAATTCAAACTGATTATTTTGTAACATAATAAAAATGTTCCACACATTTTCTACTATTTGTTTGAAACATAAGTAAATAAATACAATACATTTATTTTTTCTTTTAAAGACAATGTTGCTGTTCAACATGGCTGTTTCATTCCATCACTTAATGTCATAAAAGAAAATAACAAAACGGCATTCATAAAGTATACATTGCTAGATTCTTTCTAGTTTATAGGGAACAGCACACAGCACGTACTTTATCTCATACATAAGCTAGCGTCTAAGCCTGGATATGTCCAATCATTCATATTGGCTATTGGAAGAGAGGACTTGACATCTTTTGAAAACTAGTTTGTTTATTTAGATGTAATATCTTTTCAGTTTTCAAGTTTTTTAAGATCTTTGGATATTTGTTTAAAAGGTTTTTACTTATTCAATTTAAAATATCTTCCAGCTTGTGAACAATTTTGAAATTTTATTGAATTTTATTTTTATGAGATGAAAGGTACAAGTAAGAGGAAAAATAGATACATCTCGACAACAAAAATGTGAAATGACTTCTATTTTTATATTGAATTTTATATGTCACTTTTTAAGTTCAATAAATAATAAAACTTTCAACTTAAATAATAAAATAAACAAACCTGCAACGTTTTTGCCTCATAGTCTTATTCATAAAATATAGTTTTGGTTTATCAAAAGCTTATACACATATCAAATTTTGTAAAGAAATTTGTTTTGTTAACCTATTATAACTCAAAAATATTTTTAATAAATAATGCCATAGGCATAGTCACTGGTCACTGAACTATACCGACTTCAGCAGATACTAGTCCTAATGTAACATCAGAGCGCCCTCCTTCGTTATGTAGCAAAATCATCGGCGAAGTAAAATAATCAATCAAATGGCTACAAGACACAGCTTCAAAAAATTAATACGCTTCATTTAATATCAGAGAGGCTCTGCAACACTACATTATTAAAAACGTGCGAAAAGCAGAGTTGTTAAAGAATGAAGCTTCCTCTATCTCTTCCTTCACCACCTGTCTTCTCTATCACTATCCCTTTCCTAAAGAAGGTAACACCTGGTAATAGTAGTAGGCATTAATTGCCTGAGTGTTACTTCTCTTAAAAAAAAAAAAAATGCCATGTTTAATGTAAAAGTTCATTGAAACAATGTATTTGTACATTCAGTCAAATTACTTCACTTAACTCAATGCAAAAGTTTATTGGAATAATGAATAGTTTCATTGTGCCAATCTGGATCGTTCCAAAAAAGAACGATGCAAGTGGCGTCTCGTTATTGATTATCGCAAACTAAACGATAAGACAGTTGACGACAAATATCCCATTCCTGATATGGAGCAGATATTAGACAACCTGGGAAGGAGTACGTATTTCAAAACTCTTGACCTTGCTAAAGGCTTCCACCAAGTCGTAAAATACGAGAGAGATGTGTATAAAACATCATTACGAATTCTTAAGAATGCCTTTCGGCTTAAAAACAGCACCAGGCACATTCCAACGCTTGATGAACGTTGTGTTTGGTGAATTATTAGGAAAGATTTGTTTGATCTACCTAGATGACTTAACTATTTTTTCTACGTCACTTGAAGACTATCTTAATTCCATCAAATTAGAAATGAATCAAATTAAGGAGCCCAAACTGAAAATACAACCGGACAAATGCGAGTTCTTGCAAAAATAGAAACAGAGTTCCTGGGGCATATAGTAACCCACGAAGGAATATGACCAAATGATAAGAAAGTAGAACGTGTAGCTAACTACCTATTACAAAAAAAAAACCGAAGGAGATCAAACAATTTTTTGGTCTTAGCGGATACTACTGCAAGTTCATAAAGGACTTCGCAAAGATCGCAAAACCTATGACTAAACACCTCAAAAAGGACGTTAAATTAGATACAAACGATCCCAACTATTTGACAAGTTGTTATACATTAAAAGCTATTCTCACTACATAGTTAACTAATTTTAGTTTATCCAGATTTCAGAAAAAAGTTTGTAGTAATTACTGATGCAAGTAACTTTGCATTAGGGCATGTAATTTTTCAGGACAACCATCCAATATGTTATGCTAGTAGAATGATTAACTGGCATAAAATAAACTTTAGCACCATAAAGAAAGAGCTCCTAGCGGTAATGTGGGCAATAGGCTAGCCATACGTGCCTGGCAAGAAGTTTACCATTCAAACTGATCACCAACCATTGCAAATTCAAATTTGGAGTTGATAATGTGGAGACTCAAATTGGAAGAATACGACTATGATATGGTCTACAAACGTAGAATTAGTAATGGAAACGGCGATGTGTTATCCCGTATTACAAAACCAATTAATTTTTAAAAAAACCAAATTATCAATCCCAAGATCATGTCTGGGTCCGCTAGAATAAACATTAAAAAAATATTCCGAAATACTAGAAGGACTTTCCACTTTAAAGAATTAGACAACGCAACGGTGGTAACTTTAAATAAAAACTAATTAATAATGGACGAATTATTCTACTAGACATTTAAAACCTCGTATAACGAAATCTCGGAGTGCGGTTGTCTGAAAGTAATAAGGTGTAAAATATTGCTCGAAGAAGAAAGACGACTTGAAACCAAGGTTGGAAACCGAAACAAATAACGGTATCGGTATTGATACCGGTACAATTATTTTTTAAATTTCGGTATCGGTAGCGGTATCGGTATTTTTTTTATTTCGGTATCGGTATTACCGGTACATACCGTTATCGAGTTTATAATACCGGTATACCGATATTACTGATAAATTTATTATTTCAGGCAGTGGACATAGCAAAAAATCTTTTTTTATTAAATTACTTAAAAAAATGGAGTATTTTTACATATTAACATATGTATAAAAGCATATATACTTATTTGTTTCTATATATGTTTATATACTATTATTAAAAAATAATTTATTAAAAAAGTGAACTCCTTGTTTCACTGCAGTTCAAACTTTACATATATAAAGTATACATTTTGGTTAATTAAACAAAATAGTAAAAATATAAGTTATGTCTATACTGATAAATTACACTGTGTGACAAACTTTGATGAAATCGAAATACCCGGGACGTGTTACTATTTTTCTGCTAGGTATTGTCGAGTATAACAAAAATCGTATTCGAAATTTTCCAGACACCTCCAAAATCTTGAGTTACGGGTAAAAAACGCTTTTTCGTATCCGTAGGCACTTATCAACTTCTAACTAAGTTAAATACCAACCGATTTTAAGTTTATAAACGGATACAGAAAGAAGAGACTAAGACCTTTCGAAACATATACATATATCTTGTTTCAGTAAATTTCAAATATATGCCTATATTTTTCACCAAATATAATTTTTTCGGTTTTCTTCGACACTTTTATACTTTGGACACATTCTTAGGCAATGTTTTTGTAGTAGACCCATATTGTTTATAGCTTTCTCGCCAAATTCAGACGAAACGAACATTTGAATATTTCAATTCCAAGAATAAACAATATTATTTTAGCCAACTTAAAAACAAAGAAACAATTAACATTAAAAAACTTAAAGCAGGTACTTTTCTTCGCCTCAAGAGAGGAATCTTTAACTTCAAATATAAAAGTTTAGACGTTTTTTCTCTATCAACCTTATTTATTACGGTGAAGTGTGTAAACAAGACCAAAACCAAATAAAGAAAGTAAATTTTGCCCATATTACGGCTTACACATCAACTAAGGTTGGATTGAAACTGAAACAACTTAACTTTTAAACAACTGTTTTTTTGGTATTCTTAATAACAACTAATTTTAGTTGTCTTGGAATTAATGCTCGAAAAACAAATGTTCTTATCTATGCTATGTTTTTTGAAACCATAGTATCCATTACAAAGCATTTTAAGTATTTTTAGTTCTGGCCTTGCTATTTTTCCTTGAGATTCTATGTTTTATGAACATGACAATAATATTGGTTGACAAATGCAATTGGTTGACGTCTGGAATAATAAAGCAAAACGAACACAATGGACGAAATAAAAACCAAAATACAACTGAAAAAAATCAGTTGTCTGTCTCATGGTTAAAAAAGTTGTAATACATAATAAAAATTTGGCAACTACAAATCACCTATCATTTATTTTTTGGTCGGAATCGGTATACCGGTACGTACCGGTATAGACGTAAACGGTAGTCTGCATACCGGTATTTTCTAACCGAAATGTATTTCGGTATCGGTAACGATACCGGTATCTAATTTTAGCGGTATTTGAATCGGTATCGGTATTTTTACGATACCGTTTGCCAACCTTGCTTGAAACTAACAAAAATTATTAAATCCGAACATCTAAATAATAACCATAAAGGAATTCAAGCAGTATGTGAAGAACTCAAAATTAAATTTTGTGCTCGTAGTCCTAGCTTAAGATTAAAAATGAACAAATTTATTAACAATTGCAAGACCTGTATTTTAGAAAAACCGACCGTAAACCACCAAAAATACCATTTAAAGTTACCGAACCACCAAATAAACCGGTGAGAGGTGATTCATCCCACCAAAAATTGCTGCTTCCCAGAAGCGTGTCTGTAAGGGAGATAATGTTACAGAATCACTTGCTGTTGCGCATGAATAATAATTTTTTTGCTCGAGATGAGCCGAGAAAAAATTACTGGTTTTCCAAATTTTCTGTCATAATTATCTTCTTTGTTAGAATGCAATGCCAACTATTTATAACGCAAACGCGCTATTCCCCTTCTCAAACCGCACCAGAACGCGCTAAGTTACAGCATTGTCAACTATTTATAGCCAAAACGCGAAATTTTCTACGCGCTAAATTAATTCAGCGAACGTTGTCGTTCGCAATCATTTTTAGCGACAAACAGCTGATTTGGGACCACTAAACTTTCTCAGCACGACAAGTCGATCGACAATGAATGCGAACGATAACGTAACCATTTTCATACAAATTTGGAACCCACTATGAAAACTCAAGCGACAACATATGTCAAAATCAGTCACTTGTGTTGTGCTTGTCGACAAAACAAATAAATAAATGCATCTTCATAAACACCATATTATGAACATAAATTTACATTTATGAAAATCGAAAATAAAACTGTTAGTATATGTACCAAAAATGTCAGAAAGATTAGATAAATCAGAAATATATGACAAGACAAAGTATAAGATGGCATACAAGATGTATAGTACTTTAGGAAATTTATTTACTAACACAAAAGATAGGATTAAAAAGCTAGATAGATCTAATGTAATTTACAAAATACCATGTAAAGGAAACGACAACGAGCGATGCGACAAGATGTATGTAGGCACAACTAAAAATAAATTAAAGACAAGATTAGCGGGACATAAAACAGATCAAAGGTATAGGAATATTAATCCACATAAGACAGCTTTATCTTCACATTGTTTAGATTTAGATCATTATCCAGATTTTGATAATACTTCAATTTTGAATACAGAAACTAATTATAAACGTAGGTATATGTTAGAAATGTTACACATTATAGATGTTCCAACAAATCAGAGAATTAATTTCAGAACAGATACGGCCAATGTTGCGCAGACTTATAGGTATTTATTGCATAAAAACAAGAATAGGGTTTAACAAAGAAACATACAAAACATAATTATTTTTAATGTTATTCTCATAAACATTTAAAAAAAAAATAAAATAATTTAAAAAAAAGTTTAATTAAATAATGTTAATGTTTTTGTATATAAAATTCATGACACGTATTTCTTCTATTTATTATTAAAAATTATAAAAAAGTATGTACCTATTCTCTTTTGTTAAAAAAACAATTTTTTTAATATACATGTATATTATAAACTTTTTTCAACTCATATTTTGTAAATATTCATTACAACATTTTTTAAAAATTTTTAAGAAACTCAAGGACATAATGTTACGTAAAAGTGTAAAAAATATGTATTATCATTTCTAAGAACCATTCCAAAATTCTATATGAACAAATATTGTAAAAAAATTTTAAAAATAATTTTTATGACACACTTTGTTATTTAAAAATTGTAAAAATACTTTTATGACACACTTTATTATTTGAAAATTGTATACATAATTGAAAGAAAAAAGGAAAAAGAAAAAACAGAAAAGCAAAAACAATATACTATATCCTGAAGAAGTTAACCAAAGGTTAACGAAATATTGAAATAATAAAGCACAATACAAATAGACCTAAAGCTCAAAAAATAGTTTAATTAAATAAAATTGTTAAAAATTTTTTGTTTTTAATTTATTTATTTTGCTCTAAACACGCATTTGTCATAAAATTTTACTTTTATATGCATAACTCAAACCACTACATGCATATATATTAAAGTCCTGCACAAAGTCAAATGCTTTACTACAGAGAAATCTTCTAAAACAAACGCTAAACAACACTGTTTGCAATAATTTGTTTCAGCTATTATAGCAATAAAGCTATATAGGAATAAAGAAGAAAATACTTCGTGACTGAAAAATTTGTGATGCTTGCTTCTTTCTACGCATGGGCACATATACAAGCGTCATGCATGTACATACACACACGCGTTGTGTGTATGCTCTTTTATTTTTCTGCGCACACACAAACGCACACATGCATTGACATTAGTTGTGTGCGCTTGCCTTAAAAAAACCTCCCTTAAGCTTAAATTAGACGTGACATAGCCATAACGCCATAGCCATAACCAAACCAAAATTCAATTGGTTTCTATGGTGAGAGTTATGGCGAGTCTCTCTCACTCTCACTCTCACCATAGAAATCAACTGATTTTTGGTTTGGTTATGGCTATGGCGTTATGGCTATGTCACGTCTAATTTAAGCTTTAAACACATAATAGCTTGTCATATACATATTACACACATACTCAAACGTACAATATGGAAAATAACAAGCATACACGTATCAACACTACTTTGTTGATTGTTTGTTCATAACAAGAAGTCTTCACGACATTGCTTGTTAGCACTCATATGCACATACACCAATGCATCTATCGTGCTTTGCTTATAACACATCATTTATTATTGGTTTAGCATTCTACAGCCACGAGAATACATTTAAAAAACAAGACGTATTTACATTTCAAGACTATTTACGCAGGTCTCTAATATGTATACAGATGTATGTATGTATGTACACCAGTGTTACCAAAATATATATTCAAAATTACACCTCGTAGGAAGCAAAATTACCCGATTTTAACGGAATTACACCCAATAAAAAATCTTATTTAACGTCTACTTATGATTTGGTATCAGCCCAAAATGCAACATATTGAAATGCAACATATTGAGTCTATATTGAAAATAAGTCAACTTAAATTTGGTCAAAATGAGTTTTCGATGGCAAAAAGCTCCCCTATGTAATATTAATCTGTAATATAAATTCCTAGTTTTGGCTAGTTTTTGAGATATGGTCACTTTTAACATATTGGAACATAGGGGTTCCGATAAAAAAAAATTGATAATATATGTATAACTTTTAAATTGGCAATCAAATAGAAATACTATGTATGGACGGATTATAGTCAATGATATAAGCTTTCGAAATTCGAATATTTGGAGTGATCCTGCTACAATAGAGAGTGCCAAAACTGACCACCTCGAGACGGAAGAGGCTTTCAGTCAGGCTTAAGTTTTTTATGGTATTTTAAGCTTTTTCTTGTAGCTTTTCAATTCATATATTTAGTATTGAGTAAAAAATTTCACAAATTGATTAAAAAATCATGATTTTGTGTTCTGACAAAATATGCTAACGTTGAAAAAATATTTGTGTTTTGATCGACTAAAATATGATTGTATCTATTTATTTATATTTTTCGCTCTACTGAAAATTTAGCTGTTTTGAGTTGAAGTATTTTGAATATAGGCTGAACACACAAGAAACAATATGTTTTTGATAACTATTTTATTTCATAAATGTCTGTTGCAAACAGCAAATAAATACATTAAAAGTAATTCAATATTTGTTATACTATATACATATATATATGTATATGTTATACTATCGTAATAAATAGCAATATAAAAATCTTAAACTAATAAAGTCATTGGAAGTTAAATTTTTCTTATTATTGTTCAGGAAAGGTTTAAAACTATTATTGGCATTTTTCTGTATACCTTCCTTAGTAAATAAAATTGCAGCATTGTATTGGAGGATAATTTTTTACATTATATTTTATTTATTTATATATATTTAATATAAAATATATATATATGTTTTTTATATAAAACAAAAGATTTTCAAATTAACTGTGAACTACACCTGAGAGCAATTACCCACGCACTGCACATGCACATAAAAATTACACCTGATTCGGGTAATTACCCGCGATTCGGCAACACTGATGTACACATATTTTGAATAAAATATTTTCCGATTTATTACACTGAATTTATTCTGCCACATTTCATTTACAACCCAGAAACCTTAATTGTGTCCATGTACTCGTATTCACTAAATTTTACTGTTTTGTAAAAACATTACTGCGCCAATGGAAATCATCAGATGATATTTTGAAGGACTTGTAAGCTTTTTCCAAGTCGACTTTCTTTTCAAAAGTTTATTTTGAATGCTTAAACTCATATTTTTTGGTAAACGCGGAACATAATCTTGTTTATAAATAGTATACATTATTTTCTTTTTATTTACATTCTTGCTGCTCACAAAATCTTTATTATTGTTTTTTTTATTTATTTGTATCAAATTTAAGTAGCATAGAGTTTTATTTTTTATGGTAAACTTTTCCCATTTCAGCGCTTTTTATTTGTAAAGAAGCGTTTTATTTGTGAAATTTTTGATGTGGCAACATCTTAAGAAAATGATTTACGTTAACAACGTAAAACCTGACGACCAACAAGCCTTGTCGTCAGTCGCTCGACTTGTCCATCTAAGCAATAAAAGAATCGAAAATGTGGCTAGTGCTCTATTCTCTAACTTTACACTAATTAATTATTATTAAGCTAATAATTAAATAAAAATGAAAATACCATGTATGTACAGTCTTATCGTTTTTTGCATATACATACGTGTGTATGTACGTACGTACATACATACGTATGTTTTTGCACACATACTTACATACAAACATATGTTTTTGTTTACAATTTATTCAGTGTTGGGAAATAAATTTATTTGCCTTTTTCCAACACTAAAACAGAAACTCGATTCGCTTGGTAGCGAGTGACATCATCGGAAAATTCCTTGCTTGCGAAATTAATTTCTACTCGAATGCAATTTCGTTCACGAGTGCAGGAATTAGGCCCCAGCTAATTTCTTATTTAGATGCTCCCAGAGTTGGTTGATTATTTTATTTTTCCTGATGACAACTGTTGGACAAAACATTATTCGCCAAATCAGTGTGATTTGTTATATTTAAACTCAACTAGAAATTCTTTATATTCGTATTTTTTTATACGTACATTTGTGCGTACATTCATATATAACGCTTCATTTACACATGCAGGTAACTTGTTACAAGTTGCGTGTACGTATTAACAACCAACACATCGAATGAAATAATAAAAACACTTGCAACTTGCTTGATTGTTTACACAGTCAAGTGCAAGTTTATTTTAAAAATGTCGTTGAAGGAAAATGTTTTAAAGAAAATTGTTCCGTATGTTGTTTCTATTTTTTGTGTGTTTGTATGAGTTTTTAATGTCTGTGTTGCCAAATTTTTAGCATAGCAACATTGCAGGGAAGCAAATTAAGTACACAACTTTTTAACAGAATAATTAACAAATGTATATTGCAAATCAATAATAAATCATATTTGATTACATGATTTTACTTTTTATATTATTTTTTCTGTATATAAGTTGAAATAATAATATTTTAAAAATTATTCCACATAAACTATCCATTAAAATTAAAATAAAATCCCTAAGGGGTAACACTGTTTTTACTTTTGACAATTCTCCTACATGCAAGTAAAAAAATTACTTGTAATGAAAATCTCTTGCCAGTGAGCCTACAACTTGTAGCATTATGATTGTATTAGTAAAAATATGTCGATGTATTGAGTTACTTGCAATTGTACTTGCATGTGTAAACGGTAAGTAAATAAATAAGCAAAATATTGGACATACATTTTCTTTTCCTTCGCTTTTTCTATGTTCAACGTTATTTCTAATGCCTTTTTTGCTTGCGAGTAAAAACACGAACTGTTGTACTCGAACGGCGCCACATGATCGAATGCTGTCATTAGAAATTTCGTTATGTGTTATTCGAAATCGAATGAGAAAATTCCAAAAGTTTAAAAACTCGCACGTTCGAGTAATAACTCGCTCGCATTCGAATGCGGGAATTAGGCCCCAGTATTAAACCTATAGACTTCGTGAATGGTAGAATACATGAATATAATTATAAACAAATACACGACATAATGGGTATATATTGAATTAAAAGAAGGAATATAGAAAAGTTGATGCTAATAAAACAAGCTACAATCACTTACAAACTAAACGAAATGGAGACAAATACGAAAAGCCACGTAAAACTAAAAATAAGGTACCAGGACAGAGACGACCCTACCAACCATTGAACAAGTTACCAACTCTTATTCAGATATACTCACAGAAACGGAGCTGGACCCAATCAGCGACTTTGACAGCTACGCAAATATAGAAGTGGCCGTATTCATAAATGAATCAAATGTCATGATAATTCTCCTTATACCTCAATATTGGAAAAACACTCTTTCAAAAATCGTATTTGGAACAATCCCAAATATAGAGTAACAAGTGTTTTCAAAAAACCGCATTTTTTAAAAACCGGGTTTTCGGTTAAACGAACTCAAAAAAACCGGTTAATCGGTTAACCAACCATTAAATAATAAAATAAATTAAATGTAAAAAAGAATTCATTTTAATTTTAAAAGCAACAAAAATAACTTAAAAATAGCATTTGTTACACAAAATTTGTAATTTGTGGTAAAAAAAAAACAAAAATAGTGACTAAAAGAATTAATAAAGAACAAATTTGAATTTTATGAATTTTTTCTTAAGTATATTTCAATAACAAATCACAATCCAAATGTTTAGGAGACATCCTGTTTTTCAATTTAGTTTTTATTAAAGATGATACTGAGAAGATTCTTTTACTGACAGTTAATGTCATGATATACTCGTAGCATGACATAGCATATTTATTTATTTTTATTTAAAAAAAATTTTCATTACTAGATGTTTACACATCTCCCCTGTGATCGGACTCACAAACAAACAAAACAAAAAAAAACAATTGAAACAAAACAAAAATCTTATTGCAGAATCCATTTTTATCATATTTCATAACATATGCAATTGCATTATACATGCTTATATAAGTTAACGTAAACTTTTATTAAAAAGTTAACATAAACATTTATGGCAAAAATAAAATAAAATAACTAAAATTAAAAGTGCAAAGCCACAATTTACCAAGTTGTTGCAATCAATTAAAAAGAAATTATAAGGTTTATTGCACCTGACAATAATGCAACCTAAGCATTAAATATAATTAATTTTCTTTAAAAAAATTGTTTTAACATTTCTTGGGAAATGGGGGCAACAGCTTGATATTGATAATTATGTCACTTTTAGAAATTAGTCAATTAAGCAGAATATATAGTATAATATAGAACAAAAATGTAAATTAGTTTAAGTTTTAATTTAACTTCAATAAAGAGCGGACGAACTGTCCGTATAAAAATTGTGCTTTTTTATTTTCCCAACAAAGGGAATTTTTTTCGTTAAGAAAAAATCTCAATGATGAGAGAATTTAAAAACGAAAGCTTACAGCAAAAGCTTAAGATAAACTATAAAGCGATACAAAGCTTCAATAAATAAAGAAGGAGTAACTAAGTGTAATAGTCGTAAGACATAAACTAGAAACTGTGCAGTTAAACTGAAATAAAAATTAAAAAAAAACTGTGGAATTAAATTGAGATAATCCTGTAATAAAAATTAATTTAAATACTGTGGAATTAAACTGAATTAAAAATTAACAAAAACTAAAAAAAAAACTGTGGAATTAAATTGAGATAATCCTGTAATAAAAATTAATTTAAACTAAATACTGTGGAGTTAAACTGAAGTAAATTAAATTGAGATAATCCCGAAGTAAAATTAACAAAACAAAAGCAGTAAAGACTGTGAAGAGACAACCACGAAACATCCGAGTGAAAAGTGAGAAACATTCAAGTTAAAAGTGAGAAACATCCGAGTTAAAAGTGGGAAGCATTCGAATGAAAATTGGTAGTAGAAAGAAGATACATCCTGATAGACAACATCCTGATAGACAACGGTCCCTTAGTAGCAGCAGCAAACGGGAAGCATTACGTGCTAGCCGACTATCAACTCTAAAAATTTTCCAGTAGAATCAAGGTAGAAAATAATATAAGTTATATTGTACCTTAATCTTATTTGTTTAGTAGTATTGAAAATACCCTAAAACTATATTATTTTGTCAAAAGTCTTAAAGAAAATTTATTATAATACATTTGAATATAGTATTTAAAATATAAAACAATCCATATTTAAACACAATAAATTGAAAAAAGTGCTTTTTGGAAAAAATAAGTAAACATAAAGTGTAGATTATACCATAGGAAATTTCTTTAGACATGTCAAATCCAGAGAACCTAATTAGGCCAGCCGTCCTTCCCCAGGCTAATAACCGTCCTGCCAATGCGCAGTTAAGCTTAGAAGACTTAAACGCTTTAATAGCAAATGTAAAAAAAAAAAAAAAAAAAAAATAGCAAATGTAGCAACAGAAATTTTTAGAAGACAAGGACCGGGAATTATACAAGAAACTCTTAATCCTGAAGCAGGACAAGGTATAGTTAGAGACCAGGTAATAAATGAAGAATATAGAGACAATCTTGGGGACCTTGATAAGATCCCTGACATAGTTAAAGGTTTGCGTGAATTCTCGGGAAAACAAGGTGAGTTTAGCTCTTGGAGGAAGAGTGTAGATCGTGTCTTACAGATATATAACAGTACGAGAGGTACACCAAGATATTATGGTATTTTGAGTACGATCAGAAATAAGATAGTAGGAGACGCGGACATAGTCCTTGAATCTTATAATACGTCCCTAGACTGGGCTGCAATTTCAAAATGTTTGGCAACACATTACGCAGACAAGAGAGACCTTGCAACTCTCGAATACCAAATGACTTCGCTTATACAAGGCAAGTCATCGGTACAGGAATTTTATCAGCGTGTTTATAAACACCTATCTCTAATATTAAACAAATTAGGATGCCTGAGCGCATCAAATGAATCATTATGTCTACTTACACAAACTTATAGAGACAAAGCGCTGGACACCTTTATTAGAGGTTTAAACGGCAATTTGCCTAAACTTCTCGGAATGAGAGAACCATCGGACCTTCCGCAGGCCCTTCATTTATGTTTAAAACTCGAAAACCAGACATATCGAGCGAATTATGCTCAGAATACTAATTTCAGTGGAAGGGGCAGCAATTTCCGAATGCAATCCCCTCCATTACCACCTCGCAATCGGCCAGAATTTCAACAACCCCATTATAACAGGAATTTACAAATACCATCTCGTTCGTACCAGTAAAAACTTTTTGCAAGTTAAAGACGGTGTTAGAATCAAAATTAAACAATTATGCTCTCACTCCCCTATAAATTCCATAGAAATACATGACGATAACCTAACCCCATTACAGAAGGAAAAACTGAAATATATAGCCGGGAAACACCCTAAACTTTTCGCGGACCCAGACGAAAGACTGACATTTACAACGAAAGTAGTCGGCGAAATACGCACTAACACAGACATCGTTGAAAACCGAGATCGAAAAACAGGTCGATAAAATGATACATGATGGCATCATTAAGCCCTCACGCTCTCCATACAACTCTCCCGTGTGGATAGTCAGCAAGAAACCTGACTCGGAAGGAAACAAGCAATATAGAATGGTAATAGATTACAGGAAACTCAATTCTGTCACTATTCCAGACCGTTACCCGATACCCGAAATAAATAATGTAACATCTCAACTAGGTGAGAATTCTTTCTTTTCCGTAATCGATTTAAAAAGCGGCTTTCACCAGATACCATTAAAACTAAGCGACCGTGAAAAAACCGCGTTTTCCATTTGTAATGGCAAATTTGAATTTAATCGCCTACCTTTCGGCCTTAAGAATGCACCATCCATTTTCCAACGAGCCCTTGATGACATTTTACATGAACATATAGCAAAATTTTGCTACGTGTATATCGATGATATAATCATCTTTAGTAAAACAAAAAGTGAACACTTTGATAACATAGGAAAAATTTTCAAAACCTTAGAGGAAGCAAACCTGAAGGTCCAGCTGGACAAATGTAAGTTTCTGCAGAAGAAGTTGAGTTTTTGGGTCATATTATTTCTGAGAAAGATATACGAACGAACCCCGCTAAAGTCAAAGCAATATCAGATTTTCCCGAACCTAAAACCCTGATGGAACTTCGATCCTTTCTAGGACTATCGGGGTATTATAGGAAATTTGTAAGAAATTATGCTAAGCTAGCCAAACCCCTGACATCGCTTTTAAGAGGGGAAGAAGGGCGAATATCGAAAAGGAAATCCTCTCAAGTATCAATTAAATTTGACTTAAGGCCAGGGAAGCATTTAGGAAGATAAAACATTCCTTGGTTTCGGATGATATAGTATTGGCATATACCTATTTTACGAAGGATTTGGAACTCACAACCGATGCTTCCAAATTCCCGTTAAGCGCCGTTTTATCACAAAACGACAAACCTATCGCATTTATATCCAGAACTTTGCATAAGGCAGAAAAACACTATGCTGCCAATGAAAAGGAACTCCTTGCTATTATTTGGGCACTTAACTCGTTTCGTAATTACCTATATGGCTCTGTAAGAGTAAAAATATACACTGTCCATCAGCCACTGATCTATGCCCTAAGTAATAAAAACAACAATAGCAAGATGAAATGCTGGAAAGCCATCATAGAGGAGTATAATTATGAGCTCCTATACAAGCCAGGCAAAGCAAATTTCGTAGCTGATGCCCTTTCAAGAATACCACTTGAATGTGACATTAATACCCTTTCTATTGCCACAAATAGCGCCGAGAGCTCATCTCACAATTTGGTAACACACGTAGACTCACCGATAAATGCTTTCAAAAATCAAATTTTTTTGAATATTGCACCCACACCTGATTACAAATTTGAAATCATTTTTCCTACGTATCACAGACGCACAATAACCCAACCATGCTTTAATACAGAAAATCTAGTTAGAATTTAAAAAAAATACATGTACCCATCTACACAAATATGACTAGCATGATGCAAGAAATGCTGCGAATGCAGAATACATTGCTTCAAGCTTTAGTTAACAAACCATGAACACGTTAAAAATATGTTTCTGGAACGCAAACGGCATTCGCCAACATAAAAATGAACTTGAGCACTTCCTCACGGAAAAAAATATTGACATAATGTTGGTCTCTGAGACTCATTTGACTTCGAGAAGCCTTTTTAAAATTTATGGCTACACCTTATATGATTCAAAGGACCCGAGAGGAAGAGCGTGCGGTGGATCAGCAATTTTAATAAAGTCAAGACTCAAGCATTATATTATTGACAACATTTGCGAAGAACATTTACAAGCAACGAATATTTGTGTCGAAAATTTTTGCACTAATTTTGTCATATCATCAATTTACTCCCCTCCAAGATTCGCAATTACTGAGGACCAATACAAGGATTTCTACAAATCCCTTGGCCCTTGCTTCGTAGCAGCTGGCGACTACAATGCAAAACATACGTTCTGGGGTTCGCGTCTTATTACACCTAGAGGTCGGGCATTGTTCAACACAATTTCAAAAATGGGCTTGGACGTCATTTCGAGTGGGGAGCCCACTTACTGGCCTACGGACATACAAAAAATTCCGGATATTATAGATTTTGGAGTCATGAAAAATATTTCTAGGGAATTAGTTCATGTTGAAGCGTATCAAGATCTTTCCTCCGATCACTCTCCCACGATCGTTACAATTTGTAGCCCACTAAGTAGGGACTTACCTCACCCGTATGTGAAGACGATCGACCGTGTTAATTGGCTGGGGTTCAGAAAATATCTCAGTAGTCATTGTACGGAAAACATTACGCTAAGAACATCCGAAGATATTGAATTTAACATTGGCAATCTTATCAAAAATATAAAACAGGCTGCTGAACATGCCAATACCTCCCATCCGCAGACTGGATTTAATAGAATTTATTCTACGGATATTGAACGTCTCGTAAGTGAAAAAAGAAGAGCTAGAAGAGAATGGCAACAGCACAGATCACCCCAACTTAAAATCAGATTTAAAGAGTGTACTAAACGACTCCAAGAGTTGCTTGCATTTGAAAAAACTGCATCTCTTAAAAATTATTTGGAAGGTCTTGATGTCACACCAGCATCGAATTACTCTTTGTGGCGCGCTGCTAGAAAGCTTTAAACACCAGTTGAGTTTAAACCACCTCTGCGCACATCTACAGAAGGTTGGGCAAGAAGCGATACTGAAAAAGGTAAAATATTTGCTGAGCATTTAAAATCAGTATTTACCCCTAACTCATGTACTGGTGTTATTGATTTGCCGAATGTAGTGGCGCTACCCCCTCGACCCATAAAATTTAGAACGTGTGATGTACAAAAACTAATTGCTGAACTTAACCCGAAGAAAGCTCCGGGTATTGATGGAATTAGTAACCAGATGCTAATAAAGTTGCCTCGTATTGCAATTAGAATCCTGTTATTTATTTTTAACGCCATTTTACGACTGGAGTATTATTCAAATAGCTGGAAGCTTGCCAAAGTTAAAATGATTACAAAGCCGGGCAAAGACCTTACCAAGGCTGAGTCATACAGGCCAATAAGTCTGCTATCAACAATGTCAAAACTTTTCGAAAAACTGCTCATGACAAAATTGTCCCCAATTCTAGTTAGTAGTGGGTGCATACCGTACCATCAATTTGGTTTTAGAAGTCAGCATAGCACTATCGAACAAACTCATAGATTGGTTCAATTTATAAGAAGAACATTTGAAGAAAAGAAGTATTGTTCTGCGCTGTTTATCGACGTTTCTCAGGCATTTGATAAAGTGTGGCATGAAGGTCTTATTTTAAAATTGAAATCATATTTACCAATAAATTTTCTGAAACTATTAGAAAGTTATATTACTACCCGGAAGTTTACGGTTGTGGAAGGAGACTTCATGAGTGTGCCTGAATCTATATCATCCGGTGTGCCACAGGGGAGCATACTGGGGCCAGTTTTGTATTTGATTTACACTTGTGATATGCCTTTGAACAGCAATATCCATACATCTACATTTGCCGATGATACAGCCTGCCTTAGTATGCACGAAAACCCTCACGAGGCTTCCCGATATCTACAAGAACATATTACACAACTGGAACTATGGTTAAATTTATGGAGAATCAAAGTAAACGAGCAAAAGTGTGTCCAGGTAACATTTACCCTGCGAAGAGATACTTGTTCGCCAATTCGAATCAACAATCAAGTTGTTCTTCAACATTCACACGTAAAATACCTTGGTATACACCTTGATCGACGGCTTACGTGGAAGCCCCATATTGACTCAAAGCTAACACAAATGAAACTGAAATTAACTCAGATACATTGGCTGATTGGTAGAAATTCAACACTCAGTCTAGATTGTAAACTTTTAATATACAAGTCGATTTTGAAACCAATATGGTGCTACGGAATACAGTTATGGGGCACTGCTTCAGCTTTTATGTCGAGACAATCCAACGAAGGCAAAACAACATTTTACGGTTAATAACATTGGCTCCATGGCATATAAAAAATTGAAATATACATCGTGATTTAAATATGCCACTAGTGACTGAAGAAATTGCAAAATACGCTGGCAAATATTTAACAAAACTCGAGTCACATCCTAATCCGCTTGCCCGTAATATGTTGAGCTTTATTGGACACATCCGCCTAAAAAAGAGGGACACAAGGGCTCTTATTCACAGCACTCCAGATGGGACTTCTTGAAAATACTTTTATTTTTTTTCCTTTTGACTATCACTACTTATGTATTATATATAACTATTACTAAGCTTATGTCCGACACTGGTCGGGCCTAATTATATTTTTAGATTTAAGATTTGAATACTTATTGTTAGTTCATATATGAAGATACAATAAATAAAAATCATGCATTAATAAAAAAAAAAATGTACCCATCTATCATAAACGGAACAAAAACAATAGAACCTGTTATGGGATTAATACAAGAGGTATATATGGATCACTTTACGAGTTACAAAGTAAGATTTACAAATAATCAAGTAATCGATGTCAGAAGTGAACAGGAACAAGAAGAAATAATCTTGAGTGTTCACAAGCTTGCGCACAGAAACGCAAAAGAAAATAAGATACAAATACTTGAAAATTATTATTTTCCTGCCATGTCCAGGAAAGTGAAGAACATTATTAAAAAATGTGTAATATGAAAGGAAAACAAGTACGACCGCCACACCATGAAGCAACAGATACAGGCTACACCAATACCACAATTCCCAGGGCAAATAGTTCATTTGGATATATTTTTGGTCGGGAAGGAATTAGTACTGACTGCAATTGACAAATTCTCCAAATACGCCATTGCAAGATCTATACGATCCAAAGCAACCGAAGACATAAGGCAACCCCTGAAGGATATTCTTTTCTCGTTCTTTCCTGAAACTTTAGTCATGGATAACGAGAAATCATTTAACTCGGAATCCATTAAATTTATGATTGAGAACGAGATGGGGATAAACATTTTTCGAACAGCCCCATACACAAGCTGTTCTAGGTTTCACTCTACTCTCCAAGAAATTATACGTTGCCTCCAAAAGGAGCAAACATACCGATCATTCCAAGAATTGCTAGACTCCGCAGTGAAGGAGTATAATTTCTCTATTCATACAGTCATAGGAAGAAAACCAATGGAAGTTTTTTTTCGGAAGACGAGTTAGCACCAATCCGGAGCAACTCGAAGAAGATAGGAAAGAAAACATGAAAAAACTGATAGAGAAACAAAAATATGACATTACCTACCATAACGCAAATAGGGAACCACCAAGGGAATATTCAGAGGGAGACGAAATATTCATAAAAATAAATCGAAGACTAGGGAATAAGCTGTCACCTAGGTATAAAAAAGAAATAGTTGCTCAGAACTACAATACAACAGTTAAAACTAAATCAGGAAGAATAGTCCACAAAAGCAATATTAAACACACTTAAAAAAATATAACAGAATAATATCTCTTCTTATAGGACCGGAAAAATGACGACACCTCTATTTATAATTTTTATGTGGATACTAATGACGAAGGCAAAACAATTGGACGTACAAGACCTGACCAATAATAATGGCTACATACCTATCAAAACAGGCGAACAGAAGACAAGTAGCTACTACGATAAGGTTTTCCACTTCATAAACTTGACAGCATACGAGTATGAGAAGACGATATTATTGATCTCCAAAAACATAATAACGTTAAATGCCACAACTTTTGAGGATAGACAACTTATTAGTACAATAAACAAAAACTTTTTATTACTCAGCACTCGAATAAACAACCTTCATATAAATTCTAAATCTAAAAGAGGACTTTTAAAAAAAAAGGAAAAGGTTTAAAGATCATAGCAGGATCTATGGACAGTGATGACGAACGGGAAATACGCTAAACCATATCAAAAATACACGATAGTGAACAGGCTACTGACACAACAATTAATAACTTAACTCTCGTAAATAATCTAATGAGCGAACAAATTAATAATATCACAAAACATATAAACAAACAACAACTTCTCCTTAGTACTTACATCAATGAATTTAAATACCAAACACAAAATAGAACTAAAACACTCGAAGATGAAGTTCAATTCATCCAACACATATACAGAGTTAACAATGACATACTACTTCTGAACAATCATGTCGAGGACATTGGACGAATAATATTTTTCTGCAAGTTAGGAGTTATTCCCGCTGACATTTTGACTCAAAAGGAACTAGACTTAATCACGGACTTCGATAGTTATAGTAGCATAAAAATTGTAGTACTTTTTCAAAATAACAGAATCATATTGACACTACTGATACCCCAGTTTTCGTCTAATATTTTGTCAAAAATAATATTTGAACCCCTGCCAAATATCCAAAATAAATCAATAATATTAAACCAAACAGAAATATTAGCCGATAACAATAATAACATTTATACAATAAACGTTAAGGATAACCTGGAAAAAAATTTAATTACATTAGACAATAAATGCTTATCAAATATCCCAGATTTTAGAGAGGCTCAATGTGAACTCGAAAAGTCAGAAAAAACCGCAGTTACAGAAATTATTCAAAGATTGATTGTATTTAAAAATTTTGAAGGAATAATAACTCATGACTGCAGTAAATTAAAAATAAAACAGAAGGGAACGTTTCTTATTAGATTCGAAAATTGTCAAATTAATGTACTAAATAAAACATATATTAATTCTAATCTAAGGATATACGATACACTTGTGTTACCTAATCTAATTACCAAGATAAAAGAAAATAATAATACAAAACTTAATCTAAAAATTGAAAATTTATACATTAAACTGCTGCATGAAGATAAAATTAAAATACTAACGACTAAGAATAAAAATACACATGTAACTAGTCTAAGCACAGATGTGGCAATCTTAATTCTTTTTTTATAACATTTGTAATAATTTTACAGTTTAAGCGGAAATGGTACATATTTTCAGAATATCAAGTAAGCACGGGTTATATCCCAAATGTAAAAAATTGGCCATTTCTGCAAATTTCGACGCCCCAAATTAATAAATAATCGATTGCGGACAATCGACTTAAGAGGGGAAGAGTTAACGTAAGCTTTTATTAAAAAGTTAACATAAACATTTATGGCAAAAATAAAATAAAATAACTAAAATTAAAAGTGCAAAGCCACAATTTACCAAGTTGTTGCAATCAATTAAAAAGAAATTATAAGGTTTATTGCACCTGACAATAATGCAACCTAAGCATTAAATATAATTAATTTTCTTTAAAAAAATTGTTTTAACATTTCTTGGGAAATGGGGGCAACAGCTTGATATTGATAATTATGCCACTTTTAGAAATAAATCAATTAAGCAGAAAATATAGTATAATATAGAAAAAAAATGTAAATTAGTTTAAGTTTTAATTTAACTTCAATAAAGAGCGGACGCACTGTCCGTATAAAAATTGTGTTTTTTTTTATTTTCCCAACAAAGGGAAATAATAACTTATATGTACATGTTTTCATGTACACTGAAGATTTTAGCTAAAACTATTCTTAAGCAACTTCTATTGAAAATTTGTGAAAAATTTTTTAAATACATTTTATACATGATATAGGCAAAAAAGTGATAAAAGTGTTGATAAATGAGCAATCATCTGTGAATTGCTTTTAAATTTTGCCGACGTTATTTTGACGATTTTTTGATAAAAATAATCAATAAACTTTAATCAGCGTTGCCACAACCAAAATAAGAAAAAAATAACCAAAGGAGAAAAAAGTAACCAATATTTTTTATTTATTTAATATATGAGTACTTACTTATTTGAACTTCAGTTTAGGAAGATATATGTGACAGTATGTAATAATCGCTTGTCCTCTTAATCAAAGGACTATTTTTGGGACGTTTTCACGCAAAACTATTAAAAGGCTCCAACGCAAGATTAAACTCTTGTGTGGTCCTTTCTTTGCACATGTAGGTATTGTAACCACTCCAACTTTCATCGCTTATTCAACCCAAATATTGAGTAACCGTTTTTTACACCCATTTTCAAAAAAAATTCCACGCTTAATTAACTTTCGCTTAATTACCCTAAAATGAAAATTTCCCTAAAATCTCCTCGTTTATTTACCCAAAAACTTCCTAAGCACATATTTATGCTATTCTGTAATCAAATATACATATGCACCTTATGTATTTATTTTTGTAATACGAACTGTTTTTGTTATTTAATAAAATATTTATTCTAAGTAATAATGTACTAAATACCACAGTGAGTTCGGATAAAGGTATTTAAGCGTATTCTCATAATTGCCTATATGAGACAATCAAAAGTCATGACATTTTTGCTGAGACAATTAGCCGGGGCTTACTGTATAAAACAAAGTCGCTTTCTCTGTCCCTATATCCCCATGTATGCTTAAATCTTTAAAACTACGCAACGGATTTTGATGCGGTTTTTTTAATAGATAGAGTGATTGAAAAGGAAGGTTTATATGTATAATAACATCCATTAAATAGTGGAAAAATACTCTTATTTTTGAGGTTTCTAATGTGATGTCGTAAATAATTAATTTTTTTCCGCTTACATTGCAAACACAGGCTGAACCCTACGAGATTTATCCAAATAATGTGCTAAGTGTTGTACACATTGAAAAGGTCTACAGAAAATTTCGCTATGGTATATGTCTATCTCTTATGGATATCGCACAATAACATTTTTAACCGACTTCAAAAAAGAAGGAGGTTATCAATCAATTCGTGTGTATTTTTTTACTTTTTTTTGTAATGTTCGTACACGCCTAACTCGGTTATTTTTAAACCGATTTTCGAAATTCTTTTTTTGTTTGAAAGGGCTTGCCTGCAGTTAGGTCCCATAATTTTTTTTTTTGAAAATCTGCAGGGAAAATTTCCTCCCCTATTTTATAACTCTGCTATTTGTGAACCGATTTCAAAATTCTTTTTTGGTTTGAAAGAATTTTGCTTAAAGTTAGAACAAATTTCATTGTGATATTTTGAGCCCCCCCCCCAAAAAAAAAAATTATTGATGATTACATAACTTCTCTATTTATGGACTGATTTTTAAAATTCTTTTCTTTTTGTTTCAATATTATTTTCATACTTGCGTCCGTTTTGTAATCCTTTGGATTGATTCTTAGTATTGGAGTCAGTTTTATTTTACCAGAATTATTTTGTCATTTACTTTTTACGAGAAATAATGTCTAATTTTCGAAGCGATTTTAACCAGTACAGCATTAATGTTTATCTAATTAAATACCTTAAATACATTGTTGATTTCATATAGAATGTTACTGCATGTTGTAAAAGGCCCTACATCCTTTGCACAGCTAAGCTTTAAAAAAAGGTGAGATCTATCGGAAAAATTGTGTTAGCAGTTTCGTTATCCGGCATTGCCGCTACGCTTTTGGAAGGAGGCCGAACCGCCCACTCTACATTCAACTCCAGCTGAAAATTGCCACCGATGACAATAACAGCGTCTGTAGTATTTCTAAGCAGAGCAATACAGGAAAATTGATGCGTGACTGCTCATTAATAGTCTGGGACGAAGCTACCATGTCAAACAAGACGTCTGTGTAAGAACTGGATAGGACAATGCGCGATTTGCGCAACAAAAATTCATCTCTGGGTGGATGTACAATTCTGTTCTTAGGAGATTGCCGTCAAATTATACCAGTTGTGACTCGAGGAACACGTGCTGACGAAGTAAATGCTTCCTAAAAAAGATCCAACTTTTCGCGACATGTCAATAAATTAGAGCTTAATACTAATATGAGGGTTTCGTCATCTTTGCGTGAGAACAGGCTATTTCCAGAGATGCTGCTAAAAGTTGGCAATGGAGAGTTAACACAAAGTGAGGGAAGGATTAACCTAGAAAACCTTTGTGTTTTGACAGACAACATCCAAGAGTTAGTCAACAATGTCTATTTTGATATAAGTTATAAGACAATATCTTGGTTTAAGGAATGAGCGATTCTGTCACTAACTAACGAACAAGTAGATAAGGTAAATAACTTGTTTCTTTCAAAGATTGATGCGCCGACGAAAATATACTACTCGGTCGATACTGTTCTCGATTTGGAAGAAACTGTTCATTTTCCTACAGAATTTCTAAACTCTTTGAACCCGTCTGGACTCCCTCCTCACAAAATGGTGTTGAAAGTAGGTTGTCCTGTTATTTTATTAAGAAACCTGAATCCACCTAAACTTTGCAATGGCACGCGTTTGCTGGTAAAATCACTGAAAACTTTCATAATAGAATGCACAATACTCACAGGATGTGTTACCGGAGAAGATGTATTGATTCCCCGAATCGCTCTGATACCATCGGATTTACCCTTCCAATTTAAACGTTTACACTTTCCGGTAAATACATATTTTGCAATGACCATTAATAAATCGCAGGGTCAAACCTTCAACGTTGCAGGCTTAGATTTTAGCGTTGACTCCTTTTCACATGGCCAACTGTATGTCGCTCTTTCAAGAGTAACCTCTAGAGAAAACATGTTTGTATTGTCTAATGACAAGAAAGCTATTAACGTTGTAATATGTTAATTGTTGTAAAAATAAAATAAATGGGTAAAAACGTAAAAAGTAAATAAGTAAAAATGTAGTGTATGAATTTAGATATTCCAAAGATAGCAGAAAATCTTTATAGTTTAGGGAAAGAAGAATTGTTTTACCCTAAATTTAACGTGTGCGGGCGGTAATGAATAAATCAAAACTACTGGATCGATTTTAATCATTTTTTCATTGAATGACATAGGCTATATATTTTATACCCGTACGAAGCCGGAGCGGGCCGCTAGTATATAGATAAAGTATTAAATAATACATATGCAATATCGAGTTAGTACTAAAATCCAGCTTCCTACATTTAGTTTTGATTAAACTTAGCTACGAAAATATCCTTCCAGAAGTATGTTTGGAAACTTTCTCTTAAAATATTTCAATATCCACACTTTTATATACAATTGGGAAAATCTGAGCAATTGCTAATGGGATACAATTTCTTCTTCTTTATCATGTACCAAATTTAGAAACCACATCCACATTTGTTTTTTACCTATAAAATTCATTTAAGTAAATTAATTTAATTTGCATCACGATATGCAATTTTAAATACCATATAAAAATTGTTAATTTTGTGTTAAAAAAAAGTAACCAAAATGGAAAAAAAAGTACCTACACAAGTACACATTGGAAAAACAAGTAGCCAATTTTGGTTACAAGTAATCAAAACTCCAACGCTGACTTTAATTTACTGCAAATTAACTGTTTTTTGAGAAGCTTCACAAAAAAGGCTAAAAAGTATCAAAAAAATTAAAAAAGTCGGTGACAAAAAAAGTCTCACAAAAAGTCGCAGACCGCTAAAAGAGGGTCAAATTGCGACTTAAGTCGGGTGAACGGTAACCCTGATTCCATTTTATGTACACAAATGATTGTATACAATGGCGAATGATCAATAAATATTCCGAGTATTTCTGTATTAATTTTTTTTTTGTCCGAATAAATATTATTACTCTGTGTGTGAAAATATTCCGAATGAAAGTAGTTATGAGAGAGAGTCAATTAGTTTAATACGTAGCGTAGTTAAGTTAAAAAAAATTTAAAGTTAGAGGTTGATTTTTTTGTGGCATCCAGCAGTAGTCATCCATCATGAATATTTTCACTAAATATGACGGAACTTTTTAATTTTTTCTCCGATGATAACAATTTGATGCTTCATAAGTTGGCTACAATGTTTTATTCAAGATACAGTTTTAAGATAAATTCAGGATTTTTTTGCTTAAGGGTGCAACTTAGAATACTGAATTTAAAAAATTTAAGAACTTAAAATTGTTTTAAATCTAAAGGGCCGCAACTCAGTAAATTTTTATCTGATCAATACACTATAAATATGCGAAGATAAAATAAAAACATATCTTTTCGGCAGTGTACGATATGCTCAATTTAAATAAACAGTCCTCAAGATTTTTGGAAATATCTTTGTAAACTGCCACAAAACACATTTTTCGCGAATATCTCGAAAACGCTTCTTAAGAAAAATAAATAATTGCCATATTCGTGTTCAGTGAATTAGCTAAGAAAATATCAAATTTTTGAAGTTATGGCAAAAAGAGAAAATTTGTTGCATAGTGTTATTTATTGTTAAACGTATTTGTTTGCATTTATTTCTAATGCTAATGCTATTCTTAGCGATCGCAAAAATAACACTGAAAAGAAGCTAAATAAATAACGATAAATAAAACTAGGAAAAACAACATCAAAGCCTAAAAATATTAAATATTTAAAACAGCAACGCAAGAAATTCAATAAAACAAAGAAAATAAACAAAAAAGCAAAAGCATTAACAATAACAATAACTAAAACTAGGAAAAACAACAACAAAAAACAAAAATGTTTAATATTTAAATCAGCAAGAAAAGAAATGCAACAATAACAAAGAAAGTTAACAAAAATGCAATAAAAGTGTAGTCTAGTCAAAAACCACACTTTTTTAAGGTACAAAGTGGTCTTTGTAAGCTATTTCGGATGCCTAGACACATTCAGATTGTATTGATATGTTCACAAAAGTTGTTCAGATTTACAATAGTTACAATTTTGTCATCTATTATTAGTGAGAAATTATGAATCCTTTAAAGTTATGCTGAAAAAAGTAAAGAAAAAAATATTTTTTTTCCTTTATTTTTTCAACAAAGTGCAGGAAAAATGATTTTTTGCTTATAAAATATTTATAAAATTTGTTCAGTAGATTCTTCACTACATTTTTGCCAAATAGAGTTAAGCAATATCATTAAGTCTGAATTAGCTGTTGGTCAAAAACTAAGGACACCTTTTTTTGAGTGGTGCACTGATTTTCAAAATCTTTTGAGGTCCATAAAAAGTAATTGGTAGTCAAACTGGCCAAACCGAGTACAGGGTTTTACTAACCGTTGGTAGTACAATTGAACCTATACTGTCGAGTCCGTGCATATTTTCCCTGTTGCACTGTATAATCAACCACATATCTATTAAGTTTGAGAAGTGAGTATGTAATAACTGGTTTCATATTTTTAAGTTTCCTGCTTAATACAAATCTTTTAATTATATTTTCATCTAAATTTGGCATTGAGAATCCAAATTTATTGATGTTTTTGATTAGTTGACAATGCATTTTCATTAAGTTTAACAAATATTGATTGATATTTCATTTTGTTTAATTTACATAATTTGTTTCTTGTTGATTGTAATACCCTTTCTAAAAAATTGCTTTAATAACCGATCAGATCTTTTGACAAGTCTATTTTACAGATCTTGTAGGCTTTTTGCCACTGTTGACGAATACCAGGAAATAAAGGGAATTCAAAAATTCAGTAAGAAGATTTAGGACGTTTTTTTAGATACTTTTTTTTCGCCCATATACATATTTATTTATAGTATCTTCAAAAAATTAACTAACAATAAGTAATCAAATCTTAAATCTAAATATAATTATTAGGCCCGACCAGTATCGGACATAAACTTAGAGATAGTAATTAATAACACATAAATGTCATATTTAGCACAAAATTATTTTCAAGAAGTATCATTTGGAGTGCTGCGTATAAGAGCACTTGTGTCCTTTTTTTTAAGCGGATGTGTCCAGTAAAGTTCAAAATATTACGAGCAAGCGGATTAGGATGTGACTCGAGTTTAGTTAAATATTTGCCTGCGTATTTTGCAATTTCTTCAGTCACTTGTGGCATATTTAAATCACGATGTATATTTAAATTTTTGATGTACCATGGAGCCGATGTTATCAAACGTAAAATTTTGTTTTGCCTTCGTTGGATTTTCTCAACATTTGAAGCTGAAGCAGTGCCTCATAGCTGAATTCCATAGCGCCATATTGGCTTCCAAAGCGACTTGTATATCAAAAGTTTGCAGTCTAGGCTGAGTGTAGAATTTCTGCCAATTAACCAATATATTTGAGTTAATTTAAGTTTCATTTGAGTTAATTTAGAGTCAATATGATGTTTCCATGTAAGATCAAGGTGTATACCAAGGTATTTCACTTGAGAATGTTGAAGAATACCTTTATTGTTGATTCGAATGGGGGAACAAGTATCTCTTCTTAGGGTAAACGTTATGTGGACACACTTTTGTTCATTTACTTTAATTCTCAATAAGTTTAACCATATTTCAATCTAGGTAATGTGTTCTTGGAGATTGCGTAAGGCCTCATCTGAGTTTTTGTGCATACTAATACAGGCTGTATCATCGGCAAATGTAGAAGTGTGTATGTTATTGCTCACAGGCATTTCGCAAGTATATATTAAATACAAAACTGGCCCCAGAATACTACTCTGTGGTACACCGGAAGATATAGATTCGGGCACACTCGTGAACTCTCCTTCCACAACAGTGCACTTGCTATCAATAATATAATTTTCCAAAAGCCTTTGTATGTTTATTGGAAGGTTTGTCTTCAATTTTAAAATTAGGCCTTCGTGCCATACTTTACCAAACGCCTGAGAAACATCAATAAACAGAACAGAACAATACTTCTTTTCTTCAAATGTTCTTCTTACAAGTTGGACCAATCTATGCATTTGTTCAATGGTGCTATGCTGACTTCTAAAACCAAATTGATGGTCCGGGATGCACCCATTCTCAACTAAAATTTTAGACAATTTAGTCATGAGCAGCTTTTCGAAAAGCTTTGAAATTGTTGATAGTAAGCTTATAGGCCTATATGACTCAGCTTTGGTAAGATATTTGCCCGAATTTGGAATCATTTTGATCTTGGCAAGTTTCCAGTTATGTGGAAAATACTGCATTCGTAAAATGACATTAAAAATAAATAGCAAGATTCTTATTGCAATATGAGGCAAGTCCATCAGCATCTTGTTACTAATACCATCAATACTTGAAGCTTTCTTCGGGTCGAGTTCAGCAATTATTTTTAGTACTGCACGCATCTTTAACCTTAAGGAACGAGGGGGTATAGAAACTACACTCGGTAGATCAGCAGCACCCATACATGAATTGGGAGTGAATACAGATTTGAAATGCTCAGAAGATTAGTTACCATTCTCACTATCGCTTCTTACGCAGCCTCCGGTCGAAGTACACAGTGGTGATTTAAGATCAACGGGTCTTTTAATATTTCTAGTAGCGCGCCATATAGAGTAATTAGACGCTAACGTTACATCAAGATCTTCTAAATACTTTTCCAGTAATGCAGTTTTTCCGACGGTAGCAGCTCTTTGAGTCGTTTAAGTCTGATTTTATTTAGTGGTGATCTGTGTTGTTGCCATTCTCTTCTAGCTCTCCTTTTTTCAAATACAAGACGTTCAATTTCCGTAGAATAATTTCTATTAAATCCAGACAGCTGATAGGAAGTAGTGGCATGTTCAGCAGCCTGTTTAATATTTTAATTAAGATTGGCAATATTACATTCAATATCATCAGATGATCTTAGCTGAATATTTTCTACACAGTGACTACTAAATACTTTTGAGTTCTTGTTTTTGAATTCTCAAAATTATTTTCTTCAAAAATGGTTGTTGTCTTTGATAATGAAAAATAAAAATATCATTACCATGTTTTAAAACATAAAAATTATATTAAGTTATTAAGCCCCGATCAAAAAAAGGGGTGTTATAACTTTGTAGTGAGTGGCTGTGTATCGGTGTGTCTGTCTGTCCACGTACAGACCAAACGGAGGGAGCGATTTTGATTTAGTTGTGTCTGTTTGAAAGGTGACTTGATCGAGAAGGTTCTTAACTATGCTTAAAGAAAATCGGTCCAGCCATTTAGAAGGTATCACATCGTTTTTAGATTTATCGGGGGTTTTTTGAATTTTTAATTTTTGTTATTATACAATAGTTTGAATAACAAAAATTCAAAATTTTAAAACCCCCGACATATCTAGAAAAGATGCGATACCTTCTAAATGGCTGGACCGATTTTCTTCAAACAAATCAAAATCGGTCTAGCCGTTTGGTCTGTACGTGGACACGAACAGACACACTGATACACAGACACACACTACAAACTTATAACCCCCTTTTTTAGGTCGGGGTTTAAAAATATATGTGACGCACGAAATAGAAAGGGACCTAAGGGTAAAAACCCGTTTTGTTCAGGAGAGCCATTTTAAAGATTTAAATACGTGTATCTTTGGTGTACCATCACTGAGCGTGTTGGTATTGGAGGGAACACTTTTGGGGCATGGGATCTGTCTAATTCGATGCTCAGATGTTGTCCACATAAAAAAAAAGTGAAAATTGATTTTTTTTACCCTTAGGTCCCTTTCTCTATGCGCTGTCACATATATGAAAATAATGAATATGTTTAAATACTACCAAAAAAAATTTAATAGAACGGTAGGCAATGAAATTATATATGTATGTCTTAAAACTTTTAACTGTCTTCAATTTCTTTTCATGTTTTTCTTTATTTTACAGCACCCAAACGCTGGGCGAAGTTATTTTATTTAGCTTCTTTGCTTTTCTTTTTATGGCACTCACGCTTATGTATGTATGTCTACTAAAAGGTTACCTGGTTCTGTGGTGGCAAATGTTCCGAAGGATCTTATTTTTCTATCTTCTTTGGAGAAACTTCGAGCTTTCTTTCTTGAGCCCTCCTAGCCTGGTTTCTTTCTTCTTGTGCTTTCTGTTCGCAATTTATTTTCCTTTGTCGAGCATATCTTTTTGCTAACAAAACATAAATGAACACACACACTTGTTAGGAAAACCTTTTTCACATTTTATTTTGTGTTACTTCAGTTTTTTTTCTTTTAATATACCTACATTTTCTTCCTTTTTATGTTCCTTAAACGAATCAAATTACTGTTTAAACTTTGTTCTTTTTTTTCCACTTATTTATTTTTCGCTTTTTAAAACTTTTCTCTTCTTTTGTTTTGAGTGTGAGGACTTCTGCGATTTTTCTGTAGTGATCGCTAATCTGGCATTCTAACTTTTTTGGATCTCTCAATTTTCCCATGAAATTTTCCCATTTTCCATTTTTCATCCAATATATTCTCCCGCTTTTTACTCCATCTTTTTTTCAAAATTCTAGATTTTTCTTTTCTCATTATTATACTACGAGTTTCGCGCTCATTCCTCCATCTTTTTTTTCGAAGCTCTAGAATTTTCCTTCAAATTTTTTTATGATTTAAATATTTTTTTCCACTATTATCTAGCTATTTGTTTTGTTCTGTCTACATAAATCTTCTTATTTTCCGAAATCTTTCCTGATTTCTTCCCTGATTGTCCCTGCCCAGTTTTTCTTCTAACAGGTTCTCATGTTTTCAGATAGTGTTTTAATTTTTTAAAATTGTTCTTTACTATTTTCAATTTTAACAATTTTCACTATCTAATTATGAATTAATACACATCCCTGTTATAGTTTTCACATTCTTTTACAATCAGTACGAATTACACTACACAGTGCTAGCAACTGTAACATGTGTATGAGAAAACCTCATTTGCCAGAATTTTGACAACCATCATTTTACAAAACGAAACAACACAACATAAAGCAAAGGAAAAAAATAAATATTTTATGCTGGAACTATAATTTTTTATTTATTTAAAAAAAAAGGAAAATTAATTCTCCCTGCCTATAGCGGGAGTGCCTGCGTTGAAAGTGACCAAATTCTTTATGCGTGTGCTTACATATCTACGTCCGTGTGTAAGACATATAGCTGAATCATTGTTCCTACATAAAAATTTAAATAAAACTATTTAAGAATAAACACCTGCCAATATTTAAGAAAGTTTTATTTAATTGTTTTGTCGGCTGGCGTTTAACATGTTTGTTATTATTTTTTTTTAATTTCAGTCTGCCTGACCCAACCTCGACCCGCAACAAAACTCCGGTTCATACGGCTGCCTGTCGTAAGAATCGGGTCACTGTGCTTCAGTTCATCAGCCCAACGTGGGGAACCCCCATGACCCTGACAAGTCTCATCACTATACTTAGCCGGGCAATAGTTGCACAATTCAGTCGTTTGTTATTTGTATTGGATTGTAAATGTAGTTTGTGCCCAGGTAATTTAAAGAACTTCATCGCTATTTCCCTAAAAATTTTTTACCCTACATATCGCTCATTTACTTGAGTTTTTCTTTCAGCCTTTACGTTTTTAAAGATTTGATGTCTTGTTTTGTGCGCAAACTGTGATATTTAAATACTCGATTTCCGTTCTGTTTCTCTTTTTGATTTATTATTTGTCTTGCATCCTCCCACTGTTCCAGAGAAATCTTCACATGAACCTAATGCCTTCCTAGACCTGGCTCTCTCACCAATTTTTTTTCAAAGGTAAAAAAAAGTAGAGGCAACAATTTTATAAATACATATATATATATATTATTGTTACCAATTTGAGATTGGTAGTGCACCATGCTAGTCACTTGTGAAACGAACGCCCTTTTGAGGCAATTATTGTTTTGTCTACGTCCTTAGACTGTGTCATCTCTATTATTTTTTTTCCTATTTCATTCCTATGGAAGTATACAAAATTCCGATAACCTTTAAGAGTAAAGATTTCAGAATTTCTCAAACTCATCTGGATTTCTCAAAGTATTGATGTTTTAACTCTATAAAAAAACTTTTACTTTGTGAACCCCTTATCATCTCTTTTTAGGTGTTTCTATTTTCAGTCTGGTACACAATTACTGGATGGCAAAAAAACGGGGCTCCACAAACATTAATATCACAGATCGAAATCAGGTATTTTTCCTATCACTACTACTGCACTTAAATTTAATATCACAGCTGGTTTTTCTAAAACTATGTGTACTTAAGATATATCACAGATATTATTGTATAATTGCAAAAATAATTAATAATCAATATCTTTCAGATACGCTCTTATCGCATTTAATACTGACTGATTGATAACTCTTTCACTTGCATTGCTTTGTGGGGAGTATACTGCTTTTTATGTGCTTTATGTGGTATGTTTTCATCAAATTTTAAAATTTCGCTGTAAATTGTGCTCCATTGTCACTGTGTATGATTTCGGGAACTCCGAACTTATGGAAAATTTCACGCACCAAAAATTCTATAACATTGCATGTAGATGCCTCTCTCATTGCTTTCAAAAATACCAATTTCGTAAAATGGTCGACGACTATGAAAATAAAACAATTACCATTCTTAGACCGGGGATATTTCCCCATAAAATCTATATAAAATTTTTGAAAGGGCCTTTCAGTGATGACCTGTGTACCTATTTCTGGCCGCATGATATAGTTCGTGGGCTTAGTCTCCTTGCAGACTTGACAGTTAATTATAAACATTTTTATTTGGAATGCCATTTTAGGCCAATAAAAAATCTCTTTACTCTTTCTATGGTTTTCGTTACTCCACCATGTGAAGATGTTACAGCTGTGTGTGCCTTTTCTATAAGAGCTTGAGTTCTGTTGGCTCTTTCCAAAAAATTATACCATTTTCAACTTTTAAATCCGGTAAGCATCCCTTATTTTTTTCAATCGTGTCTATTAGATTCAGATATTCTGCGCTTTCAAATTCCGTGACCTCAAAGTCAAATAAATCTTCCATGTTGAGCTCGTCAACATTTTCCTGAGTGGGCAATCTGGACAACATGTCTGCCACCACATTATCTGAGCCGCATGGTCCGTCACAATCGTGAATGGCATCATCTCCACGTAAGGCCTGAACTTTTTTAGCGCCATTATTGCAGCTAGACATTCTTTTTCTGTTACGCTGTAATTCTTTTGACAGTTGTTCAACTTTCTCGAATAAAAGGCTATGGGATTTTCAACTCCTACTTCATTCATCTGGTATAAAACTGCACCTATTCCGTATTCACATGCGTCGCATTGAATGAAAAATCTTTTGGAAAAATCTACATGTTTCAGGACTGGTGCGGACGTAAGTGCTTTTTTCAGTTTTTCAAATGATGTTGTTGCCTCTGGTGTCATACTAAACTTTTTTGCCTTTTTTTAGTGTGTCTGTCAGGGGTGCTGCTATTGCTACAAAATCTTTAACAAGCCAGCGATACCAGCCGGCCGTCCCAAGGAAACTACGCACTTCTCGAGGAGACTTTGGTAATTTAATTTCTCTTATGGCATTAGTTTTATCAGGGTCAGTTCTCAGCACTCCACCCCGTACAATAAATCCAAGGTACTTTCGTTGCTTAAAGCAAAATTGAGACTTTTTAAGGCCTATTGTTAGGTTTGCTTTTTTAAGGCACTGAGCAACATCTCCCAAAAGTTCTAAATGTTTTTCGAAACTATCCGATATTATTAATAAATCATCTAAACAGATGAATACGTTTTGCTTTAATTTCTGAGGCACTACTTTGTCCATTACCCGGCAAAGTCTTTGAGCGGCGTTTCAAAGGCCGAAAGGCATCACTCGGAATTGGTAGAGTGGTCGGCCTGCTACCGTAAATGCAGTATATGGCTTGCTTTCTTCCTCTAATTCGATTTTTCAGAAAGCGAACTTTAGGTCTACACTACTAATGTAATACGTTTCATCTATATGACTAAGAATTTCATCTATATTTTGTAAGGGATACGCGTCCTTTATTGTTAATTTGTTTAATTTTCTCGCGCCTAGACAGAATCTGTTCTTACCCGGTTTTAACACGACTGTCGTCCTATTACTCCACGGACTTTCGCTTTCCTCTATTACGTTTAAAGCTAACATTTCATCTATCTCTTTGTACACTATATTTTGAACAGCAGGGGAAATAGGATAATACCTTTCCTTTATTGGTTCTGCACCTTAAATTAATGTAATTTTATGCTTCTCTATCTGGGTGTTTCCCAAACCTTGTTTTTCAAATGACGGAAACGACTCTATTATTTCATTTAATTAAGATTGCTGTACTTTTGTTAAAGTGTGAGGATCTAACTTATAATCTACTGTCAGGAAATCTTCAGTTATTTTCACAACATCTAGTTCTGAGACACCTACAACTTCTGGAGCTATGTTGAATGATTTCCAAAAATATATTCCTAGATAAGCTGTTTGCTCTAGATCGGGGCAAAGATAAAATATTATGCTCTCTGCTCTAACTTTATATTCTACGCAAGCATTTATTTTTCCCAATAACCGATGTGTCTGACCACTTGCCGTACTAATGTTTGCAAATATGGGTGATATATTTAAATTCATTCGTTGTACCAACTCCCTACATCCTTTCCCTAATATGCTTACAGAGGCACCAGAATCTAACAAGCCGTTTAAGATTTCTTCTCCAACTTTAATTTTTGCATATGGCCTGGGATCTGTTGCTTTGAGAGTGGCATTCTTGATAGACTCTATCACCATTCTCCTTATAAATTTTCGCTTAGCAAACTTTTCTCTTAATTTTTTTATTCGCTTTGACACTATTGGCCTTCGATTAAGTTCTGAGTTAAATATTTTGTCTTTTACTTGCTCATAATTAATTTTTCTTTCTTCATAGCTGTAAAAGTGTTTTCTTTGAGGAATGAAATTATTGAATTCTTTTATTTCTTTTATTAAATTAGTTGGACTATTTTGTTTCGGACTTAAGATGTTTGCGGGCTTGTCTCTGAACGATGGTCCCCCGCTTTCCCGTCGTTCCTGGAAAAAATTTTTGCAGCTGATGCCATTTGAAGAGATTACATCCGGTTTTCCACAGCGGTAGCTAAATATGCTTCTATCATTTGACTGGCAATCCATAAAAACGTGACCATTTTGATGACAGTTCCAACAGACTATTGGATTCCATGTCACTTTGTTGTTGGAGCTATTCATACTAACACCAGCCACTTCCTCATTATAAAGCTCTAAGGTCGGGTTGAACTCTGCCATATCATCCATTAGTTCATGTATTTGTCTCCGGTATCGACTCACTGGGAACTGTTGAGGCCTATTATCTTTCTTCAGAAACGTTTTCTCTGCATCCAGGCAACATTCTCTCAATTCTTCTACGGATGGCACATTCATAGGGTAAACTATCCTGCCTATGTTTTCTCTCAAATTTTTCTCAATAATTTTTATCATTTCTTTTTTTGCAACATTTCGAAAAAGAATGTGTCGATAGATTCGCCTGGCTGTTGCCTCCTTTTAACCATATCTCGCATCAGTTTGAAACTGGAACGCGATGACGTGTACTGTTTCAACAGGGCTGCCTTCAAGGTGGACCACTCTGAAACAAAATTGGTCTGTATAAATAGCCAGTACCATTTTTCGGCTGCACCTTTTACCAACAAGTGAAAATTATCCAACACCTCCTGCCAGGTAACATTGTATTGCGATTGCAATTTTTCCAACCGAAAAAAAAAATCTCCAATCGCCAATTTATTTTGGTCCCCATTGGACCAATTTCTCAATACGTGGACAGTCATATCTTCTGCCGGAATTCTCTCCGCTAGAGGAAGACTCTCTAGAAGACTGAAGACGAGAACCGTTTATCCCTGATATGTCCATGGGTTGTGGGCCGTCATACGATTTTTTTGAAGTGCCTTGCGCGTTAACCTCTAACAGTTTTTTATTTTCTTGTTGCGTCTGCTAGGCTTAATGTGCCTACTGTATTTATCAGTTGAGCCATAGTACCCTAACATCTTAACATCTTAACCAACTGCAAGTTTTGTATGAAGAACTGTCAGTTCAAGTTCACGTTAACTCTTAACCATACATTGTAAAAAGGGACGTAACACTAATAAACATACAGTATATGTGACGCGCAAAATAGAAAGGGACCTAAGGGTAAAAACAGGTTTTGTTCAGGAGAGCCATTTTAAAGATTTAAATAAGTGTACCTTTGGTGTATCATCAGTGAGCGTGTTGGTATTGGTATTGGTATTGGTATTGGAAAGCGACACATCTCATGACGTCAGGAACGTGTTGGTCAACCTTGTAAACGCACGTAGGTTGTCCCTACTTCTTGTTTTGTGTATTTGCTTTTTACTGTTTTCTACCTAGCGCGCTGTTTCCATGAGTTTGATATCAATTTTGAGCGCGTTTTTTCGAATCCAGGTTTATTTTCTGAAATTATTAATTGTGAATTATAATAAATACTCATTTATAATTTTTTTAAATCGTGAATATCACTCTGTTAGTACGAAAATTTTTTCACATAACCTTAGAATCATCGACTTCAATTTCATAAAACGCGCATATCTCTGGGAGGAAACACTTTTGGGGCATGGAATCGGTCTCATTCAATGCTCAGATGTTGTGCACATAAAAAAAAGTGAAAATTGATTTTTTTTACCATAGGTCCTTTTCTCTATGCGCTGTCACATATGAATAAATATGTGTTGGATATAATGTTTGGAACAAAATCATAAAGCAAATACACGAAACTTCTAGCATATACAATAACCAAAACTGCGGCTTTTTTTTTCGTTCATAGACCAGACGATACACTCGTCCAGCATAGTTAGGGCATTTATTGTTTAATTTTAAAATAAAATTTTCAAACAAACAGGAAACCGGGGGGAAATATTAAATTAACACGGCAGCACGATTTTACCGGAAACTTCACAATCCTTATACTTGTCAGATGATGAATGTAAAGAGAAAATGAGAGAATGGAAGTACCTTCTATATTTATATCATGATTCTAAGTATAAAATTGTATTTATAATAACTTTTAAAAAATAATAAAATTCAGTCGTAGTCAAGCACTTGAACATAAAATAAATGTAAATTACTTAAACCTAAATACTGGCCAAAATAACAAAGAGATAGAACTACATCGGATAGCTTGCCGAAACAAATAAACTATTTAAATATTAAAAGCTAAAAAAAATTGGTACTAAAAATGAAGAACTTTTTTAAACACATCGCACTTAAATATGACGTAGAGACAAGCAGAGCAATGAAAGAATACTGCAACGAAATAAAGAGACTAACACAATTACAGGAAAGACTAAAATTCATATTATCATGTAGAAGTTATGGCATAATACCGAATCATACGACAAACACAACAAAACAGGTAAAAATGCTATTCTCCTGCGAAAAAACAATTGGGAAACTTAAAAAGATTGAATATAATTTTCACAAAAAGATTTTGAACCTAGAAATATCACAAACAAACACTAACATTAAACTATGCAAAAGGATGATTCATAACTTGAGCACAGGCATAAAATATATGACTTCAGCGATTGACTATACGACATTTGTTAAAAAACAAGCAGAAAGAATAACATACATAAGAGAAAATATAAGAAATACACAGAACAACAAATTAGATACACTGAAAAAAATACAATTTGAGAAACATGGATTAGTTTACAATGAAGATTGGCTGTTTAACAACACTAATTGTACTGTACCTACGGAATGCAAATGGATATTGTCAATGGGGAAAAAGTTTGCGTTACCCATCAACAAAAGTAATTTTTCAACACTACATGTAATAGCCGACATGGAACAATATATACAGACTATAGAAGATAACATAGAAAAAGATGTTGCCAGAACAAGATTAGCCAATAAAATAAGCCATTTTAAGAGAAATATGGGAAGCTCAGAAAGGGAAAAATTTATACTTAAAGTTGTTAAAGAAACGAAGAGATTCTTGAAAGTCCATGATGAAATTTTAGTTACACAGGCGGATAAAGGAAATAAAACGGTTATGATGTACAAAAAAGAATATAGTGACAAAATGGAAAAATTATTAAACGATAAGGAAACGTACAAAGTAATAAGATCAGATCCTACAGAAAAGTTAAGAAAAGACAATAATAACATAGTATCAGAGATGTATAAAAGTGGTTTTATAGATAAATGGCAAAAACGAAAATTAACTTCTCCAGCAGCAACAGCCCCAAGAATCTATGGACTACCCAAAATTCATAAAACAGACATTCCCCTTAGACCAATAGTATCTTCAGTGAAAGTTCCATGTTATGAACTATCGAAATACATAGGCAATATTCTAAAACAAACAATTTCAATAGATTATAATTTAAAAAATTCCACATAGCTAAAAAGCCAGCTTATGAACAAAACACTCGATGAAGGTGAAATATTAGTTTCTTTTGATGTCATATCACTTTTTACCAATATTCCTGTTCACCTAGCTATTCAAAATATTATGAAAAAATGGACCACCATTCAAACACTGACAAGGCTACCTCGCTCGAAATTTCTTAAAATTTTACAATTTTGCCTCAAGGACAATAATTATTTTGTCTATAAAGACAAAATATATAATCAAATTTATGGAATGCCTATGGGAAATCCTCTCTCCCCCACCATAGCAGATATTGTACTTGACAACTTACTAGACGATGCACTTCATGAATTAAGGGAACATGGAATACACATTAAATATATTGCTAAATATGTAGATGACATATTAGCAATCATTAAAGAAAAAGACAAAAATACTATTTTATCGGTTTTAAATAAATACCATCCAAAAATCAAATTTACAATAGAAACGGAAACCGAAAACAAAATTTCATATCTAGATGTCATGCTACATAGATCGAAAAACAAAATAAGTTTTGACTGGTATGCAAAAGAAATGTCGTCTGGTAGAATAATGAATTTTTACACAACACAGCCAAAAAGTCAAATAATTAACACCGCAAAAAGTTTTATAAAAAGAGTGCTTAGTATCAGCGACAGACAATTTCACAGCAAAAACATTAAAATTATATTCCAAATTTTAAAGAAAAACAGTTTTCCTACAAACTTGATAAACTTACTTATTGAAAGCATTAAACAACAACTTAAAAATAACTCACAACAAACAAATACCTCACCAAAAGAAGACAACAAATTTTTCAGTGTATCATATGTCCCCAACCTTACTGACAACAATAGCATAAGAAAAACAATAAAAATAGCAAATGCTTGTTTTGCTTATAAACCAAACAGAACTTTAAACTCAATATTTACAAAAACAAAAACGCGGGTTGAGAAAAATAAACAAAACAATGTCATATACGAAATACAATGTAAAGGGAAAAACGACGAAAACTGTGATCTAATATACATTGGCACAACAAAGAGAAGTTTAGATACAAGAATGGGAGAACACAAAATGGACATAGTAAAAAAGAAGGAAACAACAGCACTAGCACAACATGTATTACAAACTGGACACTCAGCTGACTTCGGAGTTAAAATTTTGGATATAGAAAAAATGGAAAGAAAAAGATACACTATTGAAACATTAAGAATACAGCAGAAAATAAACAAAACAATGAATCTAAAAGAAGATACAGCAAACATAAACACAAACTACAAAGTAGCTTTAAACGAAACAGATCTGTGATATTAAGTTAAGTTGTGTTTAAAAAATGTTATATTTGTTTATATATGTTTTAATGTTGAGTATTGTTATTCAATATGAAAAATATGTATATGTACCTATGTAATTAATTATTCCATGAATTGTAACCCAGTAAAAAAAATTGGAAGTCATTCTAAAGGAACTACATTTTCATTGCTTCCAAAAAATCGATATTTTTAATTTGCCGATAGTTAGTAGAAAACCAAGTAGAAGTTTATTTTTGTCATACAGAACCTTGTAAGCCCTCTATAGTTTTAGAAATTACTCACCAGAATTTAAAAAAAATCGATTTTTTTCAAGAAACTTATGAATTAATTTTGGTCTAAAATTTTGAAGTTATTTGCTTAAATTTACATGAAAATACGGTTTCGCGTTTAAATTCCTATAAAAAGAAACTACTTGTTAAAATAGGTAACTATTAACCATTTTTCCTAGATGAAAATATTATCATAGAACACAAAAAATTACATTTTTCTTAAAATCGCTTCCAATTCGGTGACTAGGCATCGAAAAAGAGAACTTCTTGCAATGACAACCCTATGTAAAAATCATTAGATCGGATCGAAATTTGCACTACTTCCAGATCGCAAACTCTACATTTTCATGACTTTTTTGGAGTGTCTTTTTTTACTGGGAAGTTAAAATGACTCAAAGCAAAATTGTTTTTTATAATTGTTTTTTATTATTTAAATAGACGATCCCTTGAAAAAGTAGACAAAAAATCTACGAAACGTCGGGAAAAACTGTAAATAAATGGATTTTTATTTGCATTGAAATATTAGGCCCAATTAGCTTAAAAGGAAATCAACTTAAAATGTAAATTACATTAACTTATATACATGCGTATTTACAGCTACGCCCATGACTATTCAAATATAGAAAAAGTGCATTGTTCTGTTGCAACGAATGCTAACTGTAAGCAAAAGCCAATGCTTGAAATTAATGTAAATAAAATATCGATGCACCGAGCTGGCAAGTGCATCGAATTCCTTTGTCATTAGATTCGACCACCCGCATAATGCTGATATTGCAATATTAAGCCTTTATTTTCGCGTCCGGCAGAGCTGCTGATAGATAATTGTAAGCTAGATTTAAGTACCTAAGCTTAAGATTGAAAGGAATTAAAAATACAACCCTCTGAGAAGGAACAAAACTGGCACAGTCGCTAGGATAACCTGCCCAAGTCTATCAACTCGACATTTTAATGTCCTTGTGGGGAACCTAGAAGACGTGAACTTAAATAAATATCAATATGATAAAGGTACTCGTACATTAAAATAAATAAATTGTGTTATAAAGGAAAAAAAATTTATCCAATATATTCAGTGTGTATTTTAAAGAAATAATCTTATTAAGGTGGTTATAAATAATTTTTTTGTGTTGAAAAACAAAAGCTGATTTAATTAGAAATTAATTAAAGAAAATTTCTGACTGCAATACTGACGATGCCCTCCATCAGAAAAAAATAATGTAATAACATAAAAACTAAGGTGAATAAAGAAGAAGATAAATTTTTTGAAGAGATTGATTAGATAAGTTGAAATGGAATTGCGATTTTTGAATAGTGATTGTGAGTGTATTTAAAGACTTTAGAGTGGAATTGACTTTGGCTGACGGTTTACGCGAAGCAAGAAGTTTGCCACCATTCTTGGGATCGAACAGTTGCGTGAAATAAAAAAAGTGGTAAAAAGTCCGTAACTTTTGAACTAGTGCACCGATTTCGATGAAGTTAACTGTTTTGGAAAAAAGAAGTGTTGAACTTTTGAGAAAGTATATTTGGAGGCACCTTGTTTTAAGACAGGGTAGCTCCAAAGAGCCTCAAAGTGGGAAACTGCGGGTGTCGAAATTACTTGGGAGCTTGTAACTTTTGTAAATATGGACCGACCTTAATAATTTTTTCAGCGGGACAATCAACGTTAAGCCTGATTAAGAAATCATTTCTCATTAAAATTCACTACAGTTCAATTAAATCTAAAAATGTCTCACTTAAATCATCATGGGCACGTGACAAAAATATGTTCAGTTGGCAATCTAATTTCATAATGCTGGAAAGTAAAATCAACTGTAGAAAGCAAAAACAATGTAACATAATAGCCACTACAATAATACTTACATGTATGTACCAACGGTACATAGCATAAGTAAAAAGAATTAATGTGGTTATCGTAAAAGATAAGCAAGAATAGTTAAACATACTTAGGAGGAGTGATATAATTTTGTGCTAACCTAAATAGAAAGTAAAAAAAACGAAAAAATTAGAAAATGAATAGTGATACTTACAAATGTATTTACCAAAGGTAAATCAATAATTGTATACACAATAATCATTTCTCATATTCCATTTTATTGAAAATTTGCGTTAAATAGTTAATGTTAATAACAATCTCTACCCCAGTAGATAGACATGGGTGCTGATAAAGTTCGTGGCTACAGCTAATAAAGTCTAGTTTAATTTTTCTTCTCTTCTTGAGAAACTCACATTAATTAATAAAAAAAATTATTTCATTCAATAAGAATTGAAATTACTGAACTTAAGCCTGATTAAGAAATTATTTCTGATTAAAATTCACTACAGTTCAATTTAATCTAAAAATGTCTCATATAAATAATTGTAGAATTTGTAGCGAGACTAAATATGATCGTAATCTTATTCGAAAGCATTTTGAGCATACGGTAGCACCTAACAAGCCGAATCAGGTGGTTAACATGGATATTTTTCATGTAGAAAAACAATATTTCGTGACAACAATAGATAGGTTTACGAGTTTGGGAAGTGTTCACAGGCTTTCGGACAAAAATATGATTACTGTCAAGGTGAAATTAGAGGAAAGAATAGCTCTCTTGGGTAAACCTGAGCTTTTGATCATGGATAATGAGTTCAAGCATTTCTGTGGTGGGCACGGTTGTCAGATTTTTTCCGAGCTATTTCGCCAAATTGATTTTAAAAATCGCCAAAATTGATTTTATGTGTTTTTTTTTAATATATATTTGATAACAAATTTGTTTTTATATAACACTTTTTTTAATATAAATTAAAAAAAAAATAATCGTATAAAAATTCAGCAGAAAATCGCCAAAAGTAGAAATAAAATCGCCAAAGTTTTTTTATTTATTTTATTAAATTCAAAACGCATTAGTAATCAATTAATGTAAGAAAAATCATCAAAATCAAATTGCTTTAACCCACTTGGACCCAAACATAAACAAGGAGCAAGTTGTTAAAAAAACTTTAATTCATTAATTTTTAGGATCTAAATAAATACTTAACATAAAAAATATAACAAAAAAATTCTTCATGTGGAAAAAATGGCCGTCCTCAAATGAGGCCAATGGGCTTATGTGTGAAATTTTTCAAAGCACCCCTTTTCTATGCACAGCGTTTTAATGAATTTTTCGCATTGCCAACGAGCTTACATCTCAGGTGATTCTGCAGCTTTTCAGAAAAGTGTCCGGTGTTATCGTTATTCATGTCTGGAACTAGCGAGGAAGGTTTACATCGTTTTTCAGCTCCTACTTGCCTCAAATAAAATCTGCAAATACTCCGGCGAAACTGTAGCTGATCCATATTATCTTCAGTGGCCAATTGATATAGCTGCCAGGCATTAGATACAGACAAATCTAGCATGTAGGTAAATATTACCCACCACCAAGTTTTGCTTCTTCGCTATTCGATATGCTACAATTAACTGGTTAGCTTGATCGACTCCACCCATCCCTTTGTTATAGTTTTGGAAAAGTAAAGGGAGGTTAACGTCAACTTTTCTTCCAGCTGTAGAGCTCCATCTTTTTACTTTGCCCAGAGGATTAACAAAGTCGTGATTTCTTGCCATGGTACAAACGCTATTGTCAATCCATCTCATAAACAAGATTTCATTCGCTGAATCAAATTGATGGTCGAACTCTGCCCTTTCTTTTTAGTTTTATTGTCCCGCACAGTGCCAGTAGCATGACAACCGGTTTGACTCAGATCTCGTAGCAGAGCATGGCTTGTAAAAAAATTATCGAAATAAATTACATGGTCATGCGGAATAACATTAGCTTTTTTTTAAAAGACTTCACTACTTTTGACTTATAAACTGCTTTGCTGGATGACGTCCAAAATATTTCACCATGGATTCATCAATGGAAAGATTCTGATGAACTACACCCCATTGGAGACATTTTTTGATAAGTAAATCGGCAAGAGGTCGCCATTTAAACATCTTGTCATGCAAAAAAATTTTTATTTCCATAAACCTGTTTCTAGATATTACTTTTAAACAATACTGACGCTACAGTCTTCATCTAGACTCCTGTACAATCGTTATCGCTGGTTGTTATAAAATAAAAACTAGAAAATAATAGTAGCAAATTGCCCATTGGACCCATTTGGGAACATCATAAGAATATATGCCTCCATTCGGGCAAACATTGTTATATATCCTATTTCATAATAATTTGATAAAAAGAATGTATTTGAATAAATCCAGACTAAAAATATATAATTTTATTCACAAAAATATTAAAAAGTTAACATAGTTTTGGTCAACAAAATAGTTCGCAAAACTAATCAATTTAAGGTTCAATTTTAGAGAATTTAAGCACATAATCGTAAAAGGTACTATTTTATTTTAAAGTCACATTCTTTTTTAACGCGAATTCGCTTATAAACAATATATAAAGTATCAGAAATAAATAATTTGGACATATGAAGAACCGTCCTCATATGAATACGCCGGGCGTAAATGGGTTAATCGGGTAAGTTCGGTATTCCACACATTTTAATTTCACGTCGAATACAGAACATACCCGAATATCTTGCAGACGACTTCTGGTAGGATTTATTTTTGAAACTACTAGTTTAACAAACTAATTTTCCTGAATTACTAAAATTTTCAAATTCAATTTTGTTAAAAAATAGCAATTAAATCGCCAACAAATTTATTTATCGCCAGAAAAATCGCCATGTCGACAAATCAAAAATTTAGTCGCCAAACAAGTTGAAAAATCGCCACGTTTAGCGAGAAATCGCCGTATCTGACAACGCTGGTGGTGGGAAGAATATTTGCACTCATTTTACTACCCCCTACTCTCATACAGGAAATTCAGATATTGAAAGAATGCATTCTACATTGCACGAGCATATTAGAATAATAAAGGTTAAAGAAGAGAGAATTGGTACCGAGGAAGTGGTAATCAGAGCAGTGGATTATTATAACAACACAATACACTCGACGACAAGACAGAGACCGATGGATTTTATTAATAGGTTGGATTTGGATTTTAGGGAAATTTCAGAAAGAATGGGTAAGAAAAAAAGACATGACATAGATAAGATAAACTCATGCAGAAAGCCGGTGCCTCCAATAGATACAGAGAAAGCATTTGTGAAAAATCCGAAAGCAGAAAGACAAAAAACTGCTAAAAGATACATGAAACTACTAATAATAATAGGATAAATAAGATATACTTTAATTAAGTAATATACGTATTAGTATAAAATTATATAAAATTAAAATAAATCACATTTTCAAGGATTAAATATTATACATAATTAAAAAAAATTCATATGTTTACAGAAAAGCAGCGATTCTTACGAGACCCTCCTGTAACTCTTAAATATATACGTTTGTTTCAAATATAATACATTATATGCCCAAATTTCGCCCATACACAGTCCCAAGAGTCCTTATTCCCATTCGGGAATCAGAGGAAGATATGAGTTTGAATCAAGGTAGTGAAAATAATATTACAATGAACCCCACAAGTAACGCTTTGACAGTAAAAACTGTTTTGGAATCGCTAAGAATTCCACACGCTGTCAAGGATCTCGCAAAATTTGACGGTAATCCTAGATTACTATCTGACTTCATAAATAATGTGGAAGAAATACTTTCGGTACTGACGCCTATCGATGGCACTCCTTTCGCCAAAATGATTTTAAGAGCTATTCGCAATAAAGTTGAAGGAGAAGCTAATGAAATACTATTAATGTACAGTACAAATTTAAGTTGGCAAGATATCAACAATAACCTTATACTACACTACTCAGACAAACGAAATGAAGCATCATTAATTAGAGATCTTTTAAAACAAAATAATAAAACATTAGAAGAGTTTTATAGTTCAGTGATAGAAATACAAGCCACAATAAATAATCACCTAATGAATGAATGTGCCTCAACACATTCTTGTACAGTTTAAGAGAACCATTAGGATCATCAATTAGAGCTGCGAAACCAGAATCATTACCAATAGCTTTTTCATACTGTATTCACGAACAAAATATGTTCTATATTAAACAAGAAAATAGGAACCTTTCAAAGAAACAAGAAACTCCTGGACAATATAATCCACAACATATATACATACCATAATCATCCTAAACCATTTATTCCAAGACCACAATTAGCAAATAATATTAGACCACAACAATACATGAACTATAATCCTCCCATATATTACAATAAACCACAAGTACCCTTCCACCAATCATTCACTAGACCTCAGTAAACCCACAACTTTAATATACCAACACCTAGGCAAACATACTATCGCACCACCACAAACAACCAAAACCAATTTAACAATATGAAACCACCCCAAGTAAACACAAACACAAACTATTAAACACCAGAACCCGTGCACAAACACGAAAATTTCCAAGGGAAATTCATAATATCGATTATAACTTTGAAAACTTCAGCACTTATTCTGACCCTGAAGACTATAACGTCCCACACTATATACCTAACATGGACAGTTATAACGAATTTGAAGACGTGGAAAATTTTCAGTTAAATGCCTCCAAGACTCAAGAGGATATTTAGACATTAACAAACACGGAACTCATCTCCCATATATAAACATATCTTCTCCATTCGGACGTCCGCTCCGATTTCTAATAGATACAGGCGCACCAGCATCTTTCATTAATCCAGAATACACTAACCAATTAAAAATAGAAAATTGTACACCCATAACAATAACAACAGTTCTTAATAAACACCAATTAAATACAAAAGTGATATGCCATCTTTCATAGAATTTCAAGAAAACGAAAACTTTGAATTTTTTATATTTAAGTTCCACAATTATTTTGACGGACTCGTTGGATTAGATATACTAACTAAATTAGAGAACAAACATCTAATAACAAGAAATTCACTTATTCCCTTACATTTCAAACCAAGTTTAACTTCAGGCAAATTTCTAATAAGAGATAGAATAGTAGATCCTCTTCTTAATTCCCAATGTATAGAAATTAACAACTTAACTTCGAGAACGAAAAGTTATCACAAAAAGTTATTACTAATAAAATTAAACACAAGATAATCACAAAAGATGACATCCTCATTTACACCAAGTCCTATAGATACACACATATCCACAAAGCAGAGGTGAAAAAACAAATATCTGAAATGTTAAATCAAGGCATCATACGTGAAAGCTACTCACCTTGGAGTGCACCGGTGTGAATAGTTCCCAAAAAAGCAGATGCTAGTGGGAAGCGTAAATGGCGTTTAGTAATAGTCTATAGGAAGCTAAATGAAAAAACGATCTCTGATAGATACCCAATACCAAACATTAATGAAATATTAGACAAACTAGGTAAATGTATGTTTTTTAGTACATTAGACCTGGCAAGTGGTTTTCACCAAATAGAAATGAATGCAAAAGATATCACTAAGACTGCCTTCACAGTAGAAGGAGGACACTACGAGTTTGTTAGAATGCCATTTGGCCTTAAAAACGCACCATCTATATTTCAAAGAGTGATGGATTGCATATTGAAAGACCTAATAGGAACTGTTTGTTTGGTATACTTAGATGATATCATAGTTTACTCAACCTCACTTCAGGAACATACCGAAAACTTAAAAAAAGTTTTTGAAGCCCTCAGAGCAGCCAATCTCAAAATTCAGCTGGACAAATCAGAATTCCTACATAAGGAGTGTGCATTTTTAGGCCATATCGTAACCACTGAAGGAGTAAAGCCAAACCCCGATAAAATATCAGCAATCCAAAATTTTCCGATTCCTACAAACCAAAATGAAATAAAATCATTCCTGGGTTTATTAGGTTATTATCGTAAATTTATAAAGGACTTTGCTAAGATAACAAAACCATTCACAACATGTCCAAAGAAAAATAAAACTATTATAGTAGACTATAAATATAAAAAGACTTTCAAAATTTATAAAAGCCTTCTAACTAATGACCCAATCTTACAATATCCAGATTTCTCTAAGCCTTTCAACCTCACAACCGACGCAAGTAATTTCGCGATTGGAGCTATCCTATCGCAAGGGCCCATAGGAAATGACAAGCCAATTTGCTATGCAAGTCGCATACTCACAACATCAGAAATCAATTACTCCACAATAGAGAAAGAACTCTTAGCCATAGTTTGGGCTACTAAATACTTTCGGCCATATCTATTCGGTCACCGTTTTAGAATCATAACAGATAATAAGCCCCTTACATGGATCATGAGCCTTAAAGAACCAAATTCAAAATTAATTCGTTGGCGATTAAAGTTAGAAGAATACGACTACGAAATCATATATTTAAAAAAGGGAAGCTAAATACTAATGCTGACACCCTTAGCCGAATAAAAGCAGACCATTCAGAAACTCAAAATATTAATACATTTGACACACTATCTAATCAAGACACCTCGGGAAGTGCCATTCACTCAGCAGAAGAAAACTACGATGATGGCATACCTATTTCGAAAAAACCAATAAATGAGTTCAATTTACAAGCTTTATTTAAAAAAAGAAATATTAACCCTCGCGTTAAACTCGAAGTAATCTTTAAAAACAAACATAGAAAAACCTTTACATACCCTACTTCCACCTGGAAGTGGATTCCCACGGAACCCTCCAGGTTTAAAATTGCAAATTAAAAGAATAAGCTAATAGTATTAGTTGACATAACTGTTTAATAAATCCTTTTAATATACTCTGTGTTTAAATTAAACACAACATTTTGGGGCAGCCGGTATTAACAAGAGTACAGTTTGATACCTTTTGGCAGTTTGAAGGAAGTATATTGAGATTGGAAAGTAAAATAGCTCAATTTAATTTTAATATACTGAATTAAATTGTTAAAAGGATACGTTGTTCTGTATACCAACATTTACTACACAACGCAAGGTTTTAATGAGCTATTTTAGCTGCCTTAAGTTGCACAGACTTTGGTGGTAAGCTCAACGACGATCAAATATTTGCTCGAGACAAATGGGACCAACACAAATGGTAAAAATATTTATATAAGTGTTGAATTAGTAAATTAAACTAGATAAACGCATAGTGAAAAATTCAAAATGCTTAGCAGTATTTAAATAGAAAGAAAGTTTGTTTGTGAAAGTGAACGTGGATGTAGGAAATTTTGCTTGAGCTATATGGAGGATTTGAAAAAAAAAATTACAAAAGACACAAGAGAAGACCAGGGAAATTTCTGAGCGAGTGTGGAATCTCATAAAGTACCTTAACAATACCAAAGAGTATATAGAGTTAGTAAAGCATAAAGTGAGGAGCCAGGGAAACATAACCGAATTTGAAAAGATAGATATTTTATTGGAAGAACTACAAGTGCTACATGAACATCAACAAAGTCCAGCTATATCTAACGAAATTGAAGAATATTTATATGTTAACCGGATCTTGAAGCAACAGAACGAAAGCTTAAGAAAAACCATTGAAGAAGCTGAACAACAGATTCAAGACAGCGAACAGAAGACACAAGCATTAAAAGACTTCGCGCAGCGCGTTAACCCTAACTTGACTCCTGATCAGTTGCAGCAAGTCATCGAAAATAGAAAGGTGATAGAGGAAAAAATCAACAAATCGAAACGCTGAAGTCAAAGATACGAAACTTACAAGGAGAGACGAGGAAAGTGATTACAATTAACACCACAACAAATAGTAACAACATGACAACTTTTACCGAACTCTTGATACGGTTATCCCATGTGGTACCAATTTTCTACGGAACTGATGGGTCAGAACTGGTAAGGGAAGCAAAGAAGTTTATTGAAGGATGTATGATAGCAAAGGATAAACTAGGGGAACCAGGTAATGTCGTCGACATAATCAAATGCATCAAAACGAGATTATTTGGAAATGCTTACTCATATTTATACAATAAAGAGTTCGCAACAGTGTTGCCAAAACGGCGGTTTTCCCGCTATATATGACTGTATTTTGTTGTCATCAGCGGCAAGTCTATTAAAAAAACCACCAGTGGGTTTTTTGGCTGAAAATTTTCTTTGTTGGCGATTTTTTAGCGTTTTTCTGAAAGTTGCAAAATAAAGATGATCAATCAAAAAAATCTACTTAACGCAGCTTTCCAACACTTATCTTGGTGGTTGTGTTGATTTTATTCGATATAACCACATATCTAAAAAAACTAACGGCACTTTTTTCATTTTTACAAATAAAAAATTTATATTTTGTGGTACCTATAAGTGAAACTTTAATAAGTCACAAATATAATATAAATAAAAGTATCAAAATATCGTTTTAGTGAACACAATTTAATATAATCTTTCTTTACGTGTATAAAAAGAATTAGTAAGCAAAAATTTAGACAGGAGTGGAAAACAAACCAGAAATTGGGTGATTGGATCAGCGAATGTGACGATCCTTTTAAGGCTTATTGCCGGTACTGCAAATGTCTTTTGCAATGGAAATTTTCTGATCTCATTTCACACGTTTCTACGAAAAAACATCAAGCTTCTAAAGGTGGTTTTACACAAAAAAACAAAATTCCATTTATTCCAAAAAGTACAAAAGTTCAAAAACATGAAGCTTCTTTGTCATTATACTTTTGTCAACACGGACCAATAGCAACAGTTGATCATATGACAGCATTGTTGAAAAATGAATTTCAAGATTCCATAACATGCCAAAACATTCGTTTGCATAGAACAAAATGATCAAACATCGTAAAAAATGTTTTATCTGTTCATTTTAAAGATGACCTACGAAATGATATTGGCGAATCTCCCTTCAGTCTTTTATTGGACGAATAAACTGATATTGGAATAATCAAACTTCTTGGTACGAAATTTACTAAATTCTTAAACATCATTTATTTAATTAACAACTTATTTGTTAGGTGTTGTCATCATATACCACAGCATAAAACATAGAAAAATATTGTCAACCTTTTTGTCACTTGTTGAACTTTCTGGGTCGGATTCGCTTTCAATCGTAAAAAGTTTAAAGGAAGAATTAAATAGATTCAAACTAGATATAACGAAATTAGTTGGGATTGGTACTGATAATGCCAATGTAATGGTTGGTCGTAATAAAAGCGTATATGCAGAACTAAAAAAACTAAACCCACATTTGATATTAGTAAAATGCGTATGTCACTCGGTACAACTTGCAATAAACCATGCATGTGCCAGTCTTCCTAGAAATCTTGAGTTCTTATTACAAGAAACTTACAATTGGTTTTCTAAAAGTTCTGCAAGAAAACTTTCATACAAAAACTTGTAAGTAAGTAAGTTTTAAAATATTTTCCTTTTTGTTTATATGTATTTATAAAATAATATTTTATGTAGGAACCTTTGAATATAACTCGCATTTGTGATACTCGTTGGCTTTCAATAAACGTAGCTGTTAAAAGAATTCTCAGCCAATGGTTGGAGTTACAAACACATTTTGGAATTGTCCGCCTTTCGGATAGATGCTATTCTGCTGAAACTCTTTATGCTATGTATAAGGACCCTGTAAATTATTTATCTCACATTTTTAAATCCAATACTTTCTGATATGAATATAGTAAATATGAGTTTTCAAAGCAGCAACTCGGACCCTACTAGACGTCTTAATGATTTGAATATGGCAATAAATTCATTAAAAAATAAAATATGCGACCCAGATCAAATATTCAAAATTAAAGATTTTGAAAAACATATAAACATAAATACTTTTTTGGGGTACAAATTTGAATCTGAAATAAAGATGCAAATTGAAAAAGGCGTAATTAACTCTAAACAAGAATCAGATATTAGACATCGATGTATTAATTTTTGTGCAGCGCTATTAAAACAATTAATACAAAGGTAAATTATGAACTTAAATATATGTTCAATTCAATTTAATTAAAATTTTGTTTTCAAATACAGTATTAAGCAATATAATAATGCATGTGAATTTGGCAATAGAGTTTATTTTATCAAAGTTATTTATTGATTTCAGATTGCCAGAAAATCAGGAAGTTTTAACAAAAATAGATAACTTTTCAGTTCATAACATATTTCAAACAAAACAACAAGATGTTATCCCATGTTTAGAGCAATTAGGATGTAACCCAAAAAATATAGAAATGATACTAAACCAGCTTAAAAGTATTAATATTATAAAATGGAAAAATACGTTGGATTCTACTTCTTTCTGGTTCGAAGTTTTAGAGTATGAGGACTCTACAGGAAATAAAATATTTAAAGAGTTAGCTGAGTTTTGCTTACAAATATTATGTATGCCATGGTCTAACGCCGAAGTTGAACGGGTTTTTAGCCAACTCAATTAACTAAATCGAAACTTAGAAATCGATTGCAGACTAATATGGTGAATGCTATTTTAACAGTAAAGTAAGTAAAAACTTAGTAAAACCTTAGAAACATTTTTTTGTGCATTTTCTTCATACTATTTCTTTGTTTTAGATATGGACTTCGACGTGTTGCTTCGACTATGAGGTTCCGACAGCATTTTTACGTTTAATCGGAACATCTGATATTTATTCATGTTCCGGAAATGATACCGACATAGATGAGTGGGTAGATGTAGATTGACGTCCCTATTTATAAAAGAATTTTTAACAAGTTTACGTTATGAAAAATAATTTCTATAACAAAAAGTATTCATAATGCATACATATTTTATTAATTTTATCTGCTGCTATTTTTTTTAATTGGAACCATGAAAGAAGAAATAAAGCAATTAAGCGGTTTATTAGCGTTTATTTTTACTTAGTTAACAGTTTTTAGCGGGTTTTCAGGGGCAATTTGGTGGGAAATGGCCACAACATTTTGGCAACACTGGTTCGCAGCAATAGAAGCCTTATGCCAGGATATTATAGAAAAATTTATAAAAGGCAAAACTCTAAATGAAATACAAGAACTAATTTTTAGTAGTAAGCAAGGTTCAACGGAGACAGTATATGAATTTGGAGAGAGACTAGAAGGACTACTTACAGATGCCACAGAACTAATTGCAGCACAATGGCAAGAAGTTTCCCATCAAAAATCTATGATAGATCATTGCAACCAATCCGCAGTAAGGAGTTACATAAAAGGCTTACGAGATCCTAGATTGACGTCAAAATTCATCGGACACGAAAACGAAAAGCTATCTGCCCTGCTGAAAATCACCAAGGAGGCTCAAAATCTCTTTGGTTCTAATATGAAACCTTCAAATATCATGACAATTCATACCGAGGAACCTTTATATGAGACAATTCAGCAATTGATAAAAGAAGTCAGACAATTATCAATGCATCAAAACACTTTTAACCATCCAATGCCAAACAGTAATACACGAGAAAACTCATTTAACAACTCAGTATACTGCAGTCCTATGCTAGACGAATGTTATAACCAAGGCAACAATTCGTGCTATAATCAAGGCAGATGACAAGGCTATAACGAATACAATTTTAGGATGAACATGAAACCTCCCGACTATGGAACAAAAAGGCAAAATTTTACAAGCTCGAAAACTCAAAGCAAAAGTGGAACTAGGTATAACAACAACGAGGAGCGAAGCTGTTTTAGATGCAATCAACAGGGTCACATTTCTACTAATTGCCGAAGAAACAGGCGGAGTATAAAAAGCAATAGTAGCAATGGCAACAATAGAGGCAACAATGATGTAAACAGAAGCAGATATAATTACAACAGCAATAATCGGGAAACGAGAATCGGCCCGGAAAAGATTAATGGACCGGAATGCCGAAAAATGTAGAGAAATTACTAATGAAGAAAATGAAAATAAAACACAACACCCCGTAAGAGCTAACTATGAAGAAGATAAAGCTTTTAATATCATAAATTTAGATATTAAAAATATACACTTGACAGAGGAGCAGGATAATCAGAAACAGGAAGACAAGGATAACACCGAATTAATATTTGGTGCAAAACGCACAGATTTAGTAAGAAAATCCTTGAATAATATGGCAATGATGACATGTAATGATATAAATAATAGGATAATTAAGGACGGAAACGTCGCAGAACATCACATAAGCCACTCAGAGTAGAAAAATGAACTGAGACTGGAGAGTGATGTTAGTAGCAACGAAAGTTGTGATATAAACGATGCGTATATAAGCTTTCCTTGTAGAGAGGCAAAAGAGGAAAAATTACTACTGTTGGTAGACTCAGGCGCTGATACTACACTAGTAAAGGAAGAAGCTTTTACATCGTGCATAAAAGTTAATGCAAATGAGAAGAAAACCTTGTCAGGAGCCTTTGGAGAAAACATGAGTACCAAAGGAAATATAACTGTGAACCACAAATACGTGGACAAACTACAATTTTGACAGCAGATGGTTTGCTGGGCCTAGATACGATGTGGATGTGGTTACCGACACAATAAACAAAAACATAAATTTTTTTAAAAACCAGAGAGAAATAGTTTCCTTTATATATATCCAAAAATTTTTCTATAAAAGGATGTTCCCAGGGAGTTGTATCAGTAGTAGTAACCAAGGCTACGGGAGAAATAATAGTAAACAAACTACAAATTTTACCAGGGGTTTTTGTGGGCGAAACCCTAACATCAATCAAAGGGGGAATAGCATTTATTCCCATTCTAAACACCAACAGCTATATACAACTACATATATAAGAAAACAATGTTAAGTTATGAAAACCCTGAGGACTATTAGATAGAATCGACAACAGCCATTAATACAATAAGCACTGCGGACAACAAAGAAAGAACCAAATTGCTATTGGAAACAGTACAACTTTCCGCAGATTTGAACCCGGAAGAGCGATTATCAATCGAGAGCATTTTGAAATCATACGACGATGAGTTTCAATTACCCGGAGACAGTCTAACTCACACAAATGTACTTAAGCATAAAATCCCAACTGATTCTACTCAACCCAACTCAACTCAACTCAAATAAATACTAAACAGTATAGACTACCTGAGGTCCACCGAAATGAAGTGAATAGACAAGTAGGCCAGATGTTCAAAGATGGAATTATCTCTCCCAGGGGCCCGTTTCTCAAAAATACAAATTACAAATCTACAAGTAAAATACACACAAAACAACAACACTTTTACAAATTTTATTGTTGTTTTGTGTGTATTTTACTTGTAGATTTGTAAATTGTAGTTTTTGAGAAACGGGCCCCAGTACTTCCCCTTGGATTCCCCTTGGAATTCACCAATACTCTTAGTACCAAAAAAGGCAGGAAAAGACGGAGAGAATAAATGGCGCTTAGTAGTAGATTTCAGAAAATTGAACGAGGCCACAATAAAGCAAGTCTTCCCCATACCAAGAATTGACGAAATCCTAGACCAACTAGGGTACAGCCGATATTTTTCTACCCTCGATCTAGCGAGTGGATACCACCAAGTTTTAATGGACCCACGGGACAGACAAAAAACAGCTGTTAGCACCAATTTGGGACATTTTGAGTTTAATCGTATGCCTTTCGGATTAACAGGGGCGCCAGCCACTTTTCAAAGAATCGATATTAACGGGCTACAAGGAATCGACTGTTTCGTCTATCTGGGCGATATAGTAATCTACGGCAGAAACCTAGCGGATCACCAATTAAGGCTCAAGAGAGTATTATATATATTAAGAAGGAACAACCTTAAGCTACACCCTGAAAAATGTCATTTCCTTCATTGGGCCACCAATGTTCGGAAAATGGAGTCTTATCGGATCCCCATAAAACTAAAGCAGTAAAAGACATTCCACCTCCTAGAAGTATCAAAGACCTGCAAGCATTTCTGGGATTGATCAACTACTACAGGAAGATTATACCAAACTCGTCTGAAATTGCCTTACCCCTAAACAAACTACTAAGGAAGAACGTAAAATTTTAAGGGACGCAAGAATGTCAGCAAGCTATGGACAAATTAAAAGCAGCAATTTCGAATCCACCTCTATTACAATACCCTGACTTTGCGAAACCATTTGTTCTGACGACGGATGCTAGCAATGAAGCCCTAGGAGCTATCCTTTCTCAAGGAGAGCTTGGTAGCGATTTACCAGTATATTTTGCAAGCAGAATACTAAGTGCCACAGAAAAACGATTCTCTACAATAGAGAAGGAGTTGCTTGCCGTCGTATGGGCAACAAAAACTTTTAGGACATATTTACTCGGGAGACACTTCACCATTTTTACAGACCACAAACCCCTCAAGGGTATAGCTAATCTGAAAGATCAAGAAGGCAGATTGGGGCGCCTTAGACTAAAACTTTTAGAATATGATTTCGAGATACGGTATAAATCAGGAAAAACGAATCAAAACGCTGATGCCCTCAGTCGCCTTCCAATAGAGAAAATAAATGTAGGGGCAATAACTAGATCAAAAGCTCGAGAATTACAAAACAAGCAGAATGAGAAGAATTAAGAAATTATGCATCAAACAGAGGTAAACCAGGATGGATATGGGAGAGGAAGATATGGCTGTTTATTTAACGAATGCAGAAGATATAAACAAAGTAATGAAAGCATACCACGATACACCTTTGGGTGGACACCAAGGGACATTCAAAACTTATTCTCGCATCAGGAATCAGTTCAAATGGGCCGGCATGTATCGAAAAATAAAAAATTATGTAACAACGTGTAGCCTATGCCAGAAAAACAAATGTTCGAAAGCTGAAAAAATGCCATTGGTTATAACAAGCACTTCAAGTAATCCTTTCGAAAAGGTTTTCATGGACCTGGTAGGTCCGTTGCCAGAATCAGCTAGGGGAAACAAATACATCGTCACCTTTTAAGACGATTTTTCAAAATTTTTCGCATGTGCAGCCGTGTCTGACCCAGAGGCACCAACTGTAGCCAAAGTCTTTTTTAAGGAAATAATTTCAAGATACTTTATTCCCAAGGTGTTGGTAACGGATAATGGTTCAAAATTCACATCCAGATTATTCAAGGAAACGTGTAAGATGCTAAGAATAAAGAAACTACTAACCACTCCTTATTATCCACAAGCGAATGGTGCTTTAGAACGAGCTCATCGACCATTAGCCGAATTTCTGAGAAATTTCGTTAACCTAAGTGGTACCAACTGGGACGAATGGACTCATCACGCCATGCATGTGTATAATAATAGCAAACATTCAACAACAAAACAAACACCGACGAGAGTGTTATTCGGGTTTGAATTTGAAATACCCATCTCTGAAAATATCCCCGACACCACTATACAACGCGGATGATTATAGCAAAATTCTGAAATATCAAATACAACGTTCACATGAAATCGTTAGAGAGAATAAAGAGAGGGCAAAATTGAGAGCCAAACAGTATTATGATAAAGGTTCAAAGGACAGAGAGTATAAAATAGGTCAAAAGGTTTGGTTAAAGAATCAAACTAGAAAAAATAAGTTTTCACCCTTATGGTTAGGACCATATGAATTTATAGACATACCAACACGTGTAAACATAAAATTGAGAGTAAAAAAGTGTGAAAAGGTCTACCATAAGAATTTAGTAAAATCCTACAAGGAACTGCATTTAATATAAGGTATATGGTAATTGATCATCCAGTTACGATCCAGGCTATTTAGTTATAAATTTATAAGGGAAAGCATTGATCTTTAATTATTTTACTTTTTTATATAAATTTTGCTTCAAATGTAGAAAATTGTTTAACAACAGTAAATACTTCATTTCCGGGTACTTTAAAACAAACAAAAAACACAAATATGCTTACTAAAACGTTTCTTTAAATAATAAAAAAAAAAAAATTAAACATAAAAAAGTTAGTTGAATAAACCCTCGCTACAATACCTAATTGCAGTTAAACAAAATTGTTGACAAAAGCAAAATGATACAAAAAATAAAAAGAATTTTTTACGAGCAATGGGAAAGTTAAGCTAGGTCAGTTATACGTTATAAACTGGTGAACAACCTGAAGTATCAAAGTGCTGATGACGTATTTATTTGTTTTGTATATATGCACACTTGTTGTCATGTTTTTGTTTATTTTTTAAGTTCAACAACTTTATGTCGACATACTTTAGATTTGATTACCATTTAAATTCAATAATTTTAGTTTTAATAAAAAATTAAAAAATAAAAATTTTTTTTCTTTCGCAATATAAACATGGTCTCCGGCAATAAGCTGGACAGTCTTATTAAAGTCTTGGAGAGGAATTTTAGTACTTTAGTGATATTAATATTTTTTGAGTGTTGATATGTTTGTGAAATTAAATTAATAGTTTTTTTGGATCCGAGTGTTAGTAAAGAATAGGTTGTGGGACACGTAACGGAGATATAACAAAATTCATACTTGTATAGCATCTACGTATGTATGCATGTATAATTAATTGTGAAACTAAATCGAAACTGCGGTGCGGATTATAAGGTATTCTGCTAGAAGAGCTTTTACAGCTGACTACAGGTTAACAAATATTTTCTGCACACAGTGATTAGTTTATGTGTAATTTTGAAATTAAACTTAAACTGCTATACAGATTGAAAGGTATCCTGCTAGAATTGCTTTTACAGCTGACTTCAGATCTACCAAGATTTTCTATGCAAAGTGATTAATTAAAGTATTCGTTGCACTGTCCCTGCATTGTGGTTTAATTTACACTCAATCTGAATTCCATTAAACTCTCAGTTCAACCAGCATTTTCGATGCATCAAAAAGGGTCAGATAAGAATATGGAAGGCCTTTGTAGGTATAGAATGGGGAAACGGCACGTAGATATACTAGCCAATGATTATACAGACATCCTACAAAAACGTTGGTTGAATGATAAGCACATTGATGTTTTTTTACATTGGGTTTTGCAAAATACGTTGAAAACATCAAAGATGCAGGACGTTCACATTTTTGGATCACAGTGGTATACTGCTATTAAGGACTGGTGCAACTGGCCTACAGAGGGAAGTACACACAGGATTAACCTCGCAACTAGGCGAATAAATATTTTTGAAAAAAGGCACATTCTGTGTCCTAATTGCGAGAACCAACAATAATCCTGAACTCATTGAGGCCTAGGTGTACTGACCATATTTGCCAAATTATAGAAAATTTTATTTTAAATGAAGCAAGGAAGTACGGGATAGAAAATAGCTTTTTACATGTCCCTTTACAAAGGTTTTACTCAGATTGCACCCAGCAAGATAACATGATAGACTGTGGTATCTTTCTGTTGAAATTTGCGGAGAATGTAGTAAAAGAAATCAACAACGGACAAGTACTAAGGGGAACAAAAATTAACGTCGAAGAAAGCAGGATAAATATGTCAAACATTGTGAAAGCTATGAGTAGGTGGACGAACAAATCCACACAGGGAGACTTTACATTTAGAATTATCAAGATTAAGAGAAAGTTGGGAAGTAAATAGATATCTGAGAAGAATTATTAGAGTAGAAGAAAAAAATTACGTATTGATTATTGGGCGAGGAGGAAAGGAGACGATTAGGAGGCTGTAAATTGATAAATGGGTATGGACATGCAGGCTTATGTAATCATAAAATATATGTATGTATGTCTCAGGAATTTTTATAACTTTGTATATATACTTATATACATATATATATAGGTATACAATTATATGTCACATGAATTTTTGTAACTTTACATTTAGATAAGCATAAATACCACCCACAAGTTTATATAAAAAAAAAATTTATGAATTATTTTGTATACTTAAGATTCAGAGAATAATGTATTACTAATATTTACTACCGCAAGCTGAGTGGTGCTTAGAAGCTGATGTTTATTCACACAAAAGTGAGGCTGGGAAGATCACGAGAGCTATATCTAATAGTGAATTTATTCAGATTTTAGGACTTCTTCTGTTGGGCATCTGGGTCACGGACGGAGAGATGACTATCGAAAAACTAGAATCAGTTGACGGGTACGCAGAGATACATTTGGGGCTGGTGAAAGTTGCGTCTAAATTTGAATACATTTTACATCAAATTAACATTCAACAAATAGCAGACTCCGTTAGTGAAATCCATCTTAATACACCGAAACTGCTGCCCAGTCCCTATAGAGAACTTATCATAAAGGAAATCAGTGAGATTGAGAACGGTATTCATACACTTTTGCCGGGTCACACGAAACGCGGGTTATTGAATATTGGAGGGAAACTGATGAAGTGGCTATATGGAAGCCTAGATGATGATGACACAGCTGATAAATCAACATTTTGAGGTGGTTGATGCCAACGGACATCAAATAATAGAACAAACAAATCAACAGGTCCATATAAACGACAGGTTTAATTCATCTATTAACAAGATGGTGGAAGCAATCAATAAAAACAGGAGGACTCTGAACAGCTTGACTCAGATCAAGCAGGAATCAGAGGTTCAGCACTACCGCGATGTTCCGGTTTTCCAGCTATTCAAACTGATGGAATTGAAACCATACAAGAGATGCAGATGGGAGTGGCATTACACAGAAAAAATACCTTGATGTCCGTTATCAGGATACCTATCGAAACTATAAATTTAAAGAAATCCTTAATAATACCAATCCCAAATGACAGCCACTACCAAATAGATGCTGAAAGAGAATATGTGGTGCGTACTGCTTGTTAATTCTTTTGATTCTTTTTATTTGGTATCAAAATAAAAAGAATCTCTAGTTGAATTAAAATTTAAGCAAAACGCTTACTTCGTTTTTGTTTAACTTTTTTATTCATATTTTTGCCAAGTCTCAAGTAACACTTAAATTCTTTCCCACAATTTAGTTAAAATAAAATTAATTTATTTCTCACACATTTGTCAAACCAGGTATGAGAACCATCATGTCAGCATAATTGAAAAATAAAATAAATAAAACATTTTATTTTCCACGTGTGTTTCAAATTACCAGCCAGACAGTAGTGAAATTGAATATTTGTTTTGCTTAGCTTACGATGGGAATGAATTTGGCAATATAATAATGAACAGTTTCTGGCCGTTTTAAATTATGTTTGTACTCTTATTGATTTTTTTTTTATTATTTTATTTTTTTTGTTATTGTATTAGTTTTAAGTTAATTTTTACATTTTGTATAAATATTAAAATTATTGAATAAAATTTATGATTGCTACTTAAATCGTCATACACTTCACTTCTTGGAGTCAATTCGATTATCCTGGTGTACTACCTGAATAACTAATTGATTCCTCCACAACTTGAGTTATCCTTGTGTATCACTTGGGTAAAGAACATCAACATTCTTTAAATTGCTTATCCTTGTGTACCACTTGGATAAGCCCCACCACTTATATCTCAGTTAAGCCAGGCAAACGAGTCTGGTATTAACATTTTTGGCGACCGTGACAGGACACGCAATCCTCGAAGTAACTAATAGTGCCATCACTTCCCTGCTTTCCACAACAACTAATCCACCATGGAAACAACTTCAACAAAACTGCTCCGCCGACTAAAGGAAACCGGAGAACATATTGCAACCATTATTCGAAATTTCACCAAGGATTCAGCCAGCCAGAAAACCGCAACCTATTACCAGGAACGACTATCTCGTCTAAAGACAGCTTGGACAGAGTTCGACACGGCTGATAATGACTTACGAGAGTTGAAGGACATAGACACATCTGATGAATACTTCACATCCGACTACTATATTCGAATTGAGGCCATGGCGACGAAATATATAGCTATAATGGAACGTGAACTCGATAATCAAGGTAAAGAATCCGGGAAAAAAGAACTTCCTAATCCCAAACCTGCAAATACAGGTCAAACGCAAGCCGGGGCAACTGGGGGACATGATCCCAATCCCAAATCGGCAAATACAGGTCAAACGCAAGCCGGGGCAACTGGGGGACACGATGGATTAATCAGCCGGTCACTTGGAAAAATGGCGGCGCTTACTCGACAGCTAGAAGGCCTTCAGTTGCAACCAGGTCAAGATCAATCTTACTACGATGTAAAAAAAGGCCACTATCTCTCAGCTGTGGCTTCAATTAGAAAGGCTTAATGATGAATTACTGGACAAATATCCCGACCCAGACATTGCTGGTTACGATACAAGCAGATATGTTACCTCGAATAAGCTGCACAATCAGCAATCATACAGCTCACCACGGGCAATAGAAGCCTCCACCACTCAACCACAGAAACTACGTCCAGACCATCAACCTTACCTTTGCCTACGATCACCATTACAAAATTTGAAGGTGACTACATGAAATGGACATCATTCTCCCATTTATTTACAAGAATCGTACATGAGCAACAGATGTCTGATGCTCATAAAATGTGGTATTTAAAAACCAACGTCATTGGTGAAGCAGCGAATCATCATCTTGCGGTTACTGCAGACAATTATCAGGTGGCGTGGCAATTGCTGCAAGATCGATACAACAATAAAAGGGTAATGGTAGCAACAGCAGTTCAGAGACTACTTGACCAACCATCTGGGGCATCCACATTAGGTGCTATTAAGCGATTGCACGATACAACAAAGGAATGTTTGGCAGCTCTCTCCAACATGGGGCTTCAAATATCATCGTGGAATCCAATCCTTATCCACATCCTGGTCAAAAAGTTAGATAAAACAGTGCATGCTCAATATGAGCAATCAATTTCTCACCCAAAGGAACTACAAACAATCAACCAATTTTCGACATTCCTTGAGAACTATCTTCACACTCTGGAAGCAATGGGACACAAGGAAAAACCTTCGTTTTCCACTAACAAAATATGCGCGCTTACAGCACAACCTCGACACGAAAACCGGTTGTGCATAGTTTGCAAGCGAGATTCCCACCCATTGTATCGATGTAAGAAATTCATCTATGTAAGCTCAACAAACAGACTAAACATGATACAGAAACATAAATTATGTGTCAATTGCTTTAGTAGTACCCATAGTACCAAACAATGTGCAATTTCAGGCCGCTGCCAGAAATGTGGAAAAAAGCACCATACCTTGGTACATCTGGATCCAACCCCACAAGTTTATTCGTCATCAAGAAAAATTACTCCTCATAAAAAAGAAATTGTCTCAGACAGAGAAGCTACACTTAACAACCCCTCCACAACAAACGTGACATCTTTCGTTAGCACACCACAGGACGAAGCTGAAAGCATGACGACAAGTTCCGTCGGCAGATTACCATATGTTCTCCTAGGAACAGCGTTGGTAAAGGTCAAGGCAAATGGACTAGAAACTGAATGTAAGGCAATTCTCGACTCGGGCTCACAAGTCAACCTCATTACAGAGAGATTAGTCACAACTCTAGGGCTCCCAGCAAGAACCACCTCAATTTCAATCAATGGAATTGGAAAAACCCGCACCAAGGTTCAACACCGTGTCAACATATCACTTCAATCAAGACTCAACACCTTTTCAACACGTTTTGAGGCATTTGTGTTGCCACAAATCATTTCTCCTCAACCTGCTCAACAACTTACCATCGATAAGTGGGCGATTCCCAACAATGTCACATTGGCGGACCCAACTTTTAACCGACCAAAAAAAATTGACATTTTGTTAGGCGCAGAATATTACCATCAAATCCTTGCCATAGGACAAATTAAACTCGGTGACGACCTCCCAATATTACAAAATACCACCTTTGGCTGGATAGTATCTGGAAAGGTATCTGGAGAACAACTCTCATCAGCAATATGTGGTACTTTAACTGAAGAGGATAAAATGAATACGGCTATTGAACGATTTTGGAAACTGGAAGAGATCGAGAGTACTGGGCATCAATTATCTCCCTATGACGCCCAATGTGAGGCACATTTCAATCAACACACTATTTGTAACAAAGAAGGACGGTTCGTAGTACGACTTCCATTCTGTACTGAAACATCTTCTTTAGGTGCCTCACATACTATTGCCTTTAACCGCTTCCTCTGCCTGGAACGTCGATTATCAAAAGATGCTTCCCTAAAAACTCAATATATGCAGTTTATGAAGGATTACGAAACAATGGAACATCCCAGTAAAAAAAGACACTCCAAAAAAGTCATGAAAATGTAGAGTTTGCGATCTGGAAGTAGTGCAAATTTCGATCCGATCTAATGATTTTTACATGTGGTTGTCATTGCAAGAAGTTCTCTTTTTCGATGCCTGGTCACCGAATTGGAAGCTATTTTAAAAAAATTTCCTTTTTTGTGTTCTATGATAATATTTTCATCTAGGAAAAATGGCTAATAGTTACCTATTTTAACAATTAGTTTCTTTTTATAGCAATTTAAACGCGAAACAGTAATTTAATGTAAATTTAAGCAAATAACTTTAAAATTTTAGACCAAAATTAGTTCATAAGTTTCTTCAAAAAAATCGATTTTTTAAAAATTCTGGTGAGTAATTTCTAAAACTAGAGAGGAATTACAAGGTTTTGTATGACTAAAATAAACTTCTACTTGGTTTTCTGCTAACTATTGGCAAATTAAAAATATCGATTTTTTGGAAGCAATGAAAATGTACTTCCTTTAGAATGACTTCCAATTTTTTTTTACTGGGATATGTCGAAATTCAACATAGATGAAGTGGAAGGGTCTAAATACTTTATTCCTCACCACTGCATTTTACGACCTGATTGTAGCACCACTAAACTTCGGGTGGTATTTGATGCGTCAGCAAAAACCTCGTCAGGAAAATCTTTGAATGACATTTTGCACATCGGGCCACCACTACAAAATGAGCTGTTTACGGTGCTTCTGCGATTTCGGATTCCACGTTTCGTGTTCACAACAGACATAGAAAAAATGTACCGACAAATATTGGTCCATCCAAAAGACCAACAGTACCAGATAATTCTATGGAGAAGTAATGTTTCTGAACCCATCAGTTACTTCGAGTTGAATACAGTGACATATGGAACCAGACCTGCACCATACTTGGCAATCAAATGTCTAAAGGAAATAAGCCATGATAACAACCTGCAGTTTCCGTTAGCAGCCAAATTCTTGGAAAAGAACTTTTATGTGGACGATGGTTTGGGGGGAGCCGATAGCTTGAACATAGCACTAGAAACTCAGCGTCAACTACAACACGTCATGTCAAAGTACGGATTTCATTTAAGAAAATGGTGTGCAAATCATACCCAATTGCTACGCAATATCCCCAATGATGATCAAGAAGTTAGTCTTGATTTTTCCACAGACGAAACCGACTATATAAAAACGTTGGGATTAGTATGGCTACCCAAGGATGATCTACTGAAAATTAAGGTCAACATACAACCAATCAAGGCTGTGACGAAAAGGACAGTCACCTCAGATTTAGCACGTATACTTGACCCACTCGGACTACTGTCTCCAGTAGTCGTCAAGGCAAAAATCTCCATCCAGGAATTATGGAATTTGAATCTTTCATGGGATGAGGCAGTGCCTTCAGAATTTGAATCACGCTGGCGAAGCTTTAGAAGTAATCTGAGTGAACTCAAAACCTTTCAAGCTCATCGACATATATATAAAGGATCGATTCCAAGCAATACGCAACTACATGTTTTTACAGATGCCTCAGAAAAGGCGTATGGTGCCGCAGTATATATCAGGACATTCTTGCCAAATAAAACAGTTATTGTGTACTTGCTTTGTGCGAAGTCCCGTATAGCCCCTCTCAAGCAACAAACGCTGCCCAGGCTGGAATTATGTGCTGCCCAGTTGGGTGCCAACTTGGCTGCAAAAGTTAAGCACGATCTGGATATGAATACAACGCCAACATTCTACTGGTCTGATTCAAAAATTGTATTAGCATGGATAAATTCACGATCATCTTCGTTGCATACATTCGTAGCAAATCGAATAGCTTCAATTCAAGAAAGCTCGACACCTGATCAATGGCGTCATGTGAGTTCCTAGGACAACCCAGCAGACATAATATCTAGAGGATTGGATCCACAGCAGTTGCAGCATACACCCCAGTGGATGTATGGGCCATTCTTTCTTCATGGTGATGAGAAACATTGGCCTCCGATGTTCTCTCCAACTCCTGACACACCTTTACCTGAACAGAAGAAAATTTCCTATAACATGCTGGTTTCGGTAACGACTGAAAATTTTTTGCATTCTATCAACCATAGAAATTCTTTTAAAACCCTGCAACGTATTATAGGATACATCTTCAGATTCATAAAAAATGCTTGGCTCCCCAAGGCAGATCGACAAACTCAAAGAGCTCTGACACCTTTCGAGCTCCACGATTCACTTCTTATAATTATTAGAGAAACTCAAAAATTTGCATTCTCAGAAGACGTCAAGCAGTTGCAAAAACGCAAAGAACAAAGGGTGTCAAGTCCGATCAAAAGTTTATCACCATTTTTAGATGAAAATTGCATTTTAAGAGTCGGAGGCAGACTAGAAGAGTCTACTTTGCCATTCAATACAAGACATCCAATGCTCCTCCCTTATAATGAGATAATCAGCAAACTAATATTTGAGTCAATACACAAAGAAAATAAGCATTGTGGAGCTCAGGCTCTCCTTGCAAATGTCCGACAACGATTTTGGCCCATCAAAGGAAAATACTTAGCACGAGAAACCATCCATAAGTGCGTAAGTTGCGCAAAATCAAAACCAAAACTTCTCCAGCAGATCATGGGAAGCTTGCCTGCAACGAGGGTTACACCAGCAAGACCATTTATAAATGCCGGGGTTGACTATTGTGATCTAATTTGGGTTCACTTTAAAACTCGAGGAAAACGACCTCAGAAGGCGTACATTGCAGTATTCTGTTGCTTCGCCACAAAAGCAGTGCATCTCGAATTAGTTACAAACCTAACAACAGAAGCGTTCCTGGGAGCATTAAAACGATTTACCAGTCGCAGAGGTCACTGCCAACAACTTTACTGCGACAATGCAACAACCTTTGTCGGAGCACGAAATCAACTAGCGGAATTATCATCAGCCCTTTTTACACCCACAGCTCAAGAAGCCATTCAGCGAGAATGTGCAAATAAAAACATTTCTTTTCATTTCATTCCTCCTCGAGCACCTCATTTTGGGGGATTGTGGGAGGCCGCAGTCAAGTCAGCCAAAAGGCTATTACTCAAAGAAATGACAAACGCATCCCTAACTTATGAAGAAATGGAAACTGTAGTCATAGAGGTAGAGGCAATTGTAAATAATTAGATTTTATTAATTTAAAAATTCCCTAATTTCTACCTGCCCGAGGGTGCCGGCGCTAATAAACGCCACTGGCTCAAAATAGTTGAAGGCAGATGAATGCCTGAATGAAGTAAACTAATTCTTTTATTATTAGAGCTCAGCAAGGAGCTCACAAGAAAGTTGTTTATTCATTAATTTAAAAATAAAAATACATTGTCTTATATACTAGTTATGAGAATAAAGCTTAACCTATCTTAACATAAGAGGGAAAAGAAAAGGTATATGCTTAATAAGCAAATTGTTCCTTCTAGTTTCCCACGGTAGCCGTGCGGCGTGTGTCTCATAAGAAATTTGGAAAACATGGATTTTGTATTCTTTATATTTATTATATAAACACATGTGGTTATTAATTTTGATTCATTCAAGTGCATTTTGCTGCGGCCTTCGATCAGACTGGTAAGTGTCAAATATCATTTGTACAAAATACATATTTACGTTGCAGTCTGTCTAATGCATTTGCATGAGTGTCAAATGTCCAGCGCAAAAATAATTTCAATGCCATTGGATGTTATGTATATTGCGGTCAAGTTGACTTTAAATGTTTACTACGCAATGTTAGTCGTAGTGATAGTTAGAACACGCTACACCTCCACCTTTTATAAGAATGTTCATATAACGTTAAATTTATGGACATTCTTTTACAAATTTTGTTTTTTTTATGTAAATAATTTTTGTGTTTTAAATTGTAAAGAAATATTTATTATTATTATTATATATGTATATGTATATGAATATGTATATGTAGTCGTAGTCCGGACATACGTGTACATTAATTTTATTTACTTTTATATAACTTTAGCCTATTTTTATGCACTACTTGTGTTTTATTAGTTTTCTTATCAACTATGGTTACATTATTTCTTAAGTCTATTTTCTTAATTTTGTAAGGTCCTCTATATTGTATTTCTAACTTATGACCTGCTTCATTTTTGAGTAAAACTAGATCTCCTATCTTAAAGTTATAATCAAGTATATCCTTATCATAGTTTAATTTTTGCTTAAGTTTATTTTTATCTAATAATTGTTGGGCCCTCTTATATGCTACTTCTAATCTAAATTTTGCCTCTTTGGCGTAATCATCTACATTATATAAAGGAGAAATTCTATCTACTTCAGTGAATTGATGCAATTTATTCGGGAGTTTTGAAAAAACTAATTCATAAGGACAGTAATTATGAACTGTTGAAGGTGTTGTGTTAAAGCAATATGTAAAGTATTTTAACCATTCGTCCCAGTCAGTTTTGTCTACTGAAATGTAAGAGCGTACGTATTCGTTAAAAGTTCTATGGCTTCTTTCTATTATTCCTAATGTTTGATGGTGGTAAGCTGTTGAGTTTAGTTTTTCAATTTTCATCAAGTTACAAATTTCTGTTAAAATAGAATTCTTATACTCTGTTCCCATGTCCGAAATGAATGTTTTCATCGGACCATAGGTGAGAATGAAATTTTCAAAAATTGCTTTAGCAATTGTTTTTGCATTTTTGTCTCTAATCGGTATTGTTACCAAGTACTTGGTTAAGTCACATATTAGTGTGATCGCATATTCGTTTCCGTTCATTGATTTTGGAAATGGTCCAATAGTATCCACATAAACCGTATCAAAGGCCTTATTAGGTGTCTGTGTGATAATCATTGGACTTTTTATGTGCTTTGTTGTTTTGGAAGTTTGGCATTTATGACATGATTTTACATATTTGGATATGTCTTTTGACATATTTTTCCAATAATAATATCTCTTAATCTTTTCTATTGTTCTATATAGTCCACAATGTCCTCCTTCTATGGGATTATCGTGATATTTCAGCATAATTTCAAGAATTGCCTTGGCATTCTTATTATTGATTTGGGCCACCTCATTTAGTAGCGCTACTTTAATTTTATTTAATATTTTATTGCCCATAAGTTTAAATTCATTAATAGAGATAAATTCGAAAATTTTCTCACTAGGTGCCACCTGTAAATTATATATATTGTGTTTACCGGCCACTTTTTCGAGCCTAGAGAAAAATTGTCCTAAGTCAAAATTCTCTTTAGTAAACAAATCATTAATATGTATATATGTTACTATAGATTTTCCACGTTTGATATAACATCTTGCGGGGGAAATCTTTAGTTTATAGTATTTTCTGACGTCAGTGTTTGTTAAAGGTACATATATACTGGGCTTATCATTATTTTTATTTTTATCAAATTTATGCTGTTTATCTAGTGTATTACTATTCTTGTCTTTTGTATTGGTCATCGATCTAGTCGTGACTTTTAATATAGAACAAATTTTATTATTCATGTCTTTTAGGTCATTTATTGTGATTCGCGATAAAGCGTCGGCAACATAGTTATCTTTTCCCCTAAGATATTCTACTGTAAAGTCATATTCTTCTAAATCTAGTCTAATTCTTGTTAACTTGGAGCTTGGGTTTTTCATTGAAAATAAATAACAAAGTGGTCTATGATCAGTACGGACAAGAAAATGTTTTCCATATATATATGGTCTGAAGTGGGTAATTGCCCAATGAATTGCAGTCAATTCTTGCTCAATTGCTGATTTATTACTTTCTCCTTTTGTGAATGTTTTGGATGCATAAGCAATAGGTAAATTTTTATCTTCGTGTTGTTGTGTTAAAACAGCACCACAAGCGTGTTTACTTGCATCTGTTGTTATACAAAATTCCTTGGCAAAATCAGGATATTGTAGTAAGGTCGGACTCATTAATGCCTTTTTGAGATATTTAAATGCAAAATCACAATCTTTCGTCCATTCAAAAGGTGTATTTTTCTTGGATAATTTTGTTAAATGTCTGGAGTATTCAGAAAAATTTTTAATAAATCTTCGATGGTAGTTACAAAAAGCTACGAATCTTTTTGCACTATCTGCGTCTGTTGGTGTTGGATAGTTTTCAATGATTGAATATTTACTATCGTCTGGTAATATTCCTTTATCTGTACATTTGTGACCAAGGTATGTTACTTCTCTCATGAAGAATGAACATTTTTCAGGATGTAATTTAAGATTATACCTTCGGCATAGGTTGAAAACGTTTTTTAAATTCGAAAGCATGTGCTTTTCGGAGCATCCCAATACGACTAAATCATCCATATATAGAAAGGCTTGGTCTGGTTTTAAACCACTGAAAGCAAGTGTCATCATTCGTTGAAAAGAATTGGGTGCTATTTTTAAACCATAAGGTAATCTAGTAAATCTGTATGAACCATTGTTGGTTGAAAAAGATGTTAAGTCTCTGGAGTTTTTCTCTAAACTGATCTGGTGAAAGCCTGACATTAAGTCTAAACAGGAAAAATATTTTGCTCTACCTAGTTGGTCTAATATATCATCAATTCTAGGTAATGGGAACTTATCTGCAATTAGTTTTTTATTTATTTGTCTGTAATCTATGACAAGTCTCCATCTTTTTTGGTCAGAATTAGGAAGTGACTTCTTTGGTACTAACAAGACTGGACTATTATATTCAGAATAGGAAGGTTCAATAATCTTATCGTCTATTAATTTTTTCACTTGTCTATCAATTTCTTCCTTATGTGTATGTGGTATACGATCATTTTTAACATATACTGGTTCTTTATCTTTTACTCTCAACTTTTGTTCATAAAAATTATTAGTTGTTATTGTTTCTGTTTCTAAACCGAAAATATCACTATATGTTGAACATAGTTCAGTTAATGTAGGTTTAAATTGTTGTGGAAAATTTTTCTTTAAAATTTTTAATATATCTGATTTTCTTTGCGTATTTTGACTTAAATTTTCTTTGATAATTTCATAATCAGAGATGTTTTCGGTTTTTATGTTACTTTGTTTGATTTTAGTAATGGTGTTATTAGTGTTTAGAATACGAATAAAAGCTTTGTCAGATTTAACTAATGTATTTGGTATAAAAACACCTGGTTCAATTTCTTGATTTGGAATTAATAATTCATTATTTGAATTGGTAAAATTTACTTGACGTATTACTTTACATCTTGGAGGTATATTAATTTCATTGCAGTTATTCGTAATCGGTATATCTATTGTATGTGGTATATTAAATGGTCTAAGGATAAGGTAATCATTATCTTGGTTGAAATCCAATATACAGTTATATTTTTTGATAAAATCCATGCCAATGATTCCATCGCATGGTATTGGAAAGTTATTATCTACTACTTGGAAGTAATGTGGTATTAAAAATTTTTTAAATTTTAAATCACAAAATGTATTTCCAATCGATTTGATGTTACCTTGTCCTATTCCACTTAAAGTTGTTGTTTTATTAGTGTTAATTTGGTTTAATTTAAAGAATTTTGATTTTATTAATGAAATGTCTGCTCCTGTGTCTACTAAGAGTGTGAGTGAATTGTTAGTATTGCCTAATTGAATATGTATAAAGAAGCTCAAGTTTAGATTTAGATTGTAAATTTTTACTGATTTAATCCTAGGGGAAGTTCGGAGTTTTCCGAACCATTATCATTTGTTTCTGTTGCTCTTACGTAGTTATTGTTCCTACGATTATTATTAAATCTCTGTCGGTTTCTGTAATAATTGTTATTATTATTGTTATTATTATAGTTGTTGTTATTATTTCCACGTGGGTAATTATTTCTTCCACGTGATCGTGTGTTATTACCACGGTAACTGTTTCCAGATTTGTAATTTGTCCATAGTACCAAATGGTATTTTGTTGACCTGTGGCGTCTGTACAACTATTTACAAATTTACTTATAGCATCGTTCATGCTATTAAATTGTCCTGCCTCCATGATAAGCTTGACTTTATCAATGGTGCAGTTTTTAGTTAATGCTTTTACTGCAGTTTGTGTGGAATATTTTGTAGCTAAGTCGCATGACAGTCCATCTGAAATGTATGCAGTTTCTAACGCTTTAGTTAAATTTTCTATTGCGCTGCAATAAGTGTTGGCTGTTTAATTGTTTTGTTTTATATTTAAAGTTTTTGCTGTTAACACTTCCACAGACTCTCCCTTCACGCTACTTTTTAGTTTGCTTATTAGTTCTAATATAGTTGATTCATTGCTGATTAGATTTCTTGCGGTTCCCTTTAATTTTGTTTTTATTAGTGATACTGCCACCGCTTCGTGAGTACCTTTTATTGAATCTACTAGGGACAGGGAGTCAATAAAGGATCGTAAATTTTCTGATTTTCCATCAAAGTCTATAATCAGCTTTGATGCTGTGTTCAAAAAGTCCACTACAGTTTGAGTCATTGTGGATTCAGTTATAGGCATAGAAATATTAACTGTTACACTTTCGTGTATTGAGTTTGGTAGTTCGATTTGAATCAATTTTTTATCAGCTAATTTTGAAATTCTGTTTGTTAAATCAAGGAAAAATGCGTCTGCTGCTCTTTGGTGAGCTACTGTAAGCCTATTGTAGTAAACGTTAAATAAAACTCTTATTTCTTCTAATCTTTTTAAAATGTTCTGGAAATGGTGGTTAATTGTTTCGCTTTTAATTGGTCTATCTATATTGAGACACTTGTATGAACGTTCAAAATCTTCTTTTATAATTTTGGCTTTAGTAATTATTTCTTTCCATTCCATTAGTGAATAAAAAAAATTTTATAACTTATTTAAGTTATACTTTGTCTAGGTCATTTGATCTGCTAGAATATTTTTTCTTTAAAATTTTGTGGTGTATCTTATACATTTTCAAAACAAAGTTAAAAATCGATAATATACAAATAATAATTAGAATTACATATTTCAATAATTTTAAATCAATTTTTTCTGGTACTACTTCTACCTCATTTATTACATTTGCATTTGGGTTTTCTAATTTCGATTCTGTTTTACCCATATTGAAAAAATAAATTCAACAGTTCACCACTCCAAAACAAAAATCTAATAATTTTATTTTTTTTTTCAAGTAAAACAAAAAATTTACCACTCTAAAAAGTTCCTCGTGAGTAAGACTGTTTCTTGTTCAATTTTTGGTTTATTTATTACGTCGTCTTCTGTTGGAGTTCCTTCTATTCCTACCAATTTCCAAATCTGTTTTAAAAACTATTCTTTGTTGTATTTGTAGTTCTTCTTCTTCATAAATTGCTTTTGTTTTAGACTTATTTTCCCTTTCCATTATAAAAGACCATACAAAAATACCTTATGAATTTTATGCACTTACTTAATACTATTTATTGTTCCGTTAATGTATATATGTAAATATTTAATCAATAAATTTTGTTTAAAAAAAATGTAATTTCACTTTATTTATTTTATTTATCTATCTATTCAATTTATTTATTTTTTCATAGTAGGTGCGTTTTTTTTGTTGTTGGTACATTTTGCTGGCACTTTCAATCTTTCTTGGTTGATCAATATATATAAGTATTGCTGTATTGTTATTCGTTTTTGTTGCTGGGAATATATTTGATGATTGATAACGAATGTTGTTGGGCTGCTAGTATACAACATTCAGAAAATATGTTACTGCTGCACTTGATACTGCTGCTGATGATAACAAGTCCTTTTTTTTAATAATATTAATTATTTGTTTTATTGCCTCTTGGCCAGGCGGACATCTTTCTTCCTCTGGCAGAGCGTTTTGGCTGGTCTGCCAGGACCCATAAATATTCATAGCTGTCTGCCTTTTGGCCAGGCAGCGTCTTCCTTCTCTTCTGACGGATTGTTTATAGGCTAATCCGTCAGGACAATTAAAAAATTTTGTTCGTAAGAACTGGCAGGATCGCCATGTAAATAATTAGATTTTATTAATTTAAAAATTCCCTAATTTCTACATGCCCGAGGGTGCCGGCGCTAATAAACGCCACTGGCTCAAAATAGTTGAAGGCAGATGAATGCCTGAATGAAGTAAACTAATTCTTTTATTATTAGAGCTCAGCAAGGAGCTCACAAGAAAGTTGTTTATTCATTAATTTAAAAATAAAAATACATTGTCTTATATACTAGTTATGAGAATAAAGCTTAACCTATCTTAACATAAGAGGTAAAAGAAAAGGTATATGCTTAATAAGCAAATTGTTCCTTTTAGTTTCCCATGGTAGGCATGCGGCGTGTGTCTCATAAGAAATTTGGAAAACATGGATTTTGTATTCTTTATATTTATTATATAAACACATGTGGTTATTAATTTTGATTCATTCAAGTGCATTTTGCTGCGGCCTTCGATCAGACTGGTAAGTGTCAAATATCATTTGTACAAAATACATATTTACGTTGCAGTCTGTCTAATGCATTTGCATGAGTGTCAAATGTCCAGCGCAAAAATAATTTCAATGCCATTGGATGTTATGTATATTGTGGTCAAGTTGACTTTAAATGTTTACTACGCAATGTTAGTCGTAGTGATAGTTAGAACACGCTACACAATACTGAATTCCAGACCTATAACAGCATTATCAAATGATCCTAATGATGCAGCTGCCTTGACTCCTGGTCATTTCCTGATTGGGGAACCTCTCACGGCACAAGTCGATGCAACTGCTCAGTCGATGTCGCCATCACTCGTTAAACGATGGGAATTAGTATTAAAAATAAAACATCATTTCTGGCAACGATGGTCCCACGAGTACCTCACTGAACTCCAGCAGCGTAACAAATGGCAATCAAAGTCTCAAAATCTGCCAGTGGGTACTATAGTTATAGTGAAAGACAACACTCCTGTCATGACGTGGCGAATCGGAAAGGTGATCGAAACATTCCCCGGGCCTGACGGTATCGTGAGGACGGCAACAGTAAAAACGTCTACAGGTATCATTAAACGGACAATTCACTTACTTGCTCCGCTGCCTCTCGATACATCCTACACCACTACTGGCAATGAAAGTATGCCTGATCTGCAGAACACACCCTCAACGTCTTTGGGCAGTGAAGGTGTAAAAAGCAGTTCCCTTCCCAAGGAAAACTACAAATCTCCGAACAAAACTAAAGGAAATAGCTCGGAACTCAAGAGAAACGAACCACCTACTGACAAATACAAAGGCTCACCACCCCCAAAACGCTGCACATTATCTCCAACCAGCCTACTAATGCTTCTTGCCTTATTCCTTCCGTTAGTGGTATGCCAGGTAGGTACCTACACAAAGATCACTAGCTCTCCTGGCTTACACTTTGAACAGATTGGTCAAGTTAAACCAATTATCTCAGAATGGAAGCTTTTTATCTACTTTGAACTATCACCATTTCTCAAGGAAGTACAACTTCTAGCAAACGGAACTAATACGTTGATGAAATGTTGCAACAGTTCAGATCTCAATCATCAATGTATCGCGCTCGTTGCGCATTTTAACAACGTTAAACTTAAAGTGGCTACCAGTCTCGAAAGCCTCTTAAGAAGAAAGAAACGAGGGGCAATTGATTTCGTTGGAAATGTAGCAAATTCATTATTTGGAGTTCTCGATTCACAGTATGCCGAAAAAATTACAGACACCATCAACAGCATAAAAAATAACGAGGATCACTTGGCACACCTTCTACGGAATCAAACATCATTCCTCGACTCCACCCTTAATATTATGAAACAAACGGAGGCTCATGCTCAGAATAGCCTCGATAAATTAAACTTTAGGCTAAAAAGACTCGAGAACTTTACTGTCAATGAAACCCAGCAATCTCAACTTATTTTCTCGCTTAGCATTCAGTTGATCATCATCTCAGACAATGTGCAAACAATGTTAAAGGCCATAATGGATCTGCTAACCGATACATATCATGGCAGAATAAGTCCCTCTCTACTAACATCGCAACAATTTTCTTTGGAAGTGGACAATATAAAGGCAAATCTGCCATCGGATTTGATACTACCAGTCACGGATATCATTCATCTGTATGGTTTAGTGACAGCTAATACAGCCATTTCAAACCAACACATTATTTGCACATTGGAAATTCCACTAGCCCATAAAGAGGAATTCGACCTCTTTTATCTTACACCAGTTCCACAACTAGTAAATGACTCGTTGGTTGCGATCATTCCAACAACCAAAATGATGGCTCTCAACGCTCACCGAGACGAATATTTCCCGGTTGATGATACCAAACTCCGTGATTGCCACATCCTTGATCACGATACTTTTTTATGCCCAAATATCCAAGCTACGTATTTCAAAAATTCACCAATGTGTCGTTGTGAGATACATTTATTTAACAACGAGTCAGACCTAAGTTGCAATACCGACGTACTAGCCCATAGTAATGTGTGGTACCAACTTCATAAAAAAAATCAATGGCTAGTCGCAACTCAACATCCACTCAAATTAAGTATGGTGTGCAACAGCATCAGTGGTTCTCAGGTCTTACAAGGAACTGGATTGCTCACCTTACCAGCAGGATGTTCAATGAAAAATGAGTTGATTACCGTATATGGGCACCAAACAATTACCTCGACTTTGTATCCCTCCTATACAAGCTCTGGAGTTTCATTGCCCCATTTACAACAAAAGGTCTTCAATATAACCGAAACCTTACAAGACCTAAGAATCATGGGAAACTTAACCCGACTACAAGAGGAGGTAAGAGAACAGATGCGGAATATACCCACCCAACCATGAATCATGGCGTGCATAGCTTGGCAGTCAGCTATGTGGGACTGGCTCTGATTTTAACATTGCTAACCATCCTGTTAATCAAAATATTATTAAATAGAAGACTCAATACGCGTCCAATAGCACCACAGCCATCACCCAGGTCAAACTGGAACATTTCGTTGGACCCTGGCGCTTAATTTACTTCAGCATAAATTGCCGGAAAGTGTTCAGTTAAATTGCCTATTGTTATTAACAATCCCCCTGGGGGCGCAATATGTTAATTCTTTTGATTCTTTTTATTTGGTATCAAAATAAAAAGAATCTCTAGTTGAATTAAAATTTAAGCAAAACGCTTACTTCGTTTTTGTTTAACTTTTTTTTATTCATATTTTTGCCAAGTCTCAAGTAACACTTAAATTCTTTCCCACAATTTAATTAAAATAAAATTAATTTATTTCTCACACATTTGCCAAACCAGGTATGAGAACCATAATGTCAGCATAATTGAAAAATAAAATAAATAAAACATTTTATTTTCCACGTGTGTTTCAAATTACCAGCCAGACAGTAGTGAAATTGAATATTTGTTTTGCTTAGCTTACGATGGGAATGAATTTGGCAATATAATAATGAACAGTTTCTGGCCGTTTTAAATTATGTTTGTACTCTTATTGATTTTTTTTTTATTATTTTATTTTTTTGTTATTGTATTAGTTTTAAGTTAATTTTTACATTTTGTATAAATATTAAAATTATTGAATAAAATTTATGATTGCTACTTAAATCGTCATACACTTCACTTCTTGGAGTCAATTCGATTATCCTGGTGTACTACCTGAATAACTAATTGATTCCTCCACAACTTGAGTTATCCTTGTGTATCACTTGGGTAAAGAACATCAACATTCTTTAAATTGCTTATCCTTGTGTACCACTTGGATAAGCCCCACCACTTATATCTCAGTTAAGCCAGGCAAACGAGTCTGGTATTAACACTGCTAATAAGAGTTTTGGTTATAACGGTAAGAGGGATTTTAAAAGTTTGAGGCCATCACAAAACTGTATTTTCAGAGGGAAATGCAACCTGATCTTAAATGAAAGCAGAAACAATAGAATTAATAGAGGAAGGTACGCTTATAGTAAGCAACGCAGATAAAACCCCAATGTCAACTAACTGCGATGACCGACGGTCAAAACTCTCACGGAATTTCCTTTTCTCATTTTTCAATTGCAGCATAACAATCGGAGGAGAAAGTTTCATTAGCCATGTCATACATGTGACCCAGAAGTTTCTAATATTAGGAAACAATAGAAGTGTCACCACCGCAGTCAAACCCACCCTTGAGAAACTACATATAATGCAGATTAACAACATCAACACGATCAAGGAACTTAAATTTCAACAGAATGTTTTTAATAACATTGCTTACTCCACGGTAGTAATTGTTACAATAGGCGTAATAATATTGATCGTGCTGGTGTTATACAGAAGATGCGTTCGTATAAAAGTCAAAATAAACAACGAATTCCCGGAACGTGGCCCAGAATTAAACAAAACCGTGGATAACCATCTGCAAGAACATCTTGGAACAGTCCCCACGCATACAACTCCTCAGATCGCAACCACAACATAAACAGCAACCACACAGGCAAGGACAACAGATATTTTAATAAAACTTACGATAAGATCAACGAAATTTAAGAGTATGTAAAAGCATTTGTTCCAATTAGTATACTTGGAAAATATCTATAACTAGATATTTTGTTCCGCCAAGGGGGGGAAAGATGTTGTGAATCAGAATTGAACAACCCTCGTACCCATATGTTGCACTAATTTGTTAACGCAGCAGCAATCAGTTCGTTCACTTGGTTCTTTGCTAAATTCTTTGCGTTGACAAATTGTGCAGTAGCGATATTTCGTAATTGGTTCAAAAACTTATTAACATTAAATATTTTAGCAAGTTAGCATAATAATAATAGCTGTAAAGCATAATATTAATGTTGAAGTATATGTATTAAATTAAGATGAAGTTTTGTATAAATAGTGCAGTTTTAATTAAAGAAGATTGAGTTGTATTTATCAGTCAAGTTATAGAGTCATACCTGCGATTCCCACGGGACCCTCCAGGTTTAAAATTGCAAATTAAAAGAATAAGCTACTAGTATTAGTTGACATAACTTTTTAATAAATCCTTTTAATATACTCAAGAAAAATCTGTGTTTAAATTAAACACAACAGCACCTATTGAGAGATTACATTCTACACTAACAGAATTGTATAGAATAATAACAGCCAAAAGGAAAGAGAGCCAACTTTCAATTGACCATGACGAAATTTTTTCAGAAGCTCTCATAACAACTCAATCCACTCAACAACAAAACTAACACATTACGAATTATTTTTTGGGAGACCTCATATCTCCAGTAAAGAAATAAAATTCAATAAAGAACATGAATACTTACAAAAACTCAATGAGTGCCAACAAATTATTTATCCAAAAATTCAAGAAAAAATGAAAACATCAGTCAAAAAAAAGAATAGAAAAATTAAATAAAGGTAGAATAAAACCAAAAGTCTTAAAACAAACGACATTGTGTTCAGAAAAGAAAATAGAAGAAATAAAATAACTGCAAGATTCTTCAAAAATATTGTAAAAAATTATAAAAATTGTAAAATTGTTACAGAAAAAAAATCAAAAAATTCATAAATCTAAAATTAAAAGAAGGATAAAAAGAAACAATAACACACAATAATAGAAGAAATACGATTTAGTATTGTAAAATGGAAATACTCAATACCGTTTGTAAAAACAATTACAGTAGTTCACGGATAAATGCGCCATGCTTAAGAGATTTTCACGCTTAAATAGTTGTTCAAACCAACATTTTCCTCGATCTATTTCATTTTTGCACATATTTTTCTGTTAAATGAATTCCGCTTTACTGCGTTTCACTCATATATAGGTCGTATATTTCATAAAAATAAATTATTTATTAAAATTAAATGCACAAACTGAATTTAAAATTGTCAACATTGTAAATTGTTTCTTTAAAAATTCCACACATTAAAATTAATAAACTAACCGAAAAAAACGCCAAAATGAAAATAAATCATCAAATTTGGCAAGGCTGTTTTATTTGTTTACAATCATTTAGTTTTCATCACAATGTCTACGAAGAAAGTGCAACTATCGTTGAAACAAAAACTTCAGATTTGTGCAGAAATTCAAGAAATTTCTAAAAATTTCTATATATCTTGGAAAATGTATGCATGTGTATGTAGCATACATACATACGTATATATGTACGTTTCTTTGACGTACAATGTACATGTATTACATGCACATGAACTTAAATCTGTTGCCTTAAATTTCAATTTGTGAAATTGTTTATTTAGTTTTTAAGATGTTTTACTTGAATTATTATGTTTTACTTTAAAATAATTTTATTTTTCGTTTTATTGAATTGAATAACAAATCGGAAAACGATGATCTCTAATACTTAAACATATTTTCGTTTTCTTTTAGTAAGAATGAAAAGGTATAGAATTTGGTTTTGAAGCACGCACTTCAGAGGGAATTTTGTTAAATGCGCTGGTAATGCAAATAACCATGATTCTTTTAAATGCGCTTAAACACTTAACCGTGTTTTTAAAAAGCGTTTACCGTTTAAATGCGTTGGGCCTTAGACATTTTCACAAACGCATTTATCCGTGAACTACTGTATTTCATAAAAATTATTGTGATAAGAATATTGAAATCAAAGAAACAAGATTTTTAATTTTTATAGCTATTGCTATTTATGGCGCGATACAGGAGTTAGAAAATGATTTTCGTAACAAAATTAATCGACACTATTACAGTTATAAATTTATTTTTGTTTTCTCGTTGTACCTTCATAGTGAACAGACGTAATAGCGGAATTTTTCTTATATACAAACTAAACAAAAAAAAAAGCATACAAAAAATATTCGTAGTACATATTAACTTTGATAAATAAGCATTTTTTTGCTTTGATAATATTTTTACATATAGAATTAACAAAAATAAAAAAAAACCGTAAACAAAAAAACATACAAAATACCCTTGAGGAATACTCTTTATGAGTACCCCAGAGGAAAAAAATAGTGAAGTGAGTTCTAACGGCAGAAATGCCTATTTTACTGTGAGTTTTGATGCTCATAATGATAACAATAAAAATAAAAAATCTGATAATAGACTTGCTGTGAGTTCTGAAGCTCTTTATAAAAATCAAAAATCTGATAATAGACTTTTTCTAACGGCAAAACCACAGTTTCGTCAGCGATCAACTTCGCTTTGTCCAATGCCAACTAGTGAATCGTTGACATTATTGCCTAGTACTTCTACATTTAACTCAGCGATATCATCCGCTTCGGGCTCGTGGTCAACAATTAAACAAGTTGTTACTGAAGACAACAGTAGTACAAAACCAAAGGTACAAGTAGGAATGGACAGATATATAACCATTTTAAAGCGCGGGCGAAGCCCAAATTCTACTAAAATTGGATCCGCCCCAAAGATGTCTAGGGATAACAGCACATCTTCTATCAATCGTCAAAATCGTTTTTCATTATTGCAAGACAAAAACGACAAGCCCGCTGCATCATCGCAAAAGTCTTTTAAGCCACCACCTATTTATCTGAGAGAAAAAAATTCAAACGCGCTTCTAAAAAATCTACTGTCGACCATTGGTGAAAATACTTTTCACATCATTCCAATTAAACGAGGTAATATTGATGAAACTAAAATCCAAATATATGATGAAAAATATTTCCGAAAAATTGTTAGTGAGTTTGAAAAAAATAAAACAAATTTTTATACATATCAACTTAAGAGTGCTAAAGGCCTACAAATAGTATTAAAGGGCATAGATTCATATGTTGAGCCTGAAGAAGTAAAATGTGCACTTATCGAACAAGGATTTAAAGTAAAAATTGTTACCAATATAATCAATAGAGAGAAGATTCCCCAGCCTCTATTTCGTGTTGAACTGGAGCCGAATGATATACAGTTAAAGAAAAATGAGACGCACCCAATTTATAGTCTAAAATACCTTTTACACCGAAAAATCACAGTTGAAGAGCCACGTAAGCGTTCAGGTCCCGTACAGTGCCATAATTGCCAAGAATATGGCCACACAAAAACCTACTGCAAATTACCTACAGTTTGTGTTATCTGCGGTGAATTGCATGGTACTGTTAACTGTACCAAGCCAAAAGTACAAGCTGAAAAAAATTCAGTAATTGTGGAGAAAATCACACCGCTAATTACAGAGGATGCCGTGTATATTCTTTCGTTAAACAGGCTATGGGTCAAAAATCTAAATTAGCTCCAGTTCAATCAGCAAATGCTTATAGCGCCACTCTGCCTCAAACTAGCCAACTAGTTAATTCACGTGTATCGTATGCCGATGCTGCTAAGACTAGTTCTATTCCCACACAAAATGTTCCACCGCCAAGTAATTCAACGAATGCAAACTCTAGCTTTAACTTTAGTCGTCTTGAAGCTACTATTGAGAATCTGGTGCTAACTATAAACAACTTTACAACAAATATGACTAGCATGATGCAAGAAATGCTGAGAATGCAGAATACTCTGCTTCAAGCATTAGTCAACAAACCATGAACACGTTAAAACTATGTTTCTGGAACGCAAACGGCATTCGCCAACATAAAAATGAACTTGAGCACTTCCTCACGGATAAAAATATTGATATAATGATGGTCTCTGAGACTCACTTGACTTCGAGAAGCTGCTTTAAAATAAATGGTTACACTCTATATGATTCAAAGGACCCGAGAGGGAGAGCATGCGGTGGATCAGCAATTCTAATTAAGTCAAGACTCAAGCACTATATCCTTGAGAACGTTAGTGAAGAATATATGCAAGCTACGAATATTTTCGTAGAAAATTTTTGTGCGAACTTCGTGATATCATCAATTTACTCACCTCCCAGATTTTCAGTTACCGAAGATCAGTATGAGAAGTTCTATAAATCGCTTGGATCTTGTTTCGTGGCAGCTGGTGACTACAATGCAAAACATACGTACTGGGGCTCGCGTCTTGTTACACCTAGAGGTAGAGCGTTGTTTAATACAATTTCAAAAATGGGCTTAGATGTCATTTCGAGTGGGGAGCCTACTTACTGGCCTACTGACGTAAGAAAAATTCCAGATGTTATAGATTTTGGCGTCACGAAAAATATCCATAGGGACTTAATTCACGTAGAGGGCTCTGTAGATCTGTCCTCCGATCACTCTCCCACAATAGTTACAATTTTCAACCCACTAAGGAGTGATTTAACTAACTCATATGCGAAAACGATTAACAGGGTCAACTGGCTAGGATTCAAAAAATATATTAGTAGTCACTGCGTAGAAAACATTCAGCTAAGATCATCTGATGATATTGAATTTAATATTGCCAATCTTAACGAATACATTAAACAGGCTGCTGAACATGCCACTACTTCCTATCCGCAGACTGGCTTTAATAGAATTTATTCTACGGAAATTGAACGTCTTGTATGTGAAAAAAGGAGAGCTAGAAGAGAATGGCAACAACACCGATCACCCCTAAATAAAATCAGACTTAAAGAATGTACTAAACGACTCAAAGAGCTGCTATCGTCGGAAAAGACTGCATTACTGGAAAAGTATTTAGAAGGTCTTGATGTAACGTCAACATCTAATTACTCTTTATGGCGCGCTACTAGAAATCTTAAAAGACCCGTTGATCTCAAATCACCATTGCGTACTTCGACTGGAGGCTGGGCAAGAAGCGATAGTGAGAAAGGTAACTTATTTTCTGAGCATTTAAAATCTGTATTCACTCCCAATTCATGTACGGGTGCTGCTGATTTACCGAGTGTAGTCTCTCTACCCCCTCGTCCCTTAAGGTTTAAGATGCGTGAACTACAAAAAATAGTTGCTGAACTCGACCCTAAGAAAGCTCCAGGTATTGATGGCATTAGTAACAAGATGCTGATGAACTTGCCTCATATTGCAATAAGAATTTTGCTATTTATTTTTAATGCCATTTTACGAATGCAGTATTTTCCACATAACTGGAAACTTGCCAAGATTAAAATGATTCCAAAGCCAGGCAAAGATCTTACCAAGGCTGAGTCATATAGGCCTATAAGCTTACTTTCAACAATTTCAAAGCTTTTCGAAAAGCTGCTCATGACTAAATTGTCCACAATTTTAGCTGATACTGGGTGCATCCCGGACCATCAATTTGGCTTTAGAAGTCAGCATAGCACTATTGAGCAAACGCATAGATTGGTTCAAATTATAAGGAGGACTTTTGAAGAAAAGAAGTATTGTTCTGCCCTTTTTATTGATGTTTCTCAGGCATTTGACAAAGTATGGCACAAAGGCCTAGTTTTAAAATTGAAGACATACCTACCAATAAATATACAAAAGCTTTTGGAAAGTTATATTGTTGATAGGACATTTACCGTTGTGGAAGGAGACTTCATGAGTTTACCCGAATCTATATCTTCTGGTGTGCCACAGGGTAGTATTCTGGGGCCAGTCTTGTATCTAATATATACTTGTGATATGCCTGTGAGCAATAACATCCACACTTCTACATTTGCCGATATACAGCCTGTTTGAGTATTCACAAAAATCCTGATGAGGCATCCCGCAATCTCCAAGCACACATTACCCAGCTTGAAATATGGTTGAACTTATGGAGAATTAAAGTCAATGAACAAAAGTGTGTTCATATAACGTTTACCCTAAGAAAAGATACCTGTTCCCCCATTCGAATCAACAATCAAAATATTCCTCAACATTCTCAAGTCAAATACCTTGGCATACACCTTGATCGAAGGCTTACATGGAAATATCATATTGACTCTAAGTTAACCCAAATGAAACTTAAATTGACTCAAATATATTGGTTAATTGGCAGAAATTCAACACTCAGCCTAGACTGCAAACTTTTGATATACAAGTCGCTTTTGAAGCCAATATGGTGCTATGGAATTCAGCTGTGGGGCACTGCTTCAGCTTCAAATGTCGAGAGAATCCAACGAAGGCAAAACAAAATTTTACGTTTGATAACATCTGCTCCATGGTACGTTAAAAATTCAAATATTCATCGTGATTTAAATATGCCACTAGTGAGTGAAGAAATTGCAAAATACGCAGGCAAATATTTAACTAAACTCGAGTCACATCCTAATCCGCTTGCCCGTAATATTTTGAGCTTTACTGGACACATCCGATTAAAAAAAGGGACACAAGGGCTCTTATACCCAACACTCCAGATGGGACTGCTTAAAAATACTTCTTTTTGATTATCACTACTTATGTATTATTTATAACTATCACTAAGCTTATGTCCGATATTGGTCGGGCCTAATAATTATATTTAGATTTAAGATTTGATTACTTATTGTTAGTTCATTTTTGAAGATACAATAAATAAAAATGTATATGAAAAAAAAAAAAAAATTTTTGTTTTGATTTCTTTGTACTGAAAAGCAACGTACGAAAAAAACGAAACACATTGTTTGAATTTGTTTTGTTTCGTTCTTTGAAGTGAGTGAAAAAAACAAAACAAAAACAATGAGAAACATTGCAAAATTTGTTTTTTTATTGTTTTTCCACTGATCACAAACCAGAGAACACAGCCGATCGACTGTAATACATTAATCTAATCGTTCGCCGCTATTATTTGCTTTTTTATTTTATTATTATTTTATTGCTTTATTATTTTTAAACAACACGTTTTTGTAAAAAATGTAATATTTCATAAGCAATTATTGTGTTCCAAATAATTTTTTTTAACGTGCCACAATTTAATAACAACACGAAGTTGTCAAAGTTATAAAAAACGCACTGAACATACTCCATTTACGTGTTTATCGATGAGCTTAATTTCAAAACTTGTTATCTGAGATGCTTAACAAAACAAGTCAATGTATGGTAAAACATCAAAAAATTATTCTGTTTAAGCTCTTAAAGATGAATAGGACGTTAAACACATAAGTGTTAACATAGTATTCTATAGCTAAGTAGCAATTGCTACTGTAATATGGATAATAACGATGCAAAGAAAATAGAAATAGATTTACAGCTTAAAGAACTAATGGAAAATAAAAATAATGTAAACACCAATATTAGAAAACAAATTATTTTAAATACAGAAATGATAGAGAGATTTAGCAATATTACTAAAGGTGTCTTTACACGGTAATACAAAGTATTACGACTTTGTAGAATCAAAATATTATGAAATCATCTCCGTGTTTAAAAAAAAGAGAACAAGAGTCTGTTGTAGGTATTTTTCAGGTTTACACTGATACTATAAGTAAAATGCAATTGTTACGTGCCCTAGGTGGCACTTAAGTGAATGGTAAAAGACGTTGTTTTAGTAAAAAAAACTAAAACTCTTTCTCAATTTAAATTTTAAATAAAAAAAACGTTGTTTTAAATACAAAAGTTCAATAAGCAATGCCTTTATTTCTCAAACGTAGTATATCATAATTTTGACAACTAAATCAGAGTGAAAATTTATGAAATTCAAAGTTAACTAGATTAATATTTTTTTAAGAGATATATTTGAAACGGAAAACTATTCAAATAAATTAGGGTTGCCAACAGTCGGCTATCCTGCATCTAAAACGTCCTCGTTTTTATGGTTTGAAGAATCGTAGTTAGTTTCATCATCAAAGATTGGTGGCAATTCCCAACAAGGTTTCAGTTTATCAGAAGCATAAACCGATGAGTAATGACGAGATGATCTTTTGGAATTTTGGATGTCTTCGATCATGTATGTCATTATTTAGAACGTTAGTTATTTTGAAAGGTCCTTTGTACCGCGGTTCTAATTTCCGAGATGTTCCACTACTTGAAGGTTCGTTTTCAGCTAATACAAGGTCGTCAACTTCGTATTGGTGTGGAGTTGTATGAATATTATCAAACCGTTGTTTTGCTTGGCTGCGTTTTGTATTAATGCTATCGGAAGCTTTTTGTCGAATTTCCTTCATTTCGTCTTCTGTATGACTACAATTTTTGTGCAATGCCAGAAGAATCTTATTTTGAAGTTTATCGCGTGGAGAATAACAAAATAGTAACTCATGAGGACTTTTACCAGATGTCTTGTTCTTCATTGTGTTTATGGACCATTGAATATTCATCAAATGCTCATCCCAGCGTTTATCGTTTTGGGTAGTAGGTAAAAGCATTGAAAGTAATGTACGATTTGTCCTTTCTGCATGACCATTAGCCCTTGGTTTCCTTACAGCGTTGAGTACATGTTTTATGCTATTATGAAGACAATATCTCTTGAATTCGTTTGACGTAAATGACGTTCCTCTATCCGTGACTATTCGTGTTGGCACTCCAAAGTAACTGGAAAATTCATTTAAAATGTTGATAACGTACCTGCTGGCGGTACTTTTTACTGCTCTAACTATCGTAAATTTAGTAAACGAATCCACTATAACTAATATATGTTCGTTCTGCTTACTACTTTTCGGAAATGGTCCTAAATGATCCAAATGGACCGTGTTAAATGGTATAGGTTCAATGTCATCGAAATGGTATTCACCTTCTCTGCGACCACCTTTACTTTTGTTGTAAGCACATTCAATACACGCTTTTATGTACGACTTCACAAAATTTCTCATTCTTGAAAACCAAACATAACTTAAAAGCTTATCCATCGTTTTTTCAAGACCTAGATGACCGTTTTTGTCGTGAAAATCTTCAACTACTCTCCATCGCATTGATTTCGGAACAACCCACAAATGTTTACCATTATGCTTTCGGAATAATCTGCCGTGCTCATAATGATACTCCTTTAATAATATTTTATCTTTATTTTGGAGCTTGATAACGATTTCTTTAATTGATTCATCTTGTCTTTGCATTACAGATAGCCAGTCATCCGGTGCTCTAAAGTCATATCAAAATCTTGAATTTTTAACCACCATCGAGCTATACGAGGGATTAATTCACGTTTAGTCATTGCAGATTTTACAGCACTGCAATCAGTTACTACTTTTACTGGTTTACCATAAATGTAATATCGAAACCTTTCTAACGTCTCTACAACCGCTAAAGTTTCCAATTCGTAGCTGTGAAAATTTCTCTCCGTTGGACTCGTTGATCTGCTGTAATAAGCCACTGGCCTTAATTTCCCATCTTCGTCTTGTAATAATACTTCAGCTAAACCTATAGAGGTTGCATCCGTGTGAATCTCATGTTTTGCTTCTAGACTAAAAGCTGTCATTACTGGTTGAGATGATAATTTATCTTTTAATTCAACAAATGCTGTTTCTTGTTGACTAGTCCATACAAATTTTTCATTTTTACGCAATAATTTTCTTAGTGGCTCTGCTATAATTGAAAAACCTGGAATAAATTTTCGAAAATATCCACTTAAGCCTAGAAATTTTCGAACTTCGTGAATATTTTCAGGTCGTTTAAATTGTTTTATCGCAGCAGACTTCTCTTTACCAGGGCTAATTCCTTCAGGAGTTATTTGATGGCCAAGAAATTCAATAGTAGTTTTAAAAAACACACATTTTTTTATGTTAAGCGTTAAGTTTGCGTCTCTTAAAACATTTAAAACTGTTCTTATTTTTGTAAACATCTCGTCTTTAGTATTACTGCCAATGAGTATGTCATCCATGTAGTGCATCATGTTTTCCTTACTCGCACGTTCTTGAATTTTTGCCATTAACCGTTGAAAAACCATCGGCGCGTTTTTCAGACCGAAAGGCATGCGAATGAATTCGTATAGTCCTTCAGTTGTTATAAATGCTGTATATTTTCGGCTTTCTGGTTCAATTAAAATTTGATAATAGCCACTATTGAGATCTAAAGTTGTAAAATATTTATATTTCTTGGCTTTTTGAAGGCATTCCTCAATATTTGGCGTCGGAAAATTTTCTTTTACCATTAGATTATTCAAATGCCTATAATCTATACAGAGTCGTTCATTACCGTTTTTCTTTTTTTGAAGTACAACTGGACTCGCATATTCTGAACTGGAAAAAGTTATTATATCGTTGTCTAATAGCTCTTGAATCATTTCTGCTATTATATTTTTCTTTGCCTCTGGAACACGATACGGGAATTGCTTTACAATTTTGGAATTAGTTAGACTTATTTGCATTTTAACTAAATCTGTCTTTCCAAGATTTTGCAAATTGTTTGAAAACACATCTTTATTTTCTTGTATGAGCTCTAGCAATTTGTCTTTTTCATCACTCAAGTCACATTTAATAAGATTTTCATCTATAAATTCCTTATTTGAATTCTTATCACTCGTTGCTTCATTATTGGTACCGACTCGAACTTCAGCGTCAGTTTTGTTAATGATAGTTATTCTTCCATCTTGAACTACCATCACTATATTTCCATTGACAAAGGCATCTTGACCCAGTAAGATATCGGTCAGTAAAAGTTCATCATCGACCAAATATAAAGTTAATGGTACATCAATATCGTTAATAATCAAATTTATCAAAATTTTTTCATTTGCGTTGCGAATACCACCACAAATACCGGAAATTCGCATAGCACAACCAATAAGTTTTACATCTATTTTTTCACAGACCGATTTTTTAATTAAACTGCATTGACTTCCAGTATCTATGAAAGCATTTAAAATTTTGTTATTTAGATTTACTGATATTTTAAAAACGTCATCGTTATTACAGTACATATTTTGTGCTGTAGCATTTTTCTTGCATTGAGTTTCATTTTTACTGTGAACTTTATAACATTTTTCACAACGAGCACGCCTTTGAGGTTTCGGACAGTTAGTAGAGATATGTCCCATTTCATTGCAATTGAAACATTTAATTTCTCTACCAGATTTTACTGCAGCTTTATAACTATCAGCATTTAGATTTTTATTCACTGCGTCACTTATTTTGTATCTGCTTTCAGAATTTTTCACGACACGTTTTTCTGGGACGTTTCGTTCATACTCACTCAAAATTTCCCGTAATTTTTTGACTGAATCGATTTTCTGTGCTGCAATAGCTACTTGAATTTCACGATTTTGCAATCCTTCTCTAGCATATTTAACAATAGCTTTTTCACTTATTTTACACCGTTTTCCTAATGCACATATGCGAAAGCAATAGTCTGTAACCTTTTCATCATTCTTACGTACCGTATTTATCATTTTAAAATGTATTTCTGCTTCATCTTGTGTAGAGCCAAATTCTTCGACCAAATCTCTAGAAAAATCATTCCAATTTGAAAGTAAAATTTGAAGTGAATCTAGCCACAAACGTGCAGCCCCTTTCATTCGACTATATACTGCGAGAAGTAAACATTTTTCCTCCCAGTGATAGGCTCGGATAGCACTCTCAACTCGTTCAACAAATTGTTCAACGGATAGTGAGGATTCATTTGTCGGATCAAATTCTGGAATAGTTTCTGAAATCTCACGAACAGAACAATTATTAGTTGAATGAGGAACTGGATATACGTTTGAAGCTGTGACGTTGTTCAATCTCTGACGTTGTATATTTGCCGCTTCTTGCGTGTTTTGGGTAACCGTTTGGAAAACACTCATCGCGCTTTCAAGCATTTTCTTTAATTCGCCCACCTGTTGTTGCAAATTTAAGACATCATTGTTTTGTGGAACTGCATGTACATTTAAATGACTACTAGTTGGAGGAGTAAGTGATGAGGCCATTTCCTCAAAACCATAAATTTCCTCACCGTTGTCGTCAATTTCGTCTGTACCAGTGATACTTACAAGGCGTTGAATTAACTCCGCTTTTGTTCCTGAGCTCGACAATTCTCGTTCACGTAGTAGCTGTTTTAGCTCGTCAACTTTTAACGTTGAAAGTTTTCTCATATTTTATTTCGCTGAAAATTATTTACCACAAATAGTTTAATTCAATTGATTCCGAACCCACTTCTGATCTAACAGACCTTGTTTTAGTAAAAAAAACTAAAACTCTTTCTCAATTTAAATTTTAAATAAAAAAAACGTTGTTTTAAATACAAAAGTTCAATAAGCAATGCCTTTATTTCTCAAACGTAGTATATCATAATTTTGACAACTAAATCAGAGTGAAAATTTATGAAATTCAAAGTTAACTAGATTAATATTTTTTTAAGAGATATATTTGAAACGGAAAACTATTCAAATAAATCAGGGTTGCCAACAATGGTCACAGCTAGCTCCGCGCCGGTGATTTCGGGTCGTGTTTCTCAACCGTCACTTAAGCCCTATGGACAAGCAGCAATTGAAATTCTTTTCTTTTTCTTTCTACAAAACAAACTAAATGAACTTTACTCTAGCATTGCACATTATTATTAAGGAAGTTAGATATTTCTTCCAGCCGCCCATTTCCCAACCGTGGTCATTTTATTTCCATCTTAAATTTTTGTTAAGACCCCACTTTTGTTCACACACACACACTTACCTTACACAATCTTCTCCCCTTTTGAATTATTTAAAATTTCATCATTTTCTTTCTAACATAGATTACAAAAATTTCTTTATTTAAATTATACTATTAATCTAACAATAAAACTTAACTCCTTTACATTGCATTTATAAACAATTATTTTTTTTTAATTCCTAAAGATTGTCTCAAAAAAAAATTTTTAAGAAAAGAAAATATCTAGTGTTCTAATTTCTTTGTAACTGCTCTTTAACAAAGGTTTTAGTTTCCTTCTTCCTCACTTGCTCAAAAAAAAATTTTATCTTTTCTAATTTATATTTATGTGTATTTTATTCCTGAAGGAGCTCCCTAAGGATAATCTGATTTGCCATTGTGCAAGAATTTTCAAACCAAAAAAATCTATTTTATGAGAATGAGAACGATAAATAACCCTTGTCAAAGGATTTGACTATTTTCTTTTCCCTTATTGAAAATTCGTTATTTTTTTTTCAATTTATTTAGGAGACGATCTGTACATTAATAATCTAACAATCTATTATTAACAAGAACAAAAAAATCTCTAGCAACTATTATTTAATCTTATTGACTCAGATTTGTACTTTCACTAACAAACAAAAAAAAACAATATTTCATTCTTATCAAAATTGACTATAAAAAAAATAAAGTAATTTAACTTATCTTTTCTCTGCCTTTACTTTTACCGCCTTGCCTCTTCTCGAACGTGGGTCGTTTTGGATTTGCTGGTACTTTCCTCATCAGTGTTCCATCATAGGCTAAAAATTTTATTGGCCTTAGATACTGGATGGTGATGATTTTCTCCCAAGCGTGGTGTAACCTTTTCTTATATAGGTGTGTATGTAGATGGATTTAAAAAAAAGGTTCCTCTTTTAGTGTGGCATAAATCACTTTGATTGCATTAAATTTTTTTATATATATTGTTTTGTTTGCGTTTTCTTTTTAAAGTTTGTAATTATGACTTGTGAATGTGCCTTGGCATATATATTATATAATTATGTATGTGTCTTTGGACACTTTTTGAAATTTCATCCTTGATGGATTTTTATATATATAAATTGGTACGTAAGTTCCTTTGTTCATAGGTTATAGTCACATTTATATGCACTTAATTTTATTTGCACATTGATGTATTTCAACAGACAATATTTTCTGCCATATGCACATTAGTAGCGTTCATTTTAAATTTCTTGTATTAAATTAATTATTTTCACACATATCTTTTATTTTACAAAACTCTCTCCGCATCACAACTTCAGTCACTCACATCCAACAATTTTCTATTGTGTTCCAAATAATTTTTTTTAACGTGCCACAATTTAATAACAACACGAAGTTGCCAAAGTTATAAAAAACGCACTGAACATACTCCATTTACGTGTTTATCGATGAGCTTAATTTCAAAACTTGTTATCTGAGATGCTTAACAAAACAAGTCAATGTATGGTAAAACATCAAAAAATTATTGTGTTTAAGCTCTTAAAGACGAATAGGACGTTAAACACATAAGTGTTAACATAGTATTATATAGCTAAGTAGCAATTGCTACTGTAATATGGATAATAACGATGCAAAGAAAATAGAAATAGATTTACAGCTTAAAGAACTAATGGAAAATAAAAATAATGTAAACACCAATATTAGAAAACAAATTATTTTAAATACAGAAATGATAGAGAGATTTAGCAATATTACTAAAGGTGTCTTTACACGGTAATACAAAGTATTACGACTTTGTAGAATCAAAATATTATGAAATCATCTCCGTGTTTAAAAAAAAGAGAACAAGAGTCTGTTGTAGGTATTTTTCAGGTTTACACTGATACTATAAGTAAAATGCAATTAAAGATATTGAACTGTTGAGTTAATAATAAAAATTGGAAAATTGCAAAAAAAAGATGTTAATAAAATTGAATATTGGAGAAAAAATTTTATTATTTCAATGAAATTTTACTACAAAATATTATTTTTTTTTATACTTTATTTACTGTTTATTGTTTGTTTGGTTTTGCTGTACCATCAGCTACTTGATGGTTGCAGTTGTACAATATTTACAAAAACAACATGAAAATTTGCTGCGTTGATTTTGGTTGCTTGTGCAAAAGTTCAATAAATACCATTACGTCGGTTAGTTTCTGGTTTGCGGCACAGCATATTCAAAATACATTATGTCTGCAGCAAACAAGAAACTAACCGACGATTAGTGCTGCCAATGTTTACTTTGAAATGCACCTCTGGTGTGATGAGAATACTTAAAGGCCCAACTATAATTGCTTAACCAAACTTAAGCTAGTCTCAAAATTCAACGAAATGCATGTCAAATGCTTAAGAAAATTACTCAAGACTTTTAGGTGGCTATATTGTACTTATTGAGCTTAAAAACTTTCTACACTTAGTTGCAAACATTTGTACTTTTGGAATACTATTTTCGTTTTTATTTCTTTAAAATGTAATATTTTTGACGAAATCGCATTTAGTTTGTAAAAGTTATAAATATATTACCATAAACAAGTAAATCCATGTTTATCTTTTATTAATTTCTAAAGTAAACGAAAACTAAAATAAAAAAGTACTAAAAAAAGCAACAGTGGTTGCATCTTTTAATTGTAAACAATTATATGTATCTATTATGTATGTTTATTAAAATTGTTATAATTTTGTTGCAAAAATGGATAAAAAAATTGAAATTTCTTTGAAGACAGTGAAATTAATGAATTGTGCATTTGATGGAATATGTGTTCTTCAAGAAATAAGAGAGACGATGAAGAAAAGAAAATGCTCCTGCTCAGTACGGGAAATAAATCAAGACAGAAAGAAGAATGGGTTCTTCGTGCGCTCCTTTCTGATGATGAAGGAGATTGACCACTAACAATTTTTTATATATACGCGAATGACGCCACGGATATATGAGCTTTTACTTCAACTTGTAAAGCCATCCCTTACAAAGTGCTCGCTGAGAGAACCAGTGCAGCCAGAATGTCGGTTGGCAGTGACATTACTGTAACTTTTTTATTGACACATTTAAGTACAATTATGTAATTATATTTCACTTTCTGTTTGCAAAAAGGTTTTTGACGCAAGGAAATTCTTTCCAATCAATTGCATGGTCATTTAAGTTGGGCAAGGAAACCGTTCGACAGATTGTTCTTGAGACAACTGAGGTGCTTTGGAGTCTGCTTAGCAATGTGTACGTATGTGAGCCAAACCAAACTGATTACGAGCAAATTGCTGATGATTTCTGGCAGCTATGGGATATGCCCAACTGTATTGGAGCTATTGATGGCAAACATATTGCCATCCAATGCCCTCCTAACAGCGGCAGCCAATTTTTTTGTTATAAAAAAATTTTCTCTATTGTTTTGTTAGCATCATGTGATGCTCGATATCAGTTCACCCACATTGATATTGGAGCCTATGGAAGTCAGAGTGATGGATGTAAGGATGTCTATTTTACAACTGTTAAACTTAAATTTTAATATTTTATTTCATACACACATAGGCATTTTTCAACTAAGCCGATTCGGTAAAAAATTAGTCAGTAAAACACTACCAATTCCCCCACCTAAATATTTGTCAAAAACGCAAGTACAAATTCCACATTTTTTTGTTGCTGATGCTGCGTTTCCATTACGAACAAATTTAATGCGCCCATATCCTGGCGAGCTACTGCCAATTAAAGAAGACATTTTTAATAAACGATTGTCTAGAGCTCGTCGCACAATCGAAAACTCTTTCGGTATCTTAGTGTCTAGGTGGAGAGTTTTACTGACTACGTTGCATTTATTTCCTGAAAATGCAGAAAAAATTATATTGGCCTGCGTTTGTTTACATAACTTCAGAATGCTAAATGAACCATCTTCCTACATGCCTACAAATTACGTAGATTGGGAGGATGGAAATAGTGACCTTCACGAAGGAACATGGCGGTGTGGTATTGAAAATAATGTTGCTTCAATAACACCATCTGCAAATTTCCATCAGTACGGTGGTAGAACTGCAACTGAAATAAGAAACCATTTGTGTGATTTCTTTTCAGCCTCGCCTATTTCTTTCCAACAATAAAAAATGAAATTAACTTGTTTCAAATAAAAAATTCATTCTGTTTAATTTTATAAAAATAGGAACATTAAGGGGCTTATTCATAAATTTTTTTTTTATTAAGGTTAAATAAATCAAGACTAACTATTGTTAAGAAATTTTTTTTTCCTAAATTCAAGTAAAAAAACTTTCCAAGTTTAAGTAATTTTTTCTAAGTTTAAATAAATTTTTACAAAAATCTAGTAAAAATTACTTAATATGAGTTTTTTTTTTTTTTTTTTTTCATATACAAATTTATTTATTGTATCTTCAAAAATGAACTAACAATAAGTAATCAAATGTTAAATCTAAATATAATTATTAGGCCCGACCAATATCGGACATAAGCTTAGTGATAGTTATAAATAATACATAAGTAGTGATAATCAAAAAGAAGTATTTTTAAGCAGTCCCATCTGGAGTGTTGGGTATAAGAGCCCTTGTGTCCCTTTTTTTTAAGCGGATGTGTCCAGTAAAGCTCAAAATATTACGGGCAAGCGGATTATGATGTGACTCGAGTTTAGTTAAATATTTGCCTGCGTATTTTGCAATTTCTTCACTCACTAGTGGCATATTTAAATCACGATGAATATTTGAATTTTTAACGTACCATGGAGCAGATGTTATCAAACGTAAAATTTTGTTTTGCCTTCGTTGGATTCTCTCGACATTTGAAGCTGAAGCAGTGCCCCACAGCTGAATTCCATAGCACCATATTGGCTTCAAAAGCGACTTGTATATCAAAAGTTTGCAGTCTAGGCTGAGTGTTGAATTTCTGCCAATTAACCAATATATTTGAGTCAATTTAAGTTTCATTTGGGTTAACTTAGAGTCAATATGATATTTCCATGTAAGCCTTCGATCAAGGTGTATGCCAAGGTATTTGACTTGAGAATGTTGAGGAATATTTTGATTGTTGATTCGAATGGGGGAACAATTATCTTTTCTTAGGGTAAACGTTATATGAACACAGTTTTGTTCATTGACTTTAATTTTCCATAAGTTTAACCATATTTCAAGCTGGGTAATGTGTGCTTGGAGATTGCGGGATGCCTCATCAGGATTTTTGTGAATACTCAAACAGGCTGTATCATCGGCAAATGTAGAAGTGTGGATGTTATTGCTCACAGGCATATCACAAGTATATATTAGATACAAGAATGGCCCCAGAATACTACCCTGTGGCACACCAGAAGATATAGATTCGGGTAAACTCATGAAGTCTCCTTCCCCAACGGTAAATGTCCTATCAACAATATAACTTTCCAAAAGCTTTTGTATATTTATTGGTAGGTATGTCTTCAATTTTATAACTAGGCCTTTGTGCCATACTTTGTCAAATGCCTGAGAAACATCAATAAAAAGGGCAGAACAATACTTCTTTTCTTCAAAAGTCCTCCTTATAATTTGAACCAATCTATGCGTTTGCTCAATAGTGCTATGCTGACTTCTAAAGCCAAATTGATGGTCGGGGATGCACCCAGTATCAGCTAAAATTGTGGACAATTTAGTCATGAGCAGCTTTTCGAAAAGCTTTGAAATTGTTGAAAGTAAGCTTATAGGCCTATATGACTCAGCCTTGGTAAGATCTTTGCCTGGCTTTGGAATCATTTTAATCTTGGCAAGTTTCCAGTTATGTGGAAAATACTGCATTCGTAAAATGGCATTAAAAATAAATAGCAAAATTCTTATTGCAATATGAGGCAAGTTCATTAGCATCTTGTTACTAATGCCATCAATACCTGGAGCTTTCTTAGGGTCGAGTTCAGCAACTATTTTTTGTAGTTCACGCATCTTAAACCTTAAGGGACGAGGGGGTAGAGAGACTACACTCGGTAAATCGGCAGCACCCGTACATGAATTGGGAGTGAATACAGATTTTAAATGCTCAGAAAATATGTTACCTTTCTCACTATCGCTTCTTGCCCAGCCTCCAATCGAAGTACGCAATGGTGATTTGAGATCAACGGGTCTTTTAAGATTTCTAGTAGCGCGCCATAAAGAGTAATTAGATGTTGACGTTACATCAAGACCTTCTAAATACTTTTCCAGTAATGCAGTCTTTTCCGACGATAGCAGCTCTTTGAGTCGTTTAGTACATTCTTTAAGTCTGATTTTATTTAGGGGTGATCGGTGTTGTTGTCATTCTCTTCTAGCTCTCCTTTTTTCACATACAAGACGTTCAATTTCCGTAGAATAAATTCTATTAAAGCCAGTCTGCGGATAGGAAGTAGTGGCATGTTCAGCAGCCTGTTTAATATATTCGTTAAGATTGGCAATATTAAATTCAATATCATCAGGTGATCTTAGCTGAATGTTTTCTACGCAGTGACTACTAATATATTTTTTTAATCCTAGCCAGTTGACCCTGTTAATCGTTTTCGCATATGAGTTAGTTAAATCACTCCTTAGTGGGTTGAAAATTGTAACTATTGTGGGAGAGTGATCGGAGGACAGATCTACAGAGCCCTCTACGTGAATTAAGTCGCTATGGATATTTTTCGTGACGCCAAAATCTATAACATCTGGAATTTTTCTTACGTCAGTAGGCCAGTAAGTAGGCTCCCCACTCGAAATGACATCTAAGCCCATTTTTGAAATTGTATTAAACAACGCTCTACCTCTAGGTGTAACAAGACGCGAGCCCCAGTACGTATGTTTTGCATTGCAGTCACCAGCTGCCACGAAACAAGATCCAAGCGATTTGTAGAACTTCTCATACTGATCTTCGGTAACTGAAAATCTGGGAGGTGAGTAAATTGATGATATCACGAAGTTCGCACAAAAATTTTCTACTAAAATATTCGTAGCTTGCATATATTCTTCACTAAGGTTCTCAAGGATATAGTGCTTGAGTCTTGACTTAATTAGAATTGCTGATCCACTGCATGCTCTCCCTCTCGGGTCCTTTGAATCATATAGAGTGTAACCATTTATTTTAAAGCAGCTTCTCAAAGTCAAGTGAGTCTCAGAGACCATCATTATATCAATATTTTTATCCGTGAGGAAGTGCTCAAGTTCATTTTTATGTTGGCGAATGCCGTTTGCGTTCCAGAAACATAGTTTTAACGTGTTCATGGTTTGTTGACTAATGCTTGAAGCAGAGTATTCTGCATTCTCAGCATTTCTTGCATCATGCTAGTCATATTTGTTGTAAAGTTGTTTATAGTTAGCACCAGATTCTCAATAGTAGCTTCAAGACGACTAAAGTTAAAGCTAGAGTTTGCATTCGTTGAATTACTTGGCGGTGGAACATTTTGTGTGGGAATAGAACTAGTCTTAGCAGCATCGGCATACGATACACGTGAATTAACTAGTTGGCTAGTTTGAGGCAGAGTGGCGCTATAAGCATTTGCTGATTGAACTGGAGCTAATTTAGATTTTTGACCCATAGCCTGTTTAACGAAAGAATATACACGGCATCCTCTGTAATTAGCGGTGTGATTTTCTCCACAATTACTGAATTTTTTTCAGCTTGTACTTTTGGCTTGGTACAGTTAACAGTACCATGCAATTCACCGCAGATAACACAAACTGTAGGTAATTTGCAGTAGGTTTTTGTGTGGCCATATTCTTGGCAATTATGGCACTGTACGGGACCTGAACGCTTACGTGGCTCTTCAACTGTGATTTTTCGGTGTAAAAGGTATTTTAGACTATAAATTGGGTGCGTCTCATTTTTCTTTAACTGTATATCATTCGGCTCCAGTTCAACACGAAATAGAGGCTGGGGAATCTTCTCTCTATTGATTATATTGGTAACAATTTTTACTTTAAATCCTTGTTCGATAAGTGCACATTTTACTTCTTCAGGCTCAACATATGTAGGCCTTTAGCACTCTTAAGTTGATATGTATAAAAATTTGTTTTATTTTTTTCAAACTCACTAACAATTTTTCGGAAATATTTTTCATCATATATTTGGATTTTAGTTTCATCAATATTACCTCGTTTAATTGGAATGATGTGAAAAGTATTTTCACCAATGGTCGACAGTAGATTTTTAAGAAGCGCGTTTGAATTTTTTTCTCTCAGATAAATAGGTGGTGGCTTAAAAGACTTTTGCGATGATGCAGCGGGCTTGTCGTTTTTGTCTTGCAATAATGAAAAACGATTTTGACGATTGATAGAAGATGTGCTGTTATCCCTAGACATCTTTGGGGCGGATCCAATTTTAGTAGAATTTGGGCTTCGCCCGCGCTTTAAAATGGTTATATATCTGTCCATTCCTACTTGTACCTTTGGTTTTGTACTACTGTTGTCTTCAGTAACAACTTGTTTAATTGTTGACCACGAGCCCGAAGCGGATGATATCGCTGAGTTAAATGTAGAAGTACTAGGCAATAATGTCAACGATTCACTAGTTGGCATTGGACAAAGCGAAGTTGATCGCTGACGAAACTGTGGTTTTGCCGTTAGAAAAAGTCTATTATCAGATTTTTGATTTTTATTAAGAGCTTCAGAACTCACAGCAAGTCTATTATCAGATTTTTTATTTTTATTGTTATCATTATGAGCATCAAAACTCACAGTAAAATAGGCATTTCTGCCGTTAGAACTCACTTCACTATTTTTTTCCTCTGGGGTACTCATAAAGAGTATTCCTCAAGGGTATGTTTGTATGTGTTTTTGTTTACGGTTTTTTTTTTGTTTTTGTTATTTCAATATGTAAAAATATTATCAAAGCAAAAAAATGCTTATTTATCAAAGATAGTATGTACTACGAATATTTTTTTGTATGCTTTTTTTTTGTTTAGTTTGTATATAAGAAAAATTCCGCTATTACGTCTGTTCACTATGAAGGTACAACGAGAACTCACTTAATATGAGTAAAAAATAAAAAGTTCATATCCTCAGAAATAGTTCATAAAAATATACAAAAAATTTCTTACATTTAAGGAAATGTTTACTGACTTAAAGGAAATATTTACAAAGAGTAGGAAAATGTTTATAAACTGAAGGAAATTTTATACTAAGGACTATTCAATTTCGTCTTAAATCAAAAAATTAATTACTCCTGATTAGATAATGAAATTTGACTTATTTAAAATATGTAAAATGGTATTCTAAATTTAGGAAAATATTTACCTGTTTTAAGTATTTCTTCTTTGAATTATAGAATTTATTATTAATTTGCATTTAGCAAAAAATCTAAGTAAATTTTTAATATTTTCGAGGAATATTTTTTTTTTTTTTTTATGCATGAATTTTTATTTATTGTATCTTCATATATGAACTAACAATAAGTATTCAAATCTTAAATCTAAAAAATATAATTAGGCCCGACCAATGTCGGACATAAGCTTAGTAGTAGTTATATATAATACATATGTAAGTAGTGATAATCAAAAGGAAAAAAAAAATAAAAGTATTTTCAAGAAGTCCCATCTGGAGTGCTGTGAATAAGAGCCATTGTGTCCCTCTTTTTTAGGCGGATGTGTCCAGTAAAGTTCAAAATATTACGGGCAAGCGGATTAGGATGTGACTCGAGTTTTGTTAAATATTTGCCAGCGTATTTTGCAATTTCTTCAGTCACTAGTGGCATATTCAAATCACGATGTATATTTGAATTTTTGATGTACCATGGAGCCGATGTTATCATGCGTAAAATTTTATTTTGCCTGCGTTGAATTTTCTCTACATTTGAAGCTGAAGCAGTGCCCCATAGTTGAATTCCGTAGCACCATATTGGCTTTAAAAGCGACTTGTATATTAAAAGTTTACAGTCTAGGCTAAGTGTTGAATTTCGACCAATCAGCCAATGTACCTGAGTTAGTTTAAGTTTCATTTGAGTTAACTTAGAATCAATGTGGTGTTTCCATGTAAGTCGTCGATCAAGGTGTATACCAAGATATTTCACATGTGAATGTTGAGAAACAACTTGATTGTTAATCTGAATGGGGGAACAAGTATCTCTTCGTAAAGTAAATGTTACTTGAACACACTTTTGTTCATTTACCTTGATTCTCCATAAGTTTAACCAAAGCTCCATCTGGCTAATGTGTTCCTGGAGTTTGCGGGATGCCTCATCATCGTCGGCAAATGTGGAAGTATGGATACTACTGCTCACAGGCATATCACAAGTATAAATTAAATATAAAACTGGTCCCAGTATACTCCCCTGTGGCACACCAGATGAAATTGTTTCAGGCCTACTTGTAAAGCCTCCTTCCGCAACAGTGAACTTACGGGAAATAATGTAACTTTCCAAAAGATTTAAAATGTTTATTGGTAAGTAAGTCTTCAATTTTAAAATAAGGCCTTCATGCCACACTTTATCAAATGCCTGGGAAACGTCAATAAACAGCGCAGAACAATACTTTTTTCCCTCAAAAGTTCTTCTTATAAATTGAACTAATCTGTGAGTTTGTTCAATGGTGCTATGCTGACTTCTAAAACCAAATTGATGGTCTGGTATGCACCCACTACTAATTAGAATTGGGGACAATTTTGTTTTGAGCAGTTTTTCGAAAAGCTTTGACATTGTAGATAGTAGACTTATTGGCCTATATGACTCAGCCTTTGTTATATCTTTGCCCGGCTTTGGAATCATTTTAACCTTGGCAAGTTTCCAGTTGTGTGGATAATACTCCAGTCGTAAAATAGCATTAAATATGAATAACATGATTCTCATTGCAATACGAGGCAAGTTCATCAGCATCTGATTACTAATTCCATCAATACCCGGAGCTTTCTTCGGGTTGAGTTCGGCAATTAATTTTTGTAAATCACGCGTCTTAAACTTTATGTGTTGAGGGGGTAGAGCGACTATATTCGGCAAATCAGCAACACCAGTACATATATTTGGCGTAAAAACGGATTTTAAGTGCTCAGCAAATATTTTACCTTTTTCAGTATCGCTTCTTGCCCAACCTCCGGTAGATGTGCGTAGAGGTGGCTTATACTCAACAGGTGTTTTAAGCTTTCTGGCAGCGCGCCACAAGGAGTAATTAGACGCCGGTGTAACATCAAGACCCTCCAGATAATTTTTAAGAGATGCAATTTTTTCAGATGCAAGCAACTCTTGGAGTCGTTTAGTGCACTCTTTAAATCTGATTTTATTTTGTGGTGATCTGTGCTGTTGCCATTCCCTTCTAGCCCTTCTTTTTTCACGTACGAGACGTTCAATGTCTGTAGAATAAATTTTATTAAACCCAATCTGCGGATGGGAGATAGTGGCATGTTCAGCAGCCTGTTTAATATTCTCGCTGAGATTGGCAATGTTCGATTCAATATCATCGGGTGTTCTAAGCGTAATGTTTTCCGTACAATGACTGCTGAGATATTTTTTGAACCCCAGCCAATTTACACGATTGATCATCTTCACATATGGGTCAGGTAAGTTACTTCTTAATGGGCTACAAATTGTGATGATCCGGGGAGTGATCGGACGAGAGATCAAGAGAAGCTTGAACTTGAATTAAATCCCTAGAGATATTTTTTATGACGCCAAAATCTATAACGTCCGGAATTTTTTGTATGTCAGTAGGCCAACAAGTGGGCTCCCCACTCGAAATGACATCCAAGCCCATTTTTGAAATAGTGTTGAACAATGCTCGACCTCTGGGTGTAACAAGGCGCGAACCCCAGAACGTATGTTTCGCATTGTAGTCTCCAGCTGCTACAAAACAAGGTCCAAGAGATTTGTAGAAATCCTCATATTGATTCTCAGTGATTGAAAATCTGGGAGGGGAGTAAATTGATGATATAACGAAATTTGAACAAAAACTTTCAATGCCAATATTTGTTGCTTGTAGGTATTCTTCACAAATGTTATCAAGAACATAGTGCTTGAGTCTTGACTTTATTAGAATTGCTGATCCAGCGCAAGCCCTTCCTCTAGGGTCCTTTGTATCATATATAGTGTAGCCATAAATTTTAAAAAGACTTCTCGAAGTCAAATGAGTCTCAGATACTAACATTATATCAATATTTTTTTCCGTGAGGAAGTGCTCAAGTTCATTTTTATGTTGGCGAATGCCGTTTGCGTTCCAGAAACATATTGTTAACGTGTTCATGGCTTATTAAGTATTGCTTGAAGCAGAGTATTCTGCATTCGCAACATTTCTTGCATCATGGTAGTCATATTTGTTGTAAAATTGTTTATAGTTTGCACAAGATTTTCAATAGTGGCTTCAAGGCGATTATAATTAAAGTTTGAGTTTGTATTTGTAGAATTATTTTGCGGTGAAACATTTTGTGTCGGAATAGAACTAGCCTTAGCAGCATCTGCATACGATACACGGGAAGTAACTGGTTGGCTCATTTGCTGAAAAGTGGCAGAGTAAACGTTTGCTGATTGAGCTGGAGCTAATTTAGGTTTTTGCACCATAGTCTTCTTTACAAAAGAGTACACACGACAACCTCTGTAGTTAGCGGTGTGATTACCTCCACAATTACTGCATTTTTTATCACTTTGATCTTTTGGTTTGTTGCAGCTAGCGGTGCCGTGTAATTCGCCGCACACATCACAAACAGAGGGTAAATTGCAGTATGTTTTTGTATGGCCATATTCTTGGCAATTATGGCACTGTACAGGACCTGAACGCTTATGTGGCTCTTCAACTGTGATTTTTCGGTACAAGAGGTATTTTAAATTATAAATTGGATGCGTCTCATTTTTTTTCAATTTTATATCATTAGGTTCTAGTTCAACACGAAATAGGGGTTGGGGAATCTTTTCTCTATTTATTATATTGGACACATTTTTTACCTTGAACCCCTGGAGGACGAGTGCATCTTTTATTTCTTCGGGGACAACATAAGAATGCCCTTCAATACGATCTGCATGCCTTTAACGCTCTTAAGCTGGTATGTGTAGAAGCTTGTTTTACTTTTTTCAAATTCAGCAACCATTTTGCGGAAATCTTTTTCGTCATAAATTTGGATTTTAGTTTCATCGATGTTGCCACGTTTTATTGGAACAATGTGAAATTTATTCTCACCAATGACCGAAATTAATTTTTTAATAAGGGCATTTGAATTTTTTTGTCTCAAATAGATTGGTGGCGGCTTGGATGTTTTGTTCGAGGATACCTCGGGTTTGTCGTTGTCATCTTGAAAAATTTTAAAGCGGTTTTGGCGATTAGTTGAGGCTGCGCTGTTATCCCTAGACACTTTTGGAGCAGATGAGATTTTTGAAGAATTCGGGCTTCGCCCGCGCTTTAAAATTGTAATGTATCTGTCCATTCCAACTTGTACCTTGAGTTTCGAGCCGCTGTTATCTGTAGTGATAACTTTGTTAAGTGATAAGCACGAGCCTGAAGGGGATGATATTACTGACTTAAATGAAGAAGTACTGGGCAACTGTAATGTTAATGCATCATTTCTATTTGGCATTGGACAAAGCGAAGTTGATCGCTGACGAAAAATTGGCGTTGCCGTTAACAAAAGATTTTCATCAGATTTATTTTTTATATTTTTTTCATTCAGAGTTTCAGAACTCACAGTAAAATAAGCATTTCTGCCGTTAGAACTCACTTCAAGTTTTTCTGTATTTGAGGAATTCATACAAAGAATTCCTCAAGGGTTATTCGTTTATGTTTTTTTTTTATTTTCGGTATTTTTTGTTTTTGTTATTTATGATTGTTTGTTTGACTTTGAGGTATTCCTCAATATCACTTGTTTAAGTTTTTTTTTGCGGTTTTTTTGTTTTTGTTATTTTTACTATGTAAAAAATATTAGCAAAGCAGAAAGCTTATTTATTAAAGACAGTATGTATGTACCTATTACGAATAATATGTACTACTAATATTTTTTTTTGTATATGTAATTTTTGTTTGTTTGGTAAGTAAGTAAAATTCCGCTATTCGACTGTTCGCTATGAAGGTACCACGAGAACTGAAGGAATATTTGAACTTAAAATTTATTTTTTTGTAAATAAAATAAAATTTTAAAACTGAATAATTTCAATGCTTGTTCAGGCTGCCTTATTAGGCAAATGGTTAGTTAGAGTGCTTGCCTATCAGTCAGAAGGTTGTTGGTTCAATACTTGGAAGGAAGAAAGGAATTAATATGTATGTATGGTGAATTAATTAAGAATATAATATGAAGATATAATAAATAACATATCATTTGGTATAGAATTTAATTAAAAATAAAAATAAGTACCAGAATTAAAGACAAAAAAATTTTTGCAAAACTCCGAATTTTATGGAATATTTTTACTTAATTTTAGGAAAAATTTACTTAAATATGAAAATATAATTACTATAAACTAGTTCATTAATGAACTAGAAATTTAGTAAATGTTTTACTGGTTTAAATTGTCCACAAAATTAATTTCGTCCTCCATTATGTTTGAAACCAAATAACCAAATAAAAATGTACAACAGAAACGAACAGCTGCTGTGTCATTTGCTTGAGGAAAAGCGAAATTGACCGCACTTTCCTTAAGAAAATGACACTTGACGAAAAGTGTCTTAAGTACATTATAGTTGTATACATTTGATTGTGTGTATTCGCATATTTGCTTAAGTTACATTAAGCACATTATAGTTAGGCCTTAAGTTTCTAAAATGGTTTAGAAAACAAAACATTTACTGACCGCTTTTCACATTTTCTATCCGTATTCTCTCCTACTCGATACATTTTGCGTTTACATGATAAGATTTTGTATATTCTACAGAATTTTTTGGCATGTCGTAATACATTATATTACCATGTAAAGACAGCTTAAACACATTAATAACGAACAAAATAATATCACAAAATTCTTAAAAAACACATATGAAAATTTCTCCAATAAAATATACAAAGAAGATCTAATCATTTCCAAAATACAATATATTAACAGAATCAATTATAATATCGACCTATTAATTAATCAAATCAGCAATATAGCTGAAAGTATTGTATTAGCTAAGCTAAATGTAATATCAAAATTTATACTAAGTCACAATGAAATTGAAAAGATCTACAACTCACTTAACAACTAAATACCTGAAATAAATTCTGTAGAACAAATTTACAAAATTTTGGAACTTCAAGCATATTATAATAACTCAAATATTGTATTTAATATAAAAATTCCAATAATAAAAAAAGAGAACTTTATCATGTCTCATATCATACCTTTACCTATAAACGAAACACGAGAAATCATTACCTCTAATTATATAGTTTACAATGATAAATCAATCAATTATTATAATGACAAATGTTTTAAGTTAGAAAATATATACATTTGTAAAAACCCAATAAGAAGTGAACTGTTTGAGCAATTATTATGTTTGGGTAAACTCATCCGCAACCAACAGCCAAGATGTAACATAAAAGATGTAGGAAGACTTGAAATAATATACCAACCTCAAAATAATTTTGTGCTCTTCATCACCACACAACACATTGTTTTTGAATCTGATTGTGAGAAAACTGTCAATATAAAGAACACAACACTACTATTTTATGAGAATTGTACACTTATTATCAACGGATTAATATACGAAGACAAACCAAAAGCCTACCATGAACATATCAATATTACATTACCTAAATTACCGTGATCCCAGTCACAATCGTAGAAGAATTCGACTTGCAGAAACTAAAGTTATTCCAATTCAACGATCACAAAACGATGTCTTCACTTGAAGAAACAACAATTACTCACCAATATACTACATACGGATCTATTCTCATAATCATCTTAATTATCATCGGTACATCATTATGTCTAAAGAAGAAAATTCAATATATACTGACAACAAATTTTCTTGATGGTTTCGTTCGTGCCCCATCAAAATCTTTGTGGCCCTCACTCTACTCTAAGGGGGGAGGAGTTACAAATCCTATCTAAAACAACTAAAAACAACAACAATAACAACAAATCATTAACAGTCACCGATTCAACGAAATACTTAACAATAACAACAAATCATTAACAGTCACCGATTCAACGAAATACTTAACAACAACAATAACAACAAATCATCAACAGTCACCGATTCAACGAAATACTTACCAACAACAAATACTTTAATTTTAAACAAGTCAATTATGTTCCCAAAGAATTTTATAACACTTACCAACAATAAAATTAAATAAAACTGCAACCTTTGTAAAATTAAATAAGTCAACAACAAATAATTTTAGTTAATTTAATTATTATTTTTCGAACTGTATTTTGTTTCTATATTCTTATGAATAGAACAGGCTAATGTTCGTAACGCTTTTTAAGCCAAATTACATGAGATAATTATTAATGAACAAATAACATCATAGTTAGTTGTAAATATTCTGACCACAACACATAGTTGAACGGAACAGCCAGCCGTTTTCGAAGGCCACTAAACCTTCCTCATCAGCGTTCTTCTGTGTTTTTGTCCACTGTGTGTGGTGTCAGTTAATGTAGATGTCTGCCTTATATACGAAACTTTATTGCAAATGGAATATGTGAATTGGTTTGACTCATTGCATTTCAATTTGCTCATGTGTTTTGTAATGAAGGTTTCAAAATTACCATCTTCTATATATATACAACAGTCATACCATTGTCGTTTGTTCTTTACTAACTATGCACATGTTTGTTAATTTGCTTATTTTTGTTCTACTTAAGACAAACTTTTTTGGTTTGTTACTATTAAGTATATTTTTTTTTATTTAATTTTTGCCACAAGCCAATGACTATTAATTTTAGTTAATTTAATTATTATTTTTCGAACTGTATTTGATTCTATATTCTTATGAATAGAATAGGCTACTGTTTTCCAGTAATAAATAAATTCCATTTGTAATAAAGTTTCGTATATAAGGCAGACATCTACATCAACTGACACCACACACAGTGGACCAAAACACAGAAGAACGCTGATGAGGAAGGTTTAGTGGCCTTCGAAAACGGCTGGCTGTTCCGTTCAACTATGTGTTGTTGTCAGAATATTTACAACTAACTTTGATGTTATTTGTTCATTAATAATTATCACATGTAATTTGGCTTAAAAAGCGTTACGAACAGTAGCCTATTCTATTCATAAGAATATAAACAAATACAGTTCGAAAAATAATAATTAAATTAAAAAGGAGAGAGGTGTCTTAGGACACCCGGTTATAGCAATTGCTACTAAGCTATATAATACTATGTTCACACTTATGTTTTTAAACGTTTTTAACGCCTCATTCGTGTTTAAGAGCTTAAACACGATGATTTTGAGATTTTTTACCATACATTGACTTGTTTTGTTAAACATCTCAAATGAAGTGTTTTGTTAAACATCTCAAATGAAGTATTTAAGATTTAAACACTTCCTTAAACACTGAAATAGAGTATGTTCAGTTTTTTGATAACTCTGGCACCTTTGTTTTGTTATTAAATGGCGGCACCTGATAAATTATTTGGTAAGCAAGTAATTACTTAAAAAATACTCAATTTTTTACAAAAACATTTGTTGTTCGAAAAGCATAGTTATTCGTAATTTTTTACAATACAATAATTTACAGTTTTTTATTGACAAAACGTCAACCTTAAACATCTTAAATATAATATGAACGGTTGTGTTTAGTTCTTAAAAAACTTTGGTTCTTAGAAAACTCGTCTTAAACATAATTGTGAAAATGTCGTCGTTTGGTTTCTGGTTTGCTGCAGACATAATGTATTTTGAATATACTGTGCCGCAAGCCAGAAACCAGCTGACGATGTATTTAAAATGTTTAAAAACATAAGTGTGAACATAGTATAAAACAAACTTAATGCAATACAATGCAATAAAATTATATGATGATGTCAAATTCGCCGAAAATATTTCAAAACGTTTCCATTTATAACCCATTATTATCTTTTCTAGCGGAGCACGATTAAATGAATATATTGTTTGTTGCCGGCGGCGGCTGTTATTCGTCTTACAGTCGATCAGCAATGTTCTCTGGCTTGTGCTTATTTGCAAAAAAAATAATACAAAAACAAACTGAGCGATGTTTCTCATTGTTGTTCTTTTGTTTTTTTTTTCACTCATTTCAAAGAACCAAAGAAAACAAATTCAAACAATTTGCTTCGTTTATTTTCGTACGCTGCTTTTAAGTACAAAGAAATCAAAACAAAAATAAATTTATAACTGTAATAGTGTCTATTAATTTTGTTACGAAAATTATTTTCTAACCCCTGTATCTCACAATAAATAGCAATAGCTATAATAAAACATCAAAGTTAGTTGTAAATATTCTGACAACAACACATAGTTGAAAGGTGGCATGTTCAGCAGCCTGTTTAATATTTTCGTTAAGATTGGCAATATTAAATTCAATATCATCAGATCGGAGGACAGATCTAGAGAGCCCTCTACGTGAATTAAGTCTCTATGGATATTTTTCGTGACGCCAAAATCTATAACATCTGGAATTTTTCTTATGTCAGTAGGCCAATAAGTAGGCTCCCCACTCGAAATGACATCTAAACCCATTTTTGCAATTGTATTAAAGAACGCTCGACCTCTAGGTGTAACAAGACGCGAGCCCCAGTACGTATGTTTTGCATTGTAGTCACCAGCTGCCACGAATCAAGAACCAAGCGATTTTTAGAACTTCTCATACTGATCTTCGGTAACTGAAAATCTGGGAGGTGAGTAAATTGATGATATCACGGAATTCGCACACAAATTTTCTACGAAAATATTCGTTGCTTGCATATATTCTTCACTAACGTTGTCAAGGATATAGTGCTTCAGTCTTGACTTAATTAGAATTGCTGATCCACCGCATGCTCTCCCTCTCGGGTCCTTTGAATCATATAGAGTGTAACCATTTATTTGAAAGCAGCTTCTCGAAGTCAAATGAGTCTCAGAGACCAACATTATATCAATACTTTTTTCCATGAGGAAGTGCTCAATTTCATTTTTATGTTGACGAATGCCGTTTGCGTTCCAGAAACATATTTTTAACGTGTTCATGGCTTGTTAACTAATGCTTGAAGCAGTGTATTCTGCATTCGCAGCATTTCTTGGATCATGCTAGTCATATTTGTTGTAAAGTTGTTTATAGTTAGCACCAGATTCTTAATATTAGCTCCAAGGCGACTATAGTTAAAGCTTGAGTTTTCATTCGTTGAATTATTTGGCGGTGGAATATTTTGTGAGGGAATAGAACTAGTCTTACACAGAAAAAATTATTCGCAAAAAAATTTCAAAGAAACGTGTGTTTTGAAATAAAATTTAGTTTCGGTAAATATTTTTACTGTTCCAGTAAATTATTTGTTTCAATTTTGTTTTATGTATATAAAAAACTGTATCATTTAATTTCATTTGCTTGTGTTGGTGTTTTCCTTGCTTGTTCATTGACTCAACGTGGACATGTGCTGATGTTGTTGTTTTCTTTAAATGCTCGTGTTGTATACGTGTGAACTCGGACAAGAAGCCGAAAAACGTCGTGGCTTGTTTTTTTTACTCAACAAAGTTATTTTTCAAACAAATTATTACAAAATTTTGTATTTGAATTTACAAATTTCTTTGTAGGACCTAAATTGAAAAAATTGATATTTGATTCAGATAATTTTGTGTTTGAAATGGAAAATTAGTTTTTTCTGTGTAGCAGCATCGGCATAGGATAAAAGTGAAGTTACTGGTTGGCTAGTTTGAGGAAAAGTGGCGGAGTTAGCGATTGCTGATGGAGCTGGATCTAATTTAGGTTTTTGACCCATAGCCTGTTTAACGAAAGAATATGCAGGGCATCCTCTGTAGTTAGCGGTGTGATTACCTCCACAATTACTGCATTTTTTTTCTGTTTGATTTTTTGGCTTAGTACAGCTAGCAGTACCATGCAATTAACAGCAGATAACACAAACTGTAGGTAAATTGCAGTAAGTTTTAGTATGGCCATATTCTTGGCAGTTATGGCACTGTACGGGATCTGAACGCTTACGTGGCTCTTCAACTGTGATTTTTCGGTGTAAGAGAAATTTTACGCTATAAATTGGATGGGTTTCATTTTTTTTCAATTGTATGTCATTCGGTTCCAGTTCAACCCGAAATAGGGGTTGGGGGACCTTTTCTCTGTTAATTATATTAGTAACATTTTTTACTTTAAATCCTCTGTCGATAAGTGCACATTTTATTTCTTCGGGCTCTACAAATGAATCTATGCCCTTTAATACGATCTGTAGGCCTTTAGCCCTCTTAAGTTGGTATGTGTAAAAATTTGTCTAATTTTTTTCAAATTCATTAACAATTTTTCGGAAATCTTTTTCTCCATATATTTGGATTTTAGTTTCATCAATATTTCCTCGTTTAATTGGAATAATGTGAAAAGTATTTTCACCAATGGTCGACAGTAGTTTTTTTAAAAGCGCGTTAGAATTTTTTTTCTCTCAGATAGATAGGTGGTGGCTTAAAAGACTTTTGCGATGATGCAGCGGGCTTGTCGTCATTGACTTGCAATATTGAAAAACGATTTTGACGATTGGTAAATGATGCGCTGTTACCCCTAGACATCTTTGGAGCAGATGCAATTTTAGTAGTTCTCCCGCGCTTTAAAACAGTTATATATCTGTCCTTTGGTTTTGGGCTACTGTTATCTGTTGTGATAACTGGGTTTAGTGATGAATACGAGTCCGAAGCGAATGATGTCACTGATTTATATGACGAGGTACTAGGCAGCGTTAGTGTTAACGAATCACTATTTGGCATTGGACAAAGCGAATTTGATCGCTGACGAAAACGTGAATTTGCAGTTGGATAAAGTCTTTCATCAGAACTTTTATTTTTAATGTTTTCATTAAGAGTTTCAGAACTCACACTAAAATAGGCGTTTCTGCCGTTAGAACTCACTTCACAATTTTTTTCCTTTGAGGTACTCATATAGAGTATTCCTCAAGGGCACTTTGTTTGTGTTTTTTGTTTGCGGTTTTTTTTTTGTTTTTTGTTATATGTATGTAAAAAATATAGGCAAAGCAAATAAAGCTTATTTATTAAAGTCAATGGCGTATATTCATAGTCATAAACAGAGTACAATTTAAGAGTTAAGAACCAGTATTGCCATACAAAATACTGGTTTTAAACTCATAAAGTATACTTTGTTTTGACTATGACTATGCGCCAATATGTATTACGAATATTTTTTTGTATTTTTTTGTTTAGTATGTATGTAAAAAAAACATTAAGGTACAACTAGAAAATATCTCATAGAAATTTTCGGCCCTATGTATGTATAAGCAAAAATTGGCATGAAGTTAGCAATGACGAAATTGAATTAGGTGTTATCGAGTTTCTCCGTACAATTTAAACAAGTAAGAGTGCTATATTCGGCTGTGCCGAATCTTATATACCCTTTACCAACATATGTATATGTAGTATACAGATGCATACATAAGTACATACATACATATTTGTTTTGTGATAAAATTTATAATTTTTTGTTATGGTGCAATTTTTAGCAAGTGATCTCTTGGTTTTTTTCGACTACAGAATTTGCTTGAGTAAATTTCTTCCTAAAATATGAAATACGTTTAACTGAAAAAATAATTATTTTTGGTTATTTTTTTACCCAATTTTTTTTTTAAATTCCAACCCTGGAACCATAATTTAAATTCTTCTGGTTTTAATACGAGTACTAATTTATTTCTTTCTAAGATATAGAATATATTTAATTATCAAAGAAATAACTAGCTTTATTTAATTAGTTTTATATATAAAAAAAGTGTACTTTTCCCAAACCTGGAATCATCATTTTAGATTTTTTTATTCCTTATATCAATCTTGTTATTTAAAAAATATATTAAATATGTTAAATGAACAAAGAAAAAAAGAAATAAAGAAAATACTAGTTTTATTTAGTTACTTTAATATCAAAATAAATTCAGTAAAGTGCGACTTTTTTGACGTTTTTTTTTCAGTTAAAACGATTTTTTTAGTTTTGTCGTTTTTTTTTCGTTTTGGCAATTTTTTCTGTTTTGGGGATTTTTTTCATTTTGACGATTTTTTTATTTTGGCGATATTTTTCCTTTTTGGCGATTTTTTCTGTTTTTGGGGTTTTTTTACTTTGGCAACTTTTTTTTCATTTAGCGATTTTTTTTCATTTGGCGATTTTTTTTCTGTTTTTGGGATTTTTATCATTTTGGCGATTTTTTTAATTTTGGCGATTTTTCCGGTTTTTCGCGATTTATTTTAGTCTTAGAATTTTTTTTAGTTTGTTGTTTTTTTTTATTTGTTTTGGCGATTTTTTTGTTTTTGGAGATTTTTTTTCGGTTTGGCTATTTTAAACTTTTTTGATTTTTTAGTTTTACCATTTTTGAACATTTCAAGAGTTTTGCTCTTACGGTTTCCAAGATACAGCAAGTTGTCAAAATTACATAGTCAAAATTGCATAAACTGATAGAACACCCTTTAATTTAAATTTGTTTAAATCTTAGTATTAATTGTTGTAGTCTGTATAAAAATACACTAACTTTACAAATTTCAAGTGTATATGCATACAATTGTATGTATATTACATGGGATTTTAAAATTTTTCGTTGCTCGTTTTGGAACACCCTTTAATTTTTAACTTTCATGTATTTTTTGTTGTAGTGGCCAAAGGTCTACACACTGTGTCCAAATTTCAGATCCGTAGCTCTTGCGGCTCTCGAGAAAATACCATGTGATAGACAGACGGACATCGTAGCGAAAATAATTGGGTTCCTTTTCACCTTTGGTAAACGGAACCCTAAAAAGGTTAAATATTCCAGCTGTGGAGCTGTGGTTTTTATTTTTCAATTTTTCTATACCCAACTTTTCTTTCCAAGACATAAAATATATTTATAAATAAAAATATAAAAAAAATTATTACACCTAGTTAATGTTGTATATCACAAAAAGTGTACGTTTCCCAACCCTGGAATCATAATTTAAAATTTTTCTGCTTTCTTACACCAATATTTTTATTTTAAGAATTTAAGATATTTTAAATTTATAGATAAAAAGCAAAAATTACTTTTAGTAGGTTATTTTTAAATAACAAAAAAGTTAAAGTTCCCAACTCTGGAAATGTCTTTTTGATTTTTTACATTTTTTTTCATATTTTTAATACAAATTTTATTCTTACTGAATAAAATATAAAATAAGTTTATTTAACAAAAAAAAAAAATAAATAAAAAATTTATGTTATCTAGCTACTTTTATATGGCAAAATCAAGTTTTAGTTTTCCAGCTCGATTTCGCTGATTTTCAATACCAATATATTTTGGAAAATTTCTGACACACCAGTCCCAGAACGAAGTCTCTAGCGTTTCTGGGAGCTTCGGACAACCAATTTCACGTACAGACAGACGGATAGACGGACATCGCTTATTCGTCTTCCCTATGCATAAGGATCCAGAATATATATATTTTATGGGTCGCTTATTGATATTATAGAAAGTACAAACGCAATGACAAACCTATATATACCCTTTTACCATTTTTTTGGTAAAGGGTATAAAAATGGTCGAATTACATAATTTTAACCCACCTCTAAGTCCTAGCATGATTTTTAATGTAAAGTTTCATGGCGAAACTCTTTAAGATCATATTCGATTTATACTAACTTCATGCCAATTTTTGCTTATTCATATTGCAGATAATTTACTAGCGTGATTAAACTTAAACAAGCAACAACATAGCGTCCGCTTATTAAGAAGATACACATATATACATACATACATAGTAATTCAAACGAAAAACAAATGTACACCAGTAAGCAACCACCTTGCATTGCTTTCCCTTTTTTGGTGACATTGTCAACGGAGTGCCTGTTAAGGCCGGGCCACAATGAATCCGTCATGCGTTAAACTTCTCCTTTTCCAACTGACAGCTAAGTTGAAATACATGGTTTCTTATGAGGTCGGCTACATTCAGTACGTGTCAGTCAACGCAAAGTACAAAATGTGGTAAACTTTTAACTTTTAACTTTTTTTTGTAGTTTGGCAGATATTGGTTGGATTTTTGTATGTTATGATTTAGGATTTTGTGTTTTGTGGCAGCAAAAATAAAATGAAACAAAAGAAATAAACGAAATAAATACAAAAAGTTCAATTTAATAAATGAAATGGAGAATCGACCTATAGAAGCTGTTCAAATGCTTCCGTCAATAAAGTACTCATTGTGCCAACCTTCTCCTTCGTTGCGTTAATGTCAGTTGAAAAATGCGAAGTTTAACGTATGACGGATTCATTGTGCCTTGGCCTTTGTTTTTGATGCGTAGAAAAGTTTTTTTCATATACACACAACTACTCGTATGCATGATGAAATAAACAGGTAGCATTACCACGCCAGATGACAATTTTTTTCTTCTACATTGTTTGTTTCCTCTTATGTCAAAAGTTTTGTTTATGTTTACATAAAGTCCACGTTTGTTAATAAGAAAATAATCTATCGGTTCGTGAAAATTTTATGTGTTTCAGATTAATTATAATATAAAAAGAAAATAATCTGACGGTAGACGCGTGAACTACGTCAGCGAAAGCTTCGACTTCACCCAAAATAAACGTTGACTGGCAAAAATAAAAAGAGGTCAATCGCCCAACTAAAATTGTGCAATTGACACACTTATACAAATTCAGCATTTTTATTATTAACAAAAGCCACTGTTAATAACATGATTATAAAAAGTAATTCAATACCTTTTTAGTTTTAAGCAATATGAACAAAAACAGAATAATAAAATAAATTAAGCATTTTTAATTTTAAACCAATTTTACAAAAACAAAATAAAGAATAAGCATTTTAATTTTAGGAATCAATTTCATATTAAAGCATTTTTGTAAAATATTAGTCAGTAGAAAATCAGAATTCAATAAATAAATTTTTTTTTAAATTAATTGTGAAATCTTTTTAAAAAGAACTTTCAAATTAAAACTAATCGTGAACTCTTTTCAAAAATTCGTGAAATCCTTAAAAACAAAATATATAAATAAAAAAGAGACATTTCAATTAAACTAAATTTTAATAACAATAATTGAGCTGAACAAAAAGTTTACGAACACAGTGTTTTAGTCAGTGTGACCAGATTTTAAAATAATGTTAAGCTAAATCACGTTTGAAAAAAAGCTAAATAAGCTAAAAAGTTACATTTTAGGCTAGAAAATAAAGCTAAACTTTTTTCCACTTCTTTGATCACTTTTCAATAGTTTCTTATTGCTAAACTAACGTTACACAAAAATATTTTTTTATTATACATATAGAATATTTGCTTAATGAAATTATTTATTAATTATTATATTTTAGATCAATGATAAGCAAACACATACATCTCTAATGTAAAAGAGAGCAAATTGCATACTTGTACGAATGTACGTGTAAAAAAGAGCATAACAAAGTGCCCACGGGCGGCCTTTTGATGATCAATGTTTTAGATTTAATGAAGAACAAAACAAAAACTTCCCCAAAATAATTTTAAAATGTTTTTAAAAATGTAAAAATGGTTTTAAAAATGTAAAAACATTTATACTAAAATACGAAAGCTTTTTAAGTGAATTAATCAGTGATGGTATTTTGGTGCGTTTCGGGTATTTTTGGTGCTTTTTGCCTCTTCATAAACGCGAAATTTTGGTTAATATTCTTTTTTAAAAAGCGGGTATTTACAGTGCTTTTTAACAATTTCTCACAGTGCTTTTGGTGCTTTTTTTGTAAAATTAAAATATTTTTAATTTTAATAATAGCAGCATATCTCTTTAATTAATTCTCTGCATAATATTTGATTGATAGTAGTACGCAATAAGCATTTGTTCAAGTTTACACAAATATTTAATCATCCTAGAACAATTGACAGGATGAGGTTGTCAATAGCAGTCAGTTGTTTTAGACAACGGGTAGCCAAATCCCAATTTTTTGGTATCGTATTGACGTGTTGTCAATGTTGACAACTGGATTAAGGGTGAATATCGCAAAAAAACAAAAACTTTTAAGCTAGTTAAGAAAAAAGTGTTGCTTTTAATGCATTTTGCATGTGTAAATGATTTTTCAGTAACATCTTTATCCTAATCTAGGCCTAAGCTTCACTTACCAAATGACTAACACAGATCATATAATTACTAACATTTTGAAAAATTAATATAATTAATATTAAATATTTTGAGACAAAAACTTGAAATTATATAATGAGGTTTTACACCCCAAACTCTCCTTTTTTTAAATGGCTTAATGTATTAAAATGAAAAAAAGTGTTGGTGCTTTTTTACCCTCTTTTTCGTATTTTTTTCCGCTTTTTACCCTTTTTGCAACAGCTTAATGTGCTTTTGCTCTTCTTAGAGATATCATCACTGGAATTAATGCTATTTAAGGTAAATAAAGTGAAATAAAGTCATAAGTAAAGATTTTGCTCTTATTTATCGACTACTTGAAATACAAGGACATAATTGAGCCACACTGCATTGGTTATAAGCCCATATAGACTTATTCCAGAATTAATTGAGTAATAATGCCATTTTGGCTTAATACTTATGACTTTATTGAGGTGGCCCGACGAAAATCGGTACATAGTGTTATCCAGGCTTAAGGCTATTTCAGGTTTTTGTTTTAAGTTAATTGATGCCGCTGAAGGAACGTTCAACTCAAGTCAAATAATTTTATACCCAAAAAACTCAAAAAGTGTTTTGGCCACTAATATGAATTTAACTTTTTCCATTGGAATTCTAACCATTCTGCCATTATCTACTATTTTTCTTCTTTCCATTTCTGTTATAAAATTGTCGTATAATTTACATTTTGTATTTTTTGTAAACTATTTTGCAATGCTAAAAAATTATAATTTTTATAAGTTGTTTATGTTTTTAATATATTTTAGAGAACACGCAATTTAGACTAAAAAAAGGCTAAAAAAGCTAAATGACTTTTTAAAAAAAGCTGAAAAATAAGCTAAGAGCTAAATGAAAATTTTAAGGCTAAATCTGAAACAAATAAGCTAAATTTAGGTCAAAATAAGCTAATATGGTCACGCTGGTTTTAGTGATAAAATATTTGGTATATTCACCACAACTACAATAAAGAAGAAAGAAAGTGAGAAGTAAAAACTGATTGGAAACAGAGCAACAAACACTAACAAAAGCTAACCATTATACGGAGTCACATATCCCGGTAACTGAAATCCTTAAAGACACATCAAAAATAAAGGAGTATAGAGGAAACAGAGAATATGCCCTATCGTCATTTTTGAGTGAAGTGGAACTTTTTCTTCCAGTTTTTGAAAATACACTACAAACATATGTGTTCCAAAGATGCGTAATCAATAAAATACGGTGAGCAGCTTTAGATGTTATCCGAACATTAGGACCGAATGCGAGTTGGCAGCAAATCAAAAAGGAACTCATCTATAACTTTGGAGTGAGAGAAACTTACCATGTAAGTCAATATTACTACATATAATCTAAGCTCCTTTTTAAACAAATTATATGAAAAATACGTACAGGATACTAATAAGCCTGTTGAGTTTAATCCGAAGAATAATGAAAGCATGATTTTAAAAACATTTCTAAATAATATACAGCCTTACATGTCAAGCATCATATATAGTATAAACATAACTAGTATAAGATCAGCTTTTTATACATTAGAAGAAACAGGGATCATTAAACAAACCACTAATCACTCACTAGGGAACAATACAGTCAATCCAATCACATCGGACATAATGCACAATCACGTTATTCAGGTCAACCTTACAACCAAAAACAATTTAGGCAGACAAGCAAGTCTGGACAATTTAGGCAAACAAACAACTCTGGACAAATTAGGCAGTCCAACAATACAGGACTATACCACCATTCAAACTTTCCTAGAAACGAACAACGTGGACAGACGTCAGGACAAGTACGGAATAAGTTTAGACAAAATCATGTAGAACCAATGGATGTGGATCATATCAACGAAGAAAATTTTCGGTCACCAGCCGCAAAGCTAATTTACTGTTAGTAGAACTAACAATAGGGAACACTAAAATAAAATGCCTAGTAGACACAACATCATCAACGATATTAATCAGCAAAGAAAAACTTCCACAATACAAACGAGTGAAATTGGACAAACCTTTATTTTTCAAAACATTAAACGGACTGATGGAGGTAAATTATGAAATTATTACAGAAACACCGAAAGAATTCAAAGACAGCAATCTCATGTGTTGGAAATTAACGGATTTCAAAAACAAACAATTTGACGGCTTAATAGGTCAAAACATTATCAAAATTTTAAAGGCTAATATAAATATAGGTGAGGAATACATTGAAATTAACAATAATAAAATTAGATTTTGCAACGCTTGTCCATACGAATATGACAACATTCATACCCTAGAGGGATCAGAAATCAATGATGTAATGAACGAACTCCTAAGAGATGACATGAACGAAGATAAATTTAGAAAACTAAATAACCTGTTAGATAAAAATGAGGATTTAGTTTTTCACGAAGGCATGGCACTAAGTCATACCACCGAAATACAGTATGAAATCATCACCAAGACAAATAATCCAGTATATTCTAAAATATACAGATACCCTCAAATTCATGAGGAGGAAATAAATTAAAATAGGGAAGATTATGAAAGAACAGATGATGAGGGCTATGTGAAAAACTATAAAGCATTAAGACACAAATATGAGCCTAGATACTAAATTAAAACTAGAAAGCATACATCCTTCCAACATTAAACTAAAAAAAATGATGATGCACAGTATGGGAATTTGAAAAAAAAAAGTGAAAATAATTCTACAGTTTCTAAACGAGCCATCCGATTGTTATGAAATTTCACACAGCATTTAAAGAGGTGTTACCGGTCTTAAGTATGGGATATGGACTATAAAGCCACAAAGCCCTAAAGTGGGCAACCTCGGGTTAATGAAAAATTCAAACCGATGCCAAGCTGATGTTTTTGATCTGATAAAAAAGATTTTTTGCAAGTGGATTTCTCTATTTAAGAGCAAACAAAAACGGGTACAACTCAAGAACGGTAGGAGAAAATTAAAAAATAATTTTTTTTAAATTATTAAGAACTAATTGCTCTTTCACTTGCATCATCAGTTATTTTCATTTTTATAAAAAAAATTAAAGTTTTAAGGCGTTATTTACAAAATTTATGGAAAAATACAAGTTCTTGTACACAAAATTAATGCTTGGAAATGTAGAATTTTAAATTTAAATTATTTCCTCAAAAGTGAAGAAAATCGTGGTTATGGTTAAAGTTATGAAGAAAATACAAAAAAACGGCCGGCAAACTCGGTTTTTGGCAAAAATTCGACTTGTGCGACCTCTAAACGTCTTCCAAAAAATCTGAAAAAATCTCAAAAATACTTGATTCTATAAGGTTTCAAATTATGCTTGAGCCCCAAAAAAATCGTAATGGAAAAGTATAATTACGAGTATTTTCTTAGATATTTCTCAAAAAAAAGTGTAGCTGTATAATTACATACATGAATATTATACGAATATACATATTCAATTAGTGCAGCTACCAGCAACAATAAAAAATAAATGCAATGTGAGTCCGATCACAGGGCAGATGTGTAAACATGTAGTAATGAAAATTTTTTTTAAGTTCGAAGTACTTATGCTTTTAGTATATTTTTGTAAATTAATCAAAACTGTCATTATTGTAAATACATAGGAATTTGCTGGTTTTTGTTTGTTCTATTTAACTTGATAATTGCTTTATTAGGGTTCCGTACACCAAAGGTGAAAAGAGCTATGGACCTGAAATTTGGAAACATTTGACCGCTACAACAACAAATACATGAGAGTTAAAAATTAAAGGGTGTTCCAAAAAGGAGAAATTTAAAATGTTAACACAAACTGGAGGTAAGTTGCAGTAAGTTTTTGTATGGCCATATTCTTGACAATTATGGCACTGTACGGGTCCAGAACGCTTGTGTAGTTCTTCAACTGTTATTTTTCGGTATAAGAGATATTTTAAATTATAAATTGGATGCGTCTCTTTTTTTATATTTTATATCTTTTGGCTCAAGTTCGACGCGAAATAGAGGTTGAGGAATCTTCTCCCTATTTATTATGTTAGATACATTTTTTACCTTAAATCCCTGGAGGACGAGTGCTTCTTTTATTTCCTCGGGAACAACAAAAGAATATATGCCCTTCAATACGATCTGCAGACCTTTAGCACTCTTAAGCTGATATGTGTAGAAACTTTTTTTACTTTTTTCAAATTCAGGAGCCATTTTGCGAAAATGTTTTTCTTCATAAATTTGAATTTTCGTTTCATCAATATTACCACGTTTTATTGGAACAATGTGAAATTTAGTCTCACCAATGAAAGAGATTAATTTTTTAATAAGGGCGTTTGAATTTTTTTTATTTCAAATTGATTGGTGGCGGCTTGGATGCTTCGTTCGTGGATACATCGTGATTGTTGTCATCTTGCTATATTTGTCATCTTGCTATATCTCGTTGTACCTTCATAGTGAACAGACGTATTAGCGGAATTTTTTTTTACAAACAAAACAAAACCCTACAAAAAATATTTGTAGTACATAGTATTCGTTGTACATTAACTTTGATAAACAAGCTTTTTTGCTTTGCTAATATTTTTTACATAGACAGTAATAACTAAAACAACAAAAAAACAAAAACAACCGTAAACAAAATAACTCAAAGTGCCCTTGAGGAATACTCTATATGAGTACCTCAAAAACAAATAATTGTGAAGTGAGTTATAACGGTAGAAATGCCTATCTTACTGTGAGCTCTGACGATCTTAATGATAACAATAAAAATAAAAAATCTGATAATAGACTTACTGTGAGATATGATGATCTTAATTTAAATAAAATAAATAAAAAACCTAATGATAGACTTTTTTTAACGGCTAAGCCAATTTTTCGTCAGCGATCAACTTCGCTTTGTCCAATGCCAACTAGTGATTCGTTAACATTACAGTTGCCTACTACTTCATCATTTAAATAAGCGATATCATCCGATTAATCACTTATCCAATTAGTCACTGTAAATAAGAGTAGCCCAAAACCCAAGGTCCAAGTCGGAATGGACCGATATATTATTGCAAGATTACAACGACACACCTGATATATCCGCGAACAAAACCTCCAAACCACCACCAATCTATTTGAGAGAAAAAAATTCAAACGCTCTTATTAAAAAATTAATTTCGGTCATTGGTGAGAATAAATTTCACATTGTTCCAATAAAACGTGGCAATATCGATGAAACGAAAATTCAAATTTATGACGAAACAGAATTCCGCAAAATGGTTTCTGAATTTGAAAAAAATAAAACAAGTTTCTACACATACCAGCTCAAGAGTGCTAAAGGCCTGCAGATCGTATTGAAGGGCATAGATTCTTATGTTGTTCCCGAAGAAATAAAAGATGCACTCGTCCTCCAGGGATTCAAGGTAAAAAATGTTTCCAATATAATAAATAGGGAGAAGATCCCCCGGCCTCTATTTCACGTTGAACTTGAGCCGAATGATATAAAATTGAGAAAAAATGAGACGCACCCAATTTATAATTTAAAATATCTTTTATACCGAAAAATAACAGTTGAATAACCACACAAGCGTTCTGGACCCGTACAGTGCCATAATTGTCAAGAATATGGCCACACAAAAACTTACTGCAAATTACCTACAGTTTGTGTTATTTGCGGTGAATTGCACGGTACTGCTAGTTGTACTAAGCCAAAAGATCAAGCAGAAAAAAATGCAGTAATTGTGGAGGTAATCACACCGCTAACTATAGAGGATGTCCTGTATATTCCTTCGTTAAAAAGACTATGGGGCAAAAACCTAAAGTAGCTCCAGCACAAACAGCAAACACTTACATCGCCACTCTTGCCCAAGTGAGCCAACCAGTTAATTCACGTGTATCGTATGCCGATGCTGCAAAGACAAGCTCTTTTCGCACACAAAATGTTTCACGGCCAAATACTTCAACAAATACAAACTCAGGCTTTCATTTTAATCGCCTTGAAGCTACTATTGAAAATCTGGTGCAAACTATAAACAATTTTACAACAAATATGACTAGCATGATGCAAGAAATGTTGCGAATGCGGAATACATTGCTTCAAGCTTTAGTTAACAAACCATGAACACGTTAAAAATATGTTTCTGGAACGCAAACGGCATTCGCCAACATAAAAATGAACTTGAGCACTTCCTCACGGAAAAAAATATTGATATAATGCTGGTCTCTGAGACTCATTTGACTTCGAGAAGCCTTTTTAAAATTTATGGCTACACCTTATATGATTCAAAGGACCCGAGAGGAAGAGCATGCGGTGGATCAGCAATTTTAATAAACTCAAGACTCAAGCATTATATTATTGACAACATTTGCGAAGAACATTTACAAGTAACGAATATTTGTGTCGAAAATTTTTGCACTAATTTTGTCATATCATCAATTTACTACCCTCCTAGGTTCGCAATTACTGAGGACCAATACGAGGATTTCTACAAATCCCTTGGCCCTTGCTTCGTAGCAGCTGGCGACTACAATGCAAAACATACGTTCTGGGGTTCGCGTCTTATTACACCTAGAGGTCGGGCATTGTTCAACACAATTTCAAAAATGGGCTTGGACGTCATTTCGAGTGGGGAGCCCACTTACTGGCCTACGGACATACAAAAAATTCCGGATGTTATAGATTTTGGAGTCATGAAAAATATTTCTAGGGAATTAGTTCATGTTGAAGCGTCTCAAGATCTTTCCTCCGATTACTCTCCCACGATCGTTACAATTTGTAGCCCACTAAGTAGTGACTTACCTCACCCGTATGTGAAGACGATCAACCGTGTTAATTGGCTGGGGTTCAGAAAATATCTCAGTAGTCATTGTACGGAAAACATTACGCTAAGAACATCCGAAGATATTGAATTTAACATTGGCAATCTTATCAAAAATATAAAACAGGCTGCTGAACATGCGACTACCTCCTACCCGCAGACTGGATTTAATGGAAATTATTCTACGGATATTGAACGTCTCGTAAGTGAAAAAAGAAAAGCTAGAAAGGAATGGCAACAGCACAGATCACCCCAACTTAAAATCAGATTTAAAGAGTGCACTAAACGACTCCAAGACTTGCTTGCATTTGAAAAAACTGCATCTTTTAAAAACTATCTGGAAGGTCTTGATACCACACCAGCATCTAATTACTCTTTGTGGCGCGCTGCTAGAAAGCTTAAAACACCTGTTGCGTTTAAACCACCTCTGCGTACATCTACCGGGGGTTGGGCAAGAAGCGATACTGAAAAAGGTAAAATATTTGCTGAACATTTAAAATCAGTATTTACCTCTAACACATGTACTGGTGTTATTGATTTGCCGAATGTAGTGGCGCTACCCCCTCGACCCATAAAATTTAGAACGTGTGATGTACAAAAACTAATTGCTGAACTTAACCCGAAGAAAGCCCCGGGTATTGATGGAATTAGTAACCAGATGCTAATAAAGTTGCCTCGTATTGCAATTAGAATCCTGTTATTTATTTTTAACGCCATTTTACGACTGGAGTATTATCCAAATAGCTGGAAGCTTACCAAAGTTAAAATGATTCCAAGGCCGGGCAAAGACCTTACCAAGGCAGAGTCATACAGGCCAATTACTCTGCTATCAACAATGTCAAAACTTTTCGAAAAACTGCTCATGACAAAATTGTTCCCAATTCTAGTTAGTAGTGGGTGCATACCGGATCATCAATTTGGTTTTAGAAGTCAGCATAGCACTATCGAACAAACTCATAGATTGGTTCAATTTATAAGAAGAACATTTGAAGAAAAGAAGTATTGTTCTGCGCTGTTTATCGACGTTTCTCAGGCATTTGATAAAGTGTGGCATGAAGGTCTTATTTTAAAATTGAAATCATATTTACCAATAAATTTTCTGAAACTATTAGAAAGTTATATTACTACCCGGAAGTTTACGGTTGTGGAAGGAGACTTCATGAGTGCGCCTGAATCTATATCATCCGGTGTGCCACAGGGGAGCATACTGGGGCCAGTTTTGTATTTTATTTACACTTGTGATATGCCTTTGATCAGCAATATCCATACATCTACGTTTGCCAATGATACAGCCTGCCTTAGTATGCACGAAAACCCTCACGAGGCTTCCCGATATCTACAAGAACATATTACACAACAGGAACTATGGTTAAATTTATGGAGAATCAAAGTAAACGAGCAAAAGTGTGTCCAGGTAACATATACCCTGCGAAGAGATACTTGTTCGCCAATTCGAATCAGTAGTTAGATACTGCCGGTTCTATGACCATTAAAATTGTCAAATTTGGGTAATAAATGTCGAAATTTGGGTAATTAAAGTCGAAATTTTGTAATTTATGGGCTAAATTTTCCATATTATGGTAATTAGTGTCAATGGTGTGCAGTGACGAGGGTTTGCATAACCCTTTTTTGTTTGTACATAGATAAGGATAGTTTGATGTCGGTCCGTCGATGTGTTTTTGTTTTAATTTTATGGTTTGATGTCCGTCTGTTGCTGTGCATAGTTATTTATGTAGGCACGCAGGTGCGCTTGTCCCTTTTTTGTTTGTACATAGATAAGGATAGTTTGATGTCGGTCCGTGGATGTGTTTTTGTTTTAATTTTATGGTTTGATGTCGGTCCGTCGATGTGTTTTTGTTTTAATTTTATTGTTTGATGTCTGCCGGTCTATGTGCATACTTATTTATGTAAGCACGCAGGTGCGCTTGTTTGTACGTAGTATTTTTTTTCGTTTGTTAAGCGGTTGCAGTAGCTGTATGATTTTAGATTGTGTGTGCGTGTGTGGATAGAGAAAATGTTGCTTTGGTTTTTTTTGTATTATTCTTTTGTTTGTACGTAGTATGGTTTTTCGTTTGTTAAACGGTTGCAGAAGGGTATTTGAGAAAGAAATTATGTATGCTTGTGTGGGGGGAATCTGAGAATGTTTTTGTTGTTGGTTTTATTTAGTTTGATTTTTCTATTTCCTTAAAGAGTTTGAAGAGATGAATAAAATATGTAATTTATGAGCAATGAATTTACTTGAAGGTTGGACAAATTGAAGTGTAACATATTTAGGATTGTCAAAGGGAATTAGAGATGTGTGATCATGGGAGCTAACGTTATGCTCGTGCGTGTGTATGAAGTTTGTGATACTGAGGATTGTCAAAGATTGGTTGTTATTTTCTTGTATTATTCTTTTGTTTGTACGTAGTATGGTTAATCGTTTGTTAAACGGTTGCAGAAGGGTATTTGAGAAAGAAATTATGTATGATTGTGGGAAATCTATAAATGTTTTTTGTTGTTGTTTTTATTTAGTTTGATTTTTTTAATTTCCTATGTTTAAAGAGTTTAAGGAGATGAATAAAATATGTGGTTTGTGAGTTAAGCATGGTTTGATATCCGTCCGTCCGTTGATGTACATAGTTAATTATGTAGGTACGAAGGCTTGTATGTATGTTTTTGTTTTAATTTTGAATTGAATGTTTTTTTTCTTGGTTTGTTAAGCGGTTGCAGCAGGTTTATGATTTTAGATTGTGTGTGTGTGTGTGTGTGTGTGCATAGAGAAAATGTTGCTTTAGTTTTATCTATTTTCTTTTTAGCTGGTGACCATGGAAGGTTATTTTAGAAAGACATTATGTATGCTTGTGGGAAATCTATGAATGTTTTTTGTTGTTGGTTTTATTTATTTTGATTTTCCTATTTCCTATGTTTAAAGAGTTTGAAGAGATGAATAAAATATGTAATTTATGAGCAATGAACTTACTTGAAGGTTAAAGAAATTGAAGTGTACGATATTTAGGATTGTCAAAGGGAATTAGAGATGCGTGATCACGGGAGCCAACGTTATGCTCATGCATGTGTATTTACGTATGTTTTTACAATAACTTGAGTGTTGGCAGATGGGTAAGTAGTCGTATATGTATATAAAAAAAGCGAGTGTGTAATGCCGAGTACACATCTGGCATTTGTTGTGTTCTAATTATTTTTTAAAATGTGTGCAACGCCTTTCACATTATGTTTTTTATAGGGAAGGCAACACCACACAAAAAAAATAAATTAAAAAATCGGAAATCATAAACGTTACCACTAGTGCACACTGTGTGCATGCGGCATTACTTTTTTTGTTTGTAGTATTTCGTTTAGGACATGGAAGGGTATTTATAGAAAGTAATTATGTATGCTGATGAGATATCAATGTTTCTGTTTTTGTTGTTGTTTGTGATATTGAGGATTGTCAAAGATTGGTTGTTATTTTCACTGCTTGCTGACATTTGTCTCTGTCTCTGTCTATTGACTCTTAAATTATGCATATGACTTGATAGTAATTCGTATAAATTGAGAAGTTTTCTAATCTAGCAGCAAGTACAGCATTGTATCTAGACAGTACATCATCAAATTTTACAAAATTTAAAAAATATATAAATTATTATTATGGAGACATTAAGCAGCAGCCCAATTTTATTATCTTTAAACGTCTCACAAACTCATCCAGAGACATTTGTGATGGAAGAGGTAACCGTAAGCCCTATATCAATAGAGCTTTCAGACGACGATTTGCCTCATAATATATCTATTAAAGATATATTTTTCGGGGACGAGATAGATGATGACATTCCAAACAACCAGATGGCATACATCTATAATGAAAACTTCCAAAATGAAGAAGAGAAGTTTATGCTAGATGATGAGGACGATTCTTTGTTGGCGACATTGAACTATATGCCAGAAGATGTGGAAATCTTTATGCAAGACGAAGAGGGGGATGCATTATTGGCGGCCTTAAATTTAAGATTTTAATTTTATTAATTTTTTAAACATAAATTCAAATTAACTTATTTAAAACGTAAAAAACGTGTAAATAGATTTTTTTTCATTGTCGTTTTTTAACATTTGTCTCTGTCCTTGTACATACCATATACATATAAATAAATGATTGAACAAAATTTTGTATATTTTTAATCTACATATTTATTTTAAAAAATATCGTAAATACATATATGTTGTAGCAATGTAAAAATAGAAAACTAAAATAATTTTTTTAGTTATTTTCCTGATAAAGTAAATATGCATTTCTTAAGGCACAGACTCCATAATTATGATAGCTGCAGTAAAAATATTCCGGATATTTAAGTTGTATTTGCTTTAAGTTTATGCAGCCAATATCCTCGATGTTGAAAACTCTAAGTTGAAGTAGTTTCTCAAACCATTTCTTCTTTTCCACACCCTTAACATAAATTGAAGAATGTTTTAAATTGGATTTTAAAAATTTTACAACACTCTTAAATGATATTGATCCGTCATTCCAATTCAGATGATGAAAGTTTCTTGTTAGCCAATTCGCTTCTCTTTGTTTTGCTATTGATAATCTTTTGAAGTTAAACGGTGGTTTAATAATAAAATTTATGTGCTCCTTATTGTTAAAAACAATTGATATTTCTTTTGCAATGAAGATGTTTGAATTGGATTTAAATCCTTGCATATCGATGAAAACTTTATCCCCAATCATCTTAGTTTTAATTTACATTATTTTACGAACTTGACCTTTTAAGGGTATGTATTCTATTATGCGATCGTGGATGAGAATGCAAAAAGCAGATGTATCAGTAGGAATGTTGGAGTCCGTTTCAATTTCAATTTTTATATCAACAGGACCGTTAGAGAGGGCTTCGTTTTGGTGACTGACATCTACTACCACTATCGGCACACTATTTTTAAATTCCTGAGCAGTCAGAAGCGGTTGTGATTCCCTCATGTAATAGTTTTGTTGAAACCGTAGATACATATCATATACGATGGCATACCGATCATTTTTAAATTTTATATTTAGATCATCATATGGGTACGATTCTGAATTTAAATGCACTTTTAAATTGTTTAGATTACAGTGAACAAACTTATTTTCTTGTTGAAAAGCAATCAACACAAAACGGGGTCGTTCTCTATTTGCAGCCAGTTTAACATTCCATATATAGCTAGTTCCTGTATTTAGTTGAGGATTAATGTGACAATCCCAACTGCGAAATGCCACTGGTATAGAAGCACCACAGTTAATAATTTTAATCATATTCAATTTGCTCAAATCAGATAACTGTACATGTGGAATTCTCCATGAGATGTTTGAGATACTAATTTTTGGTTTGTCAGTAGCAACAGTTGAGTATACGAGTTTTTCATCGTTCTTACTACGTAGGAGAACCAATTCATGTTTGCCGCTGAGTATAATTTTATTATAGTCTTCAGCAAAACCTAAAAATAGTTTCAGTGGTACATAGAAATTAAAGTGTCCATTTGAAATATCCAAATCATCGAGTTTGTTCCATCCTGCGTTGTACAAGCCAACACTTTCTGTTGGTGATAAAGAAACAAAATTTTTTAGGCTGCTTGTGATCGCTAAATGTCTTGTATGATCAATTTCTATGCCATTAAGTTCATATCGAATTTCGTCAAAGAGATGTGCCACAAAGTTATTTTTTAATTTTAGATTTAAAAACGAAGATATTTTGCTGTTATTATCATCTACAATACTTCCCTCAACATATATGTAACTTTCGCTGGGTAGCACATATAAGTCTTGATTTTGTATTGAAATTCGAATCTCATCATTATTGTTGAAGGATTGTAGGTATGGTGTATATGTGTGATAGTCCTTTTTAATTATACTCTCATCTGATTGAGGTTTTTCTAGAACATCTAGTATGTAACTCATTTCTTCGTCAGCTTTAAGTTGAGAGACTTCAAAAATTTTTTATTTTCTTGCGTCAAATGTTTTTTGTGTAATGATGTCTTTAATTGTGGTTTGGTTTGCAATAGCGTTTTATGAGTGTATCCAATTTTATCCTTAGATTGCTTGACGTTGTATATTATCATTATTTGCTAGATCTCAAATGTATTCGTGTTGTAATTTCCTCTCCTCGGAAATTAATTAAATCACCGTTCTGATCAACTATGCGTAGAGTAAGAGAACTTATCTCTCGGCAGTTAACTGGCAAATAGATAAGATTTCGAGGAATCTCAACAATTTTATAGCCTGGAGGGACATTGATCGCAAATTCATGTAATGTGTGTGCTTGTGAGTTATTCGTATATGTGTTAACCACTATACTACATTCAACACGCAAGATATTCACGATGAAAATATTGACTGGTAGATCTGAGTAATGGTCTTGGTTAGGAGCTAGAATTTTCTTATTGAATCCAAAGAGTTTTCCAATTGTGTTATCTTTGTTAAAGTATATGGGATCCTTAGAGCTATTAACTCTAACTTGCATTGTATTGTTATTAGCTTCTATATCAATTTTATTTTCCGGACAATACTGCTTATAGCTGCTTATGTTTAATATAATCAACTATATCATTCAGTTCATAAGATCCTATTGGTATTTTAATTACATGTGCACCAATATGAAATATATTGTTATAATCATCTACATTGGGAATGCTATTATATGAATGAAAATCAGTTAGAGCACATTCATATTCACCATCCAAACGAATAGGAGGAAAGTAATTAGCAGATAACTCAGATGAGTTTGAGCTAAGAGTAAGTGTTATTGACATTATGATTGTCTGATTACAAATAAGTGAAATTAAACACAGCACTTTGTATAAAAAGGAAGTTTATATATAATTATATTTTATTTAAATATATTAGATACAAATATAGACTTATATATACGCTTAACTACAATATTTCATTTTTATTGATCCAAGAATTATGTTGATTGGTAAATCCTAACCATTTAACATATGCCTTCTCGCCTTTAGTTTTAAGAACTTTTTCAACTAGATATGTATTTGGATATCTGGTTTTTGAAAGTTCTTCACCATAGAATCCACCTTTAATAGGGTTACCACGATAGTCTTCTAATGTGTATGTAGCTGGATGTGTATTTTGAACTCTTTTAATCGTAAAAATTTCTGTGGTCCAATTTGGTGTATATCCTTTTTCAAAAACATGTTTATATTTACTTATGCGCACATGATCTCCCACATTGAACTTTGATAATTTGAATAGTTTTAAGCGGTTATATACCGTGTTTAATAATTTTTTCTCATTTTTATAGTTAACTTGAATCGGTGGCATTTTGATGGTGCGATGCATTTTTTTATTATATGTATTAATCAAGTCTTTGTAAATGTCGAGCCAGTTATAAGACCCATTAAAGCTAAACTCTTTCCACATCATTCCTTTTAATGTTCTGTTAAATCGTTCTACTATTGATGCTTTCATTCTGCTATATGTTGAGTAGTGATTAATGTTGTATTTATTCATCAATTTTCCAAAATGTTTATTGAAAAACTCTTTACCATCGTCTGTTTGCAAGTTTTTTGGTATTCGTCCCAGTTGAAAAATATTCTGCATAGCCTGGCTTGTTTCCAATGCAGTCTTTCTTTTCAAGGGTACTGCCCAAGCAAATTTTGAAAATGTATCAATTACAGTCAGCAAAAATCGATAATCTCTATTGTCTGTAGAATAGTTCCCCATTTCAACTAAATCAGCTTGCCAAAGATCATCTATTCCTTTCATAACAACTCTTCGACGTGGAAAATGTTTTCGTGCTTGCTTATGTAGTTCATTTATTAAATTTCTTTTTGAAGTCATTATTTAACGTATTTAGAATTTGATGGGATAAGTTGAGTTCAGTGTGATTTCATTTAAATACTGTCGACCATCATAGTTCTTACATACCCATAAATTAACTCATTTATCTTTTTAATTTCTTTTTCAAAGAATAATTTCATACTTGAGATTGTTTCCTGAATTTCGTTGAGTTTCTGACTTAAACTTATGTTGATTTCATCTCGTACCTCTTTAATTTGACTTTGCAGAAACAATTTATTAACAACGTCGTTTTCCTCCAAAGCTTTTCCCACATTTTTGATTCTTTTGTTTTGAACGTCAATGTTATTAGTTGTATCCATAACGAAGCCCAGCAGCTTAGGAACATTTTTCACAAAAACTGTACCACTTGTATCATTAAGATAGTGCCCAAACTTATCGATGGACATGATTTATGTAGATAAATATTATTCTATAATTTTTGCTTCATATAATTCTTCGATAATTGAGACAATTTCGTTATTGTGATTAGTATGACCTGCAGCTTGTGATGCTAGCAATAGCCTAAGGCGATCTACTAACTCATTAGGATCATCCCAGTATATATAGTTAGCTTTGTATGGGTTTAGTTTCATCAAACCCTTACCCTTGTAAGGGCTTTTTATTGCATGTAGTGATGACGAAGTTGATGAGTTTTTTTCACTTTCTTTCTTAAACAATTTACTGATAATATGCTTATATTTATATGCTCTCGTTCCTTTGATTTGTCCATCAGGTTTATAATCTCTTTTGTATGCATTTGTGCTCACTAAAATTTCCTTATATATATCTAATTCATGTTTATCATAATATTTTGGTGTTTTGTGAAACAGTAAAGAAAATAAACCTGGTGTAAAAGCCCATATTTGATTTCCAATCACTATTTTATCTTCAGTAAGTTTAATACTACTATTGCCAAACTTCCATTCATTATTAAAATCTTTATGTGGACCGTATAGAGTATCTAATTCGTTTCTGCTTTCCAAGAGTGCTAGGTCATTATAACTCTTATTATTATCTGAATTGTCTAGAGTTTCAGATTGAGAGTAAAAATCATCATTGTCATCATCATCATCATCAGTATCAACATTATCAACCTTGTTTGCGTTTCGATTACGAACTGAGATATTTTTATTGCATAACGTTTCTTCAACAAGTTTCTTTGGAGTACTTGTCTCTAACTTAACTGATTGTTCGTTGAATGGAAAATTTGAATTTTTATAAACTTTCGTTTTAAATTCATCTCTTTCTGATTTAATACTTTTTTTATTGTTTTTAGAACTGTTCACAAATTCTGTTAATGGTTCTATTATTGGTTTAAATGTATCTTTGAATTGCTCATGTGTATCTGCTTCATCAACTTTTATACTACGAAATTTTTTCTTTAAAACATTTCTTGTCTTTATTAGCTCTTTTAAAACTTTTTCATCCATTTTCAACTATTAGACACCAGATCAGGTATCAGCTATTAGATCAGGTATCAGCTAACAGATCAGGTATTAGATCAGCTATCAGATCAGATATCAGGTATCAGATCAGCTATCAGATCAGGTATCAGATCAGCTATCATATCAGGTATCAGCTATTAGATCAGGTATCAGCTAACAGATCAGGTATTAGATCAGCTATCAGATCAGGTATCAGATCAGCTATCAGATCAGGTATCAGATCAGCTATCAGATCAGGTATCAGATCAGCTATCAGATCAGGTATCAGGTATCAGATCAGCTATCAGATCAGGTATTAGATCAGCTATCAGATCAGCTATCAGATCAGGTATCGGGTATCAGATCAGGTATCAGCTATTAGATCAGGTAATAAATCAGCTTTCAGATCAGGTACGGTAAATACTTTAGGAAATAAGTAGATGTACTATGTGCAAGGTCAAATTTAGTACTAATGTTTTACTTTTATGTAGATTAATTTATATCGTTATAAAATAGTCGAATTGCTTTCTATAGCGACCATTGTTTATCATCAAAAATCCATATTTATCCTTCCAACACTCTCGACAAATTTCATGAAACTTTTCATAACTCATATCGCTGGCAACATGATCACTATAAACGTGCTTCATGTTTGTCTCATCTTGTTTAAACATTATAATCACATTTGCATTGTCTCTTATTAAGTGCTTGGGGATTCTCGTATAAGTTTGGCACAAGTAGAATGAATCAACATCCTTATGTCGCCCCATGCAAAAATATGCTCGTATATTATTTTGTTTCTCGCATGCAACATCATCAAAGATCATAATAGAATTAGTTTTCGCTTCATCAGGAGGAATAACTTTTTCATTATCTGTAAATGTGTAATATCCCATCCCTTTAATTGGTGAAATTAATCGCTTTAAGTATTCATATTTGGGTTGATAAAGGGATTTTGAGTATAAATAGATGTTTTCAAACTTGAGTCCATTAGGACTTTCTAGCAAGCTAATCATAACATTAGTCTTTCCACAATTTGATGGTCCAACTATTAGAGCACGAATAGAATTTGGTAAGAGAGAGCTATGTTTAATTTTAGATCTGATGTTCGTTGAAGCATCAATATTGCGAATCACAATATTTTTATGTTGTTTTACTAATTGCATTTTTATAACTAATTGCATTTCATAAATGTTACTTTTATTATAGAAGAAAAAATAAAATAAGATGTTTATACATTATAACAAAACGTTTAGTTATAAAAAACCAGCCGTTGGAAAAGGTTTAGTGAATAGAGTAATAAACTCTCTGCCTGTTGAATTACACCTTCCTGGATATCAGTTTTGTGGACCCGGAACAAAATTACAAAAACGTTTAGATCGCGGTGACAAAGGAATTAATTTATTAGACGCTGCATGTAAAAATCACGATATTGCTTATTCCAAAACAAATGATTTAAATAGTAGACATCAAGCTGATAAAATTCTTGAAAATAAAGCTTGGGAACGAGTTATTTGAAAAGATAGCAGTCTTGCAGAAAAGTCGTTTGCATATATGGTTACTAACGCAATGAAAGTCAAAAGAAAATTTGGTATGGGATTGAAGAAGAAGGTTGGGAAAAAAAGTGAACAAAATGGAAAAAAGCTGTTCACTTCATCAATTAAAACTGCAACAAAAATACTGAAGAAGGAAAAACCTCAAGACATTAACTCTGCCATTAGGATTGCACGAAAGGTTATCAACAAATCGTTAAGGGGGAAGAAATCGCAAGTTGTAATACCACGTGTAATTAATGTTCCAAAAATTGGTGGCTTCTTACCTTTAGTACCTATTCTTACTGCTCTGAGTGCAATTGGTAGTCTTTCTAGTGGCGGAGCAGCTATAGCAAAAGCAATAAATGCTGCAAAGAATGCCAAACAACAACTTGATGAAGCAACTAGACATAATAAAACAATGGAAGCAGTAGCAATGGGGAAAGGTTTTTACCTTAAACCATATAAGAAAGGATATGGATTGGTTTGTCAAGAAAAACAAAAACCAAATTTTTCGTAAAGCTGCCCAATAAACCCCTATCTGATGTTGATCTGAGAAACTTTTCAACAAACATTCCATACTTTAGAGGAGTTTTCATGTTGGATACACTACCAAAACGATCGAGAAAAAGGGAATGCGGAATCATTAATTTGGATTTATCAAGAGGACCTGGAACCCATTGGGTAGCATATTATAAAAACAATGAACATAAAGAATATTTTGACAGTTTTGGAAATTTACAACCTCCATTAGAACTAGTTAAATATCTAGGCAAAAATATAAAATATAATTACAATCAATATCAAGATTATAATTCATTTAAATGTGGACATTTATGTCTTCAATTTCTTTACAAAGTAAGTTTAAAAAATAAATAAATACAAAACACGAACAATTTTTAAAATTTTTTCTGTTTTATTAATCAAAATGTTTATAAAATAATAGTTTCTACATATTATTCCCACTGTGGGTATTGAGCATTTGTTAAAAAGATATTTATTTCAGCAGCAGTATCCAATTTTAAGCCACTGTCTCCTTGCTTACATATGCAATATATCCCGGATGCCAGTTCTATTATGTCATCATCCGATAGCGTGTTGTACCGATTTGGTAAAAACATTATGTTGTTTTCTAGTTCAATTTGAATTGTGGTGCCGTATTTACTCGTCACACGCTTAGCGTTTTTAACTGCATACTTCGTTGAGTCCTGGAGCTCTTTTATATGAATTAATTTTTTTTTATTCAATGTATTGAATTTCGTGATCAAATCTGGAGGATTCATTATCACAATATTAATTAATTAATTAAATTTAATTTTTATATGTATTTTTTTCTTCTCTGACAGATAGCTCAATCTGCTTTTGTAAACTGATGTATTAAATATTTCTACAAATCTTTAAATAGGTAAAAAATAGTTCTTAAAAGAAAGATCAGTATCGTAGCTATCTCTTTTTCTCATATTGTAATCATGTTTTACGTAAATTTTTTGTTTTGTCCCTGATAGAATTGTAGTGAAAGAGATAGTTACATATTTTGACGTTCTAAGGCATAACTGAAAACAAAAAAATTTCAAAACAAAAGGTCAGAGAGAGAGAGATATTCATGTGCTAAAGTGTAACTGAAACAAAAAAATTTCAAAACAAAAGATTAGAGAGATAGTTATATTAATGTGTTAAAGTGTAACTGGAACAAAAAAAAATTCAAAAGAACTCACAATTTTTTGTAAAATTTTAATTTCACAAGAATATTTTTTACTATAAATAAGAATGTAAACCTTTCAAGAGTATTAATATAAAAATAGCATTCAAGAAAAAAGTATTCTTTAAAAAAAGAAAATTAAAAATAAAAATTAAAAAAATGAGTCAAGTACGTGAGCAGTTATTTGAATTCCTCCATTCCTTTGAGGACTCATTACTATATGAGCATAAGGAGAGCATAAATTTTTTTGTATCCATGCTCACTGAAAATGAGGAGTATGGAGTTGTGGAGCAGGAGGACTCCGACGAGAATGGACATTTTGCCAGCTGCCCCTGGTATAGTGAAGGATGTGAAGAAGGCCCAGACACATGTAGGTGTACCATGTTTCACATTAGGAAAAAAATTATTTTTAAAATTATAGATACCTATAAAAATTTATGTAAAAAAATCAATTAATAAATATAAAATATATATGTATGTGTGTATGCTTTTGATTTCTTATTTATTTTAATATACATATTTCTGTATATATAGAGATTAATAGACCGAAAAAGCTATTAGTTTAAATGTTATTTTCATTGAGGATGGATAAACGTACTTTAAAGAATATATTTCACAACAATCAAGAACGAAAACCTCAAATATATGATTTGGTTTTTGGGTTTGAATACTTGCTCAATTGGAAATTGAAGATTTCATGTGGATTTTCTACAGCTTTTGGTTTTAAGCCAATGATATGGTTGCATTATAAAAATAAGCAATACATTGGACTGGATCGAGAAGAGTGGTTACATCTCATGTGCTATAAGGAGTATATTCATGATATGCTTAATCGTCGAGATTTTTTAAATTCTATAAATATAATTGATAATGAAAGTGAGAGAGATGTTGAATATAAGTTTCAATATAAAAGAGGTGTTTGCTTTTTAGTTATCATACAAGGAAACTTTAAAATAAAAATCGATTCTGACACATGGAGATCACTAACTCAAATTCGAGTATTTTTTACATCAATTTTATGTTGGAACAACATTCTGAGAAAACAAATCCTTCATTTCTATCATGAATATTATATACCAACCTGCTCCACTTTAAACAAAACAAAACTTCAAATCAATGAAATACGAGAAATACACGAAAGGGATGTAAAGATTGAACTGACACGACTTTGTTATGAGATTGGGGAAAAAATGCAGCACAAGATTCTAACAGATGTGAAAATTCATAAATTATATTTAAGGATGGATAATAAATAAAAAACAAAATGTAGACAAAAATATATGTTTTTATTGTTTTTTTATTGGTTATATTTTCTTTGTTTTTTCATAAAAATTTTTCTTAATAATTAATATTTACATTTATTTTAACAATAAAAATTTACAATAATTTACATTTATTTTAACTTTCTTCTTCTTCTTGAAGTCTATCAATTTCCATTAATAGCATGTCAAGCTCATACTCAGGATTGGTTTCCTCTATTGCTGAATGATACCATGCATATGTGCTTATACCATCACTTTTTATTTTCCTTTTATCATCTTGATAACTTAGTATTAGTTTATGTAGTTGCATAGTATATAATTGATGCAAACTCGACTTAAAGGTAAGCATATTATCAAATACATTTGATTTATTAAACAGACAATCTCTATATGAACTTAGGCTATACTTATCTAAAATGGTTTTCTTGACCCCCTTCGATTTTTTTACATCATTTTGATCTTGAACACTAAATGAATACATTTTAGATCGCAACCCAACAAACTCTTTCATTATTTTTCCACAATTTTCGTCTTTCATCATACCCAGCACCTTTTTGTTTAAACGAGGAATACCATATATGTTATCTGCAGGATAATCAGATGTGTCAAATTCATCCTGTATGTCCATTTTTATGTCAGCATAGAAGTCATCAGTCCGTATTGTATATATGAATGAATCAGTATCCATATAGTTTAATGACAATTTTGATTTAAATTTAGGCTGCATGTAACCATAATGGAAATTATACATTTTCCATTTGGAAAGTTCTAACACACAAAATCCTAAGTAAGTAGGCTTATTATAATATGTCTGGAGCCTATTCATTTGAATCGCCACCATGTCTTCTGAAAAAATAGACAAACTAAGGAAATTGGGTTTAGATATCCAATCTTGGGCTCCCAAATGATTGCAATTCGTTCTGTTCCAGTTTGTTACAATTCTAACATCTTTTCTCTTATCTACATTTTCCATAGTCTTACCATATACCGCATTATTGAGCAATTTGAAGAAGTTTTTCTCAAACGTATTTTTAGCGTTAGCTCTATGCTTGGTATTTAAGTCTATATATGATTTTAACCATGGAGATTGTTTGAAAGTGAGAATCCGATGTACTTGCTTTAAAATCAAACCATACTCTAAACATTGCTTAAGAGTTCTATAGTGAATAATATATGAATGTTTAGTAGAAAAGTCAGCAATTAATTTAGTTTGCTTTCCATAAGGTTTTTTATTTTCCGCACAAAAAGGTAGGTCATTGTGCGATTCGTGCAAATTGGAGGGATATTCTAAAGTAACTTCATACACATAACCATCATTTGAATTATTATCTATCCGATTTGGATCCAGATTTAGCTCATCACTTGATAACCATCTGAATCCTCCATATGGAAGATATTCGGACATAGCCCAACCGTAAAGATTATTGGCATCTAGGTACATTAGAAATTCTGAGGGTTTCTCTTTATCGAAATCCTCTAGATATTTATTGTTTGCTTTTGAATACCTTTTACTACATTGTACAATCCCCCCACGTATCCCCTTTTTAAAGAAATTATACATATCTAGATCAGTTAACAATTCCAATTCTATATTTGTGTACTTCAACATAGCATCCCACGATAGTCCAGGAGCAGTATAGTACTGGCTTGGATCTAGATTATATATTCCCTTACAAACTTTTCGAAAATTTTCGAATACATCAGTTAGTAACAGTACGTCTGTTTTTAAATACAACTCCATATAGTCTTGTAAAGTTTTGCAATCAAATGTTTGCCAAATTTTTTTTGCATGCTCGTAATCTTCATGCGAACATTCTGTATTGGTAAGTGTGTTGAAAAAGTCTTCCCTCGCTGGAAGTTGACTATCATTTAATTTTTCAAAAGAATTGAGATAGTTGTAAGGGAAAACACACTTCCTTCTAACCAGATCAAACTCTATTTTTGATGTAAATTGCTCTTTAATTGTACAGAAATCGTTATCCGTAAGATTATTGGCTAAAGTTTCTAAGCTTTCGGGCATAAAACGTAAGGTGTCTAGAAATCTAAGTTCAAGATTGAAATCGTCATTCATTTTTGTATATGTTGATAAAGATATGTAACGTTCTTTATTTAGCGGAAGGACTTTTATGTTGTCAGACTTTTCTCCTAACTCTTTACCAAAAAGATGTGAGTCATAAGACGAATAATTATGAAAATAAATAGGGATAAATTTTGGCTGTTGATATTTTAAGTTGCACATATTATGAGCTGCACCTCTAAATTTGCCAGTTACATGACAATGATCCCTTACGCGATCACTACCTAAAAATGTATCACATATGTGACAATTTATAGCATTTTGGAAACTAAATATCTCTAAAGGGGATAAAGAATCCATTTGTTTCTTAGTCATTAAATAATTAGTATAAATATCCTCACAATCCTTAACTAAATAAGCAACAAATTTTTCTGCCGCGTCCTTGCCAGTATAGATTCTAAACTTATCTATATTATGCTTAATATATTTAATATTATAACTAAAAGCACAGGGAATATGCTTTTTAGTTAAACTATTTTTTTCACTTACTTTATATTGGATGTCCTCAAGTATGCACTCAAAGTCAGCGTACACGACAAAAGGTACATCCATCTGTCGTTGGTGATCCTTAAATTTAAGTGTAGCGTTTTTATGTGATGGTAGTTGGGCTACAATTTTACCACACTCCGCTTTGTGTTGCTCCATGATCCTATCATTGTGTGTATATTGTAGACATACATTACACAATTTAAGAGAGTGTTCATGTTTGGTAGTTTGACCACTTAATAATCTGTAAAAAAAATTTAAATTAAATCATTTATAATAAATATTATAAAAATTTTACCATATATATATTTATTTATATTAATTAGTACTTGACACTTTTAGCTTACCTAGACATATTTTCTATTAGAACGTAATGATGACCACCGATATTTTCTAACAACAATAAGTTGATATGAATACATTTTTCCTCCTTTGTAATATAATACGGACCAACAATTACATTATTTTCCTCATCATAACCAAATACGTTTACGCTGATTCCGCTAAATATTAAATTCTTAAAATCGAGCGTTACACCGTTTTGGGTACAAATGATGTCAGCAGTTATATCATGAATATTATATGAGCTACATCGCTGTTTACTCATTATTTGAGAATTATCCACTGCTGCGATTAGACACCACTTGAAACAGTATTGATCGGTGTTTTCTACATTAATGCAAGCTTTTCTTTTTGAAGTTTTTCTGGTAAACTCATCCAGTTTGCTCCTTTAACTAGAGAAGCCTTATTAATACTTAACTCTGCTCGGACTATGCGTATCAAAGTCCAACCAGAGTCCTTCTCTTGGAATTCACACATTTTATTTTGAATTTGTGAAATTTGGTTTGAAAATACTTCATATATTTCATCTCCTCTGGTCAACAAATTCATTTTAGCTCTATGATGAATAATATTGAACTCCAATTCCTCTCCCACAATTTTTACATATTCTGCCACAATACTTACATTAAATTTTATTACAATGTGGCTTAGTAAATGACTTTTAAGCATCTCTATGAAAATTGATTCATTTTCACCAATGAAATCTTCCAGTAAAAGTTCATCTCTTTCATTGTTTAATCCATAAGTTGCAATGTTATTTTTGAAAGCTTTGCTTATGTTGTAAAATTTCATATTTTCTTCATGTCTTCCTTGAGTTTCTTCATCAATGCTGGTATTATTTATTAAATTATCTCCATAAGCATCCGCTTCATGTAGTTGTTGTTGTGGTTGATATTGTAATTGTTGGTCCGTATATGGGTACCACTGCATGACAGTAGGAGTTTGCTCCCAATACATTTGTAATTGTTGTTGTTGTTGCTGTTGTTGTTGTTGCTGTTGCTGCTGTTGTTGTTGTTGTTGCTGTTGACGATATTGATATTGTTGTTGTTGTTGAGGATATACATATTGTTGTTGTTGAGGATATTGATATTGTTGTTGTTGAGGATATTGATATTGTTGTTGTTGAGGATATTGATATTGTTGTTGTTGAGGATATTGATATTGTTGTTGTTGTTGAGGATATACATATTGTTGTTGTTGTTGTTGAGGATATTTATATTGTTGAGGATATTGATGTTGTTGTTGTTGAGGATATACATATTGTTGTTGTTGAGGATATTGATGTTGTTGTTGTTGAGGATATTTATATTGGTCCTCAACATCATGTTTTCGGATATGGTCGGAAAAACACTTTTGGTATTTGTATACCTTATTGCAGATATTACATATATATACCGCATCCATTTTAATAATTTATATATTTTTTAAATTTTGTAAAATTTGATGATGTACTGTCTAGATACAATGCTGTACTTGCTGCTAGATTAGAAAACTTCTCAATTTATACGAATTACTATCAAGTCATATGCATAATTTAAGAGTCAATAGACAGAGACAGAGACAAATGTCAGCAAGCAGTGAAAATAACAACCAATCTTTGACAATCCTCAATATCACAAACAACAACAAAAACAGAAACATTGATATCTCATCAGCATACATAATTACTTTCTATAAATACCCTTCCATGTCCTAAACGAAATACTACAAACAAAAAAAGTAATGCCGCATGCACACAGTGTGCACTAGTGGTAACGTTTATGATTTCCGATTTTTTTATTTATTTTTTGTTGTGTGGTGTTGCCTTCCCTATAAAAAACATAATGTGAAAGGCGTTGCACACATTTTAAAAAATAATTAGAACACAACAAATGCCAGATGTGTACTCGGCATTACACACTCGCTTTTTTTATATACATATACGACTACTTACCCATCTGCCAACACTCAAGTTATTGTAAAAACATACGTAAATACACATGCATGAGCATAACGTTGGCTCCCATGATCACGCATCTCTAATTCCCTTTGACAATCCTAAATATCGTACACTTCAATTTCTTTAACCTTCAAGTAAGTTCATTGCTCATAAATTACATATTTTATTCATCTCTTCAAACTCTTTAAACATAGGAAATAGGAAAATCAAAATAAATAAAACCAACAACAAAAAACATTCATAGATTTCCCACAAGCATACATAATGTCTTTCTAAAATAACCTTCCATGGTCACCAGCTAAAAAGAAAATAGATAAAACTAAAGCAACATTTTCTCTATGCACACACACACACACACACACACAATCTAAAATCATAAACCTGCTGCAACCGCTTAACAAACCAAGAAAAAAAACATTCAATTCAAAATTAAAACAAAAACATACATACAAGCCTTCGTACCTACATAATTAACTATGTACATCAACGGACGGACGGATATCAAACCATGCTTAACTCACAAACCACATATTTTATTCATCTCCTTAAACTCTTTAAACATAGGAAATTAAAAAAATCAAACTAAATAAAAACAACAACAAAAAACATTTATAGATTTCCCACAATCATACATAATTTCTTTCTCAAATACCCTTCTGCAACCGTTTAACAAACGATTAACCATACTACGTACAAACAAAAGAATAATACAAGAAAATAACAACCAATCTTTGACAATCCTCATCTCTAATTCCCTTTGACAATCCTAAATATGTTACACTTCAATTTGTCCAACCTTCAAGTAAATTCATTGCTCATAAATTACATATTTTATTCATCTCTTCAAACTCTTTAAGGAAATAGAAAAATCAAACTAAATAAAACCAACAACAAAAACATTCTCAGATTCCCCCCACACAAGCATACATAATTTCTTTCTCAAATACCCTTCTGCAACCGTTTAACAAACGAAAAACCATACTACGTACAAACAAAAGAATAATACAAAAAAAAACCAAAGCAACATTTTCTCTATCCACACACGCACACACAATCTAAAATCATACAGCTACTGCAACCGCTTAACAAACGAAAAAAAATACTAAGTACAAACAAGCGCACCTGCGTGCTTACATAAATAACTATGCACATAGACCGGCAGACATCAAACAATAAAATTAAAACAAAAACACATCGACGGACCGACATCAAACCATAAAATTAAAACAAAAACACATCCACGGACCGACATCAAACTATCCTTATCTATGTACAAACAAAAAAGGGACAAGCGCACCTGCGTGCCTACATAAATAACTATGCACAGCAACAGACGGACATCAAACCATAAAATTAAAACAAAAACACATCGACGGACCGACATCAAACTATCCTTATCTATGTACAAACAAAAAAGGGTTATGCAAACCCTCGTCACTGCACACCATTGACACTAATTACCATAATATGGAAAATTTAGCCCATAAATTACAAAATTTCGACTTTAATTACCCAAATTTCGACATTTATTACCCAAATTTGACAATTTTAATGGTCATAGAACCGGCAGTATCTAACTACTCGAATCAACAATCAAGTTGTTTTTCAACATTCACACGTAATATACCTTGGTATACACCTTGATCGACGGCTTACGTGGAAGCCCCATATTGACTCAAAGCTAACACAAATGAAACTGAAATTAACTCAGATACATTGGCTGATTGGAAGAAATTCGACACTCAGTCTAGATTGTAAACTTTTAATATACAAGTCGATTTTGAAACCAATATGGTGCTACGGAATACAGTTATGGGGCACTGCTTCAGCTTCTAATGTCGAGAGAATAGAACGAAGGCAAAACAAAATTTTACGGTTAATAACATTGGCTCCATGGTATATAAAAAATTCAAATATACATCGTGATTTAAATATGCCACTAGTGACTGAAGAAATTGCAAAATACGCTGGCAAATATTTAACAAAACTCGAGTCACATCCTAATCCGCTTGCCCGTAATATGTTGAGCTTTACTGGACACATCCGCCTAAAAAAGAGGGACACAAGGGCTCTTATTCACAGCACTCCAGATGGGACTTCTTGAAAATACTTTTATTTTTTTTCCTTTTGACTATCACTACTTATGTATTATATATAACTATTACTAAGCTTATGTCCGACACTGGTCGGGCCTAATTATATTTTTAGATTTAAGATTTGAATAGTTCATATATGAAGATACAATAAATAAAAATCATGCATTAATAAAAAAAAAAAAAAATATTTGAAAACGCTGTTATCCCTAGACATCTTTGGAGCAGATACAATATTAGTAGAATTTGGGATTCGCCCGTGCTTTATAATTGTGATGTATCTGTCTATTTCGACTTGGACCTTGTGTTTTGGGCTACTCTTATCTTCAGTGACAATTTGGTTAAGTGATGACGACGAGCCCGAAGTGGATGATATCGCTGAGTTAAATGTAGAAGTACTAGGCAACGGTAATTTCAACGATTCACTAGTTGGCATTGGACAAAGCGAAGTTGATCGCTAACGAAACTGTGGTTTTGTGGTTTTTTTTTGTTTTTGTTATTTTTCACAATTATATGTTTTCGATGTACTCATATAGAGTATTCCTCAAGGGTACTTTGTTTGTGTTTTTCTGTTTACGGTTTTATTTTGTTTTTGTTATTTCTTATGTAAAAATATTAGCAAAGCAAAAAAAACTTATTTATCAAAGTTAATATGTACTACGAATATTTTTTTTATAATTTTTTTTTATTGTTTAGTATGTAAGTAAGAAAAATTCCGCTAATACGTCTGTTCACTATGAAGGTACAATGAGAATTAGTGCCTATTATTGTATGTTTTTTATGCATAAGTTCCATTTTTTATATATTTCTTTAATAAAATACCAAAATGCAAACAAAATATACAATTTCATTATCAAAAGTGTATACTAGAATTACTAATATGTACTAGTGATCATCTGTTTCCAATGTTTTCATATGGTCCATAAATAACTATCTAATCAATAGTTTCAATGTCAGTAGTTGCTTTTCAATAACACGCATATGTTAAATGTCTATAGCAAAAAGCATTGTGTCGGGTATAATTAGTCAGTAGTACTGGCGACAAAGTCAATTGTGAATCAGTACCGATTCACTAGTGACATTTCCTACAGGGTTCTTTCAAACCCTAATACACTCATACTTCATAATGCGGTGTGATGATGATCTTACTCAAAATTTGTGATTGTATTGTGAAAAAGATTTTTACCCCCTAGCGTATAGATGTTTACACATCAATAAATAAGATTAATTTTCTTATAAAATAAATTTGTTCTAATATTTTTCTAATTACCTGCATCTGCTTACAACATATAAAGAGTTTTCCGAGAAGACAGAGGTCTTACCCAAAGAATTGCTATAAAATTCGCATTTATCAATATTTTCGGTTGAAAATTCTCTCTTAAGCCTGGTACTGTGTTCACAATTTCGTTCGAAATGCTGTCAAACTACATATAAAAGTATTTCGTACGAAATACTTGTGAAATAAATTCGCAAAAGTAGTACTCTATTCTTGTTGTGAAAAGCACGTAAAAACATGTCTTTCCATGCAAAATTAATCTGGCATCAATTTAGTCTAGCTGCGAAACAACATGAGCAATGCTTTTTCCGAACGGAATTTTAACAATGTTGCATACTTTCAAGCAATAAAAACGAGAAATTTGTAAAAAAAACCGCGAGTTGGGCTACATTTAGCACATGTCAAATTTTTCACGCGAAACAATAAATGGTACTGAAAATGTTTCATAACTTTGAACAGAGTACCAGGCTTTAGGTAGAAAATTATGTAATTAATACACAAAAAGTAAAAACAAATAGAATTTGCCTTTGAGTTCCCGGCAATTTCCAAAAAGATTTCATAAAATCCCAAAAATGCGATTTTTATTTTTTGCGGGCGCAGATAATATTTTAGGAAATATTTAAAAACATATCATGTCTAAAGGTGAAATGACAAATTTTTTAGTTCCATCCCAAATATGAGAAAAAAATGTTTTACATTTGATATTTATAACAAATATATGTCTCTTTCGAAACGATCCGGCACCTTTAATAACGAAAATTTTTAACAAACAGTTTCTTTGTAATGTTTCTTATAGTATTACCTTTTGAATAAATAAAAAATATGCGGTATGTATTCCTGCAAGTTTCTTTTTTAAAATCGAACAAGATTTGACTTCACCACTAGCAGAACAGTGGGCCGAGGTTGGTAAAAAAAAACAAAATTTTAATTTTTTTTTGTCGAATATTTCCTAACCTGTAAGCGGAACTGTATAAATGTAGTAGACTTTTTTTAACTCTTAGATAGAGAAATTCACTGTCAAAAAATCTTTTTTATCAGATCAAAAACATCAGCTTGGCATCGGTTTGAATTTTTCATTAACCCGAGGTTGTCCACTTTAGGGCTTTGTGGATCCGCCCCCTTTTGAGATATTTATTCCAAATTTCAATTTATTCCAAATTTCATACTAAAGTTCGGTGACACCTCTTTAACAATCGGACGGCTCGTTTAGAAACTGCGGAATTATTTCCACTTTTTTTTCAAAATCCCCCACTCTGTGATGCTAATACCAATGGCAATAGCATCCGTGACAAACCAGCCAATCGATAATTCTGACGGGTTCGTCATTCATATAATTTATATTGAACAAATAACAGAGGCAATCAACAATCTAGAAAGGGAGATAAGCCAATTTCAATCTATCAAGAATAAAATACTTCTTGAGGACGAATTAAAAAAACTCAAAGTAAAGGCACAAATCTTACACCATAAAAGAATTAAGAGGTTTGTTTAACGCAATAGGCGTTAAATAGGATTAAAGTGGATAGCAGGAACAATTAGCGACGATGATCGAAATGACATTGAAGATCATTTAAAAACTATAGATGAAAATAATCACAAAGCAATAAATGATCTTAATAAAAATATATACGTAAATAACCATTTCAATCAGACGTTAAACAAACTCAAGGAAACAATAGACACTGACAGGAAAAGTATATCAAACCAGTTCAACGTGATAAAGAAAAATTATGATAAAATAATTAAATTAGAAGTCTAAAAAAGATAAGTCGCAAGTAATTTTGCTATAACTTCCTGAAAAATCAGACAAATTAATTAAGATTTTGACCAGGGGTACTTTCGAATATGCAGATTACAGAGGTACCATTAACTCAAAATCAGGCTATCTCAACTTAAGCACTTTTTCCTTTTTGCCGTAGAGATATTGTTTCTGGCCAAAATACGCGAAGAATGCGCCGGAGGCAGCGGTTTACGAAAACCTGAAGTCTTTGTGAGTCGCTAATGCAGAGGTACCAGCTTTCGCAGCCCTACAGAGGAGATTTGAATTTACATTGGAGTTAAACAGACGTATTTTCGTTCGAAGTGAAATATTCGACGATCTCCAAATTTTGTTTAGTGTGCCAAATGCTTGTTTTGCTTTGGTAAGTCTGTGATGTATATCTTGATGGATACCACCGTTATTTGATACGTAGCAAAAACTTTGAACTTCTTCTATGCTGGCGTCTTCTAATGAAAAATTAGTAGTGCAGGACGAGTTCAGGCGCATAGATTTGGTTTTGTCGATGTTTATCGAGAGACCCGCTCCACGTGCATGTGATGCGATATTACGCAGCGACTCCTGCATCTGGGAGAAGGTATGCGATAGCAAGCAAATGTCGTCCACATAATCACGATCGCTAAGCTTGTTTTGTAGACCAAATGTGATGCATTGTTCTGCACTTACGGATTCAGACATTACTACACCCAGTACTATATTAAAGAACAATGGCGATAGGGTGCAGCCTTGTCGCACGCCCGTCTTGATTTCCATTTGCACACTGGTATAGCCCCGTGCAGCATAGAGCAGTACGCGTCGGAGTATAGCTATTTCACCAAGTCGATAAGTTTTCTTGGAATACCCTTACATTCTAAGCTGTTCCAAATGGCAGGATGGAAGAGAGTGTCAAAGGCGCGTTTGAAATCCACAAAGACCGGGTACAGGGGAGCTCGCCATTCACTTGATTGCTCAACGATACTTCGGAGGCTGCTGATATGGTCGATGCAAGACCGATGTGGTCTGAAGCCAGCTTGCTCACTTCGGAGACCAGGCTCAACTGCGGCAGCTATTCGGTTATGCAGAATCTGAGCAATGACCTTATTTACTGCTTTTAATAGAGTTATGCCGCTCCAATTTGCTCATTCCATCAAATTGCCTTTCTTTGGAAGGTTAATAATAATACCGTCCTTTATGCCGTTTGGTAGGGTTTCATTTTCCCAAAAATTACAGATAATAGGCTGCAGTATCCGGGCAGTGAGGCTTTTGTCGGCTTTGAGCAACTCGGGTGCAATATTATCTGGTCCTGCGGCTTTTCTCAGTTTGAGCTATCCAACTGCTGCTTCTATTTCAGCAATACCCGGTATGTCTGAATCGACGTCATTCCTAGGAACGTGCGGGATATGTCTTATGCATAATTCCTGTACTGGGGCAGTGTTGTTGCACGCCATGAGTTTTCTATAATGATCTTTCCACACCTTTAGTTGTTCTTCGGTTGAGCGCACTATTTCGCCATTAGAATTTTTAATGGGCAAGGTGTTGGCGTGTGCGCGCCCAGCAATAGTTTTAGCGATTTGGTATAGATCTTTCTGTCGGTGCGTTTCGATGGCTCTTTATGCTTCAGCAGTAAGATTATCCAACCACCTTCTCCTATCGTTTCTGGCGCTGCGTTTAACTCTACGGTTGGCTATACTGTAGTTCGCTTGTGCGTGTTGTTTCTCGTGTCTTGTTCTTGCTCTGTTGACCTTCTCTTTGTCATCTCTACGAGCTTTTATAAGATTCCAGGTGTGCTCGGAGATCCAGGGACTTTGCGGACATTGGTATGTCTCGATACTTTGCTGTGCTGCAGTAAGTAAGTAATTTTAATAAAGTAGGTAAGTAATTTTACCTCCTAAAAACACATAATAACTTCTCACTCAAAAGTAGTTATAGAACGGTGAAATATTGGTAAGCACAACGATACTTTCACCTCAACTTCACGTTTCCGAAATTATTTAAAGTGCCAAAAATTGGTTTAGTGAAATTGAAGTTACAAATACATCAAATGTAGAAAATATCCTTTTTTAACAACCTATCAAAGTGAAAACGTATACTAGCGAAAAGTTCGTCGAAGTAAATAATAAGACAGTGAAGATCAATTTTTTTTACATCCTTTGAACATCACAAAAAAAAAAAGTGAAGATGAAGAAAGTAAAGATCAATTTGTTTTACATCCTTTGAAAACCAGATAAAAGACAGTGAAGATAAAGACAGTAAAGATCAATTTGAATTACATCCTTTGAACAGTGGAGATCAAGAAAAAAAAACACAAGAACGGGAATAAAATCAGAGCATTTTCTTCAACAAAACAAGACGGAACTGAAACGAAAATCAATTATCACACAACAGCAACGACATGAAGGCAGCTGCAATCTTAATGTAAGTTAATGTAGAATTATTAAAAATAAGAGAAAAAACCATAAGAAAATTCTTGTTACAGTTTTTAAAATTGAATATTATTTTCCTTAAATAAAATAAAAATAAATAAAAAATTTTTATAGATATTCGTAAGGAAAATTAATAAAGTGTTTGCACCATTTTAAAGTTTATAAAACAAAAAGCTAAGTCAGAAGCAAAATAAGAACATAGTTAACAAAGAATAAATAATAAAAATAAATATAGTAAAAAAATTGTACATTGCAGTTTCGAAAAAAAAAAACTTACTGCCTGTTCCACGATGTCACTCATGTTCGTTCGCACGCATTTTAAACGACAAACAGCTGTTTTGCGTTCCACTAAAAGCCTTTAAGACGACAAGTCGAAAGAAAGTGAGTGCGAACGATAACGTAAGCATTTCAATACAAATTTGCGCCCCAATAAAAATTTTTTCAGTCATTTGTACGAACTCTAATGTCAAAAGCAGGCACTTGTATTTTAATTGTCGACTGATACAAAATAAAACAAATTATTTTTATTTACACAAATAAAATAATTTGCTTTACCAATAGTAATATAAAACTGGCTTCGCTGGCAATGGATTTGTTGAGTAACGCGTCGTTGGCGGTCTCCCCACGTCTGGGCTTGTAAGTAAGCCGTTTTGCGTCCTTTGGCTGGGCTTTGTGATACTCTTCTCTGGGTATGTATGTTTGTTCGACAACAGCTTCGATGAATACAAATTTTCTGCCTACCACCACTTCCGCTAGTTATAATGAAACTTGGTTAGAATCTATCGGTCTTATGTATAAGAAAAAACGACCAAGCAGTTAGCATAAATCACATTGGAATTTAATAGTGGGTGAAAACTACATTATGCGCCGATTTTTAATGCCAATTTGTGTGGAGGAACTCTTTAGCACCTAGTTCAATGTCGTCATTTATGCTAACATGAAGTTAGCATAGTCAGTTTTTTCTTATACATAAGGCCGTATTTATTAATCTAAGCAGTTGTTGTACATACACAGAGATGAAAATCCTTGAGCAATCCGGCTATACAGAAAACTTACTGAGCGGAGCCGGTATTCGGTAATAATATATATACCAAATAGATAAATACAATAATAATATATGTATGTATATGTATTTACATATGTCCATACCTAGAGGAGAGAGTTCTTAAGATCGGACGAAGGGCAGTTTAACAAAAAATATACATATGTACTTCTACTCTACGAAGTCGCCGTTGCGCATACATGTGTACTTACATATCTATGTATGTATGCACAGAAAAGAAAATTATTGCACTCGTCCAAAGGCCGGCTAGGTAGAACACTTTTCTGGGTCTGTTGGGATTTTTGAAAGACCTAAAGATAATGACAATCACCCAAATGAATATGAATAATGACCGAAATAAATGGGATGTTGGTCATTTTCCATTTGGGTGATTCTTCACAAAATTGTGCATGACTTGTGTTTTTTTTTGGGTCTTTATTTATCATAAATAAAAACCAATGAGTAATTATGTGTAATTTTTATACTTAACAAAAATTGTTTTTTTAAGTTTCTTTTTTTTAATTTATTTTTGGGTGCCACTTGTTGCAGGTTAGAATTAGAACAGAGTTTCATTTTTTAAAGCACAATTTACACATTTAAACGATTTTTTATTCTTATTTGACGATGAATGTGTGAAATTGTTGATGTGGCAATATCGATATTTGACAACGGGTATACATACGGCTTACGTTAGAAACGTAAAACCAGGCGAACGACAAGTCGAATGTTATTGGGGCGCTGATTCGAACGAAAGTGAGTGACTGCTTATCTTTCGCCTAAGTTTTCTTTCGACATTCTGGAACTGGCTGTTAATAAATTTTTACAATACCAATAAAAATTTATATTTTCACAACTTTTTTAACAAATTATTGTAAAGAGGAAAGGAAAGAATGGGAAACCCAAACAATTTAAACCAACAAAGTAACCCTCCACCTGCCCCAGCAGGAATGAGTCAGGAACAGTTCAATCAATTACAGACGAACTTGTTAGGTTCTCTAAAACAGTTATTTCTGACTGAAGGCAGTACCATTACAAATAACGTTATTAATTCTACTGAAGAATTTGCCAATCTACCCGACCAAGCAATTGACGATAGGTATAATAATAATTTAGAAGACCTAGAAAAAGTGCCCGATATAGTGAAAAGCCTGAGAGAATTCTCAGATAAACACACAGAATTTAGCTCCTGGAAGAAAAGTATTGAAAGGGTATTATCCTTATATGATAATTCCAGAGGCACACCCAAATACTACGCCATTATTATGACTATTAGAAATTAAATAATAGGTGAAGCATACGCAGCTTTAGAAGCATATAACACACCACTTGAATGGCGAGCTATTGCAGCATGTTTGACTCATCATTATGGTGATCAGCGCGATTTACAGACTTTAGAATACCAATTGTTGTTATTGGTACAGGGCAGTTCATCAATAAATGACTTTTATCAAGCAGTTTATGCACACCTGACTCTAATACTTAACAAAATTTCGTGCATGGAAGCGAGCAATGAATCGATAAAATTATTGACCCAAACGTATAGAGATAAAGCGTTGGATACATTTATTAGGGGCCTGAAAGGCGATTTACCAAGATTACTCGGTGTTCGAGAGCCCAAGGATCTCCCTCACGCGTTGTATCTCTGCCAAAAATTGGACAATCAAACAAACAGGAACTCATTATTAGGAAGTCACATAAGACATCAAGGACCACTACCAATGCTACCACCTAAAAGACATACAATACAGCAGGCACCAAAACAATTTGCACCTCACCTATCATACTCTCCCCAATATCCACAAAAACCCCAATTCACACCACATTTCATACAAAGACAGCAAAGGACATTGAACCAAGGAAACTATCAGAGAAATTATCAGCAACACGGCCATATATTGCCTCCACGACCACCAAAACCAATTCCACGCCTGGAACCTATGGAAATAGACGAAAGTATGAGAACAAGACAAGTAAATTATATGAATAGGCCGGACGAAAATAGAAAATGGAAAATGCCTCAACAGTCGCAACCAGTGTTCGAAAATAAACATTATTTAATGTACTTTAATGTTCTGTAAGGTACAACCTCACACGCACAAGCACTAATAATGTACGTATACAGAGTACATTAAAATTATAAGTACTTACAATCTTAGTTAACTTGTGCCCAACGAGAATCGTTATTTAACCTAATCAAAATGATGATGATCAACACTACGTTTTGTAATGTTAAGGACAATATTATTAATGTACATTTAATGCATGTAGGTTACACTCAAAAAAGTTTTACAATAACTGAATATACAAGAAGTTTCTGTTAACTAAAATTAAAGTAAATCTTACAGGTAGGTAAATTTTTACCAAGGTATTTGTATGTAAAATCTTTTTTGTTTGTTGTTTAATAAGCATACCACAATATATTGATGATTTTCTGTGCAGTCAATATAATAAATTATTTAGAAAAACAGTGGTAGACATGCCACACCTGCTTAAGTTGAAATTTTGAATACACAAATTAATACTTGTATCCCAAATTAGAAGAAAAATATTTTGAAACAGACGATTTAAAATCAATACTTTTAATTATGTGCAGGTTGTTTTTAGCTATTGAAAATAAAAGAAAAAATCTTTTTTACTGAAATTTGAAATTAAAATAAATTGAAAATCATTCGGTTCGCATGAAAAAAAGCCTGTTGTAATCGGCAAATAAAAAAACACGTGCGCATGTAGCTTGGGCGTAATATTGACGTCACTATGAAGCTTCATATGCTACATACCACGTAGTTGTGTCAAAATAATAAACATAGCTGAGAATGTATTATTATTTCATGACTTTTTTGTTTGATCAGATCTTCACATGTATGTACACACAAGTGCTGCCTACATTTGGATTTTGACACAAAAATACTATCAAAATTTTACGCCGCCAATGCAACCAATGTGTTGGAAATTCTCCTGGCGTCATAAGTGTCTTTCTACGTGTACTATAGGGTTAGTAGAGCGGTTTTTAAATCAAAATAATATTGTTTGAAATGATGTTTAATTTGAATTTACTAACAGCATATTTTGAGTGTAAAATGTATCAAGAGCTGTTGTGTCCACACATACACTATCTTATTCTTTGTTAGTATATGTGCTTCGCGGCAGTATGGATAGGCTGCAGTGTTACCAAAATATATATTCAAAATTACACCACGTAGGAGCCAAAATTACCCGATTTCAACGGAATTACACCCAATATTAAAATAAATATTTGACACATTTTAAAAGGCTTGTTTAAGGTCTACTTATTTGTTCAAAATTTGACAGTAGTCTATTAATATGTGGTACTTGATGGGAACACAGTTGCTTTGCATAATTTAAGAGAAATATACAAAAAATGTTACTGGAACTTAAATTTTTATTACTATTGCTTAGGAGAGATTTAAAATTATTATTTCTTTAAATAATAAAATTGCAGCAACGGTATCAGATGATAATTTATTATATTTTATTATATTATATATATATTTATTACATAAAACAAAAGAACTTCAAATTACCCGTGAACTACACCTAAGAGCAATTACCCATGCGCAATACATGCACATAAAAATTACACCTGATTCGGGTAAATACCCGCGATTCGGCAACACTGATAGGCTGTGAGCATCACTCATTATACTCGCTTTGCAATGTTGTCAGCTTTTAAAATTTTAAACGCGAAAAAATATGAAGATACTTCTAGTGCTCAGTGCTTTTTAATTAGTTCATAATTTTTTTTGCTTAAGAGCTCTAAACTAAAAATTTGAAATCAAATTTGTTTTGAGCATGCTTGTCATTTAAAAATTTAAATTGTGCATTTCAAGATGTTTTTTGTATTGTTAGAAGATTGATTCAAGGAATACGCGCTATATCAAACTCTGACTTTAATATTTAATTTAATTAATGTAAAAAGTGTTTTGTCTAACAAGAGATAATTATAATGTCATCAGCATTCCAAATAGAGTCGAATAGCGAAATTTGGTCTGTTATAGACAATATACGGAATATGATTCAATTAATACAATTATATTGAGAAACATTGAGTCTTTATGGATTCAGTTGATATAAACCTATTTGAGAAATTAGTAAAAATTGCCATACAAGTTCTGTCACATCCATATTAACATGTAGAAATAGAATGGGTTTTAAGCTCTATAAATTTTTTAAGGTTTACCACAATATTTTTGCACACGTTTAACGCTTTCATATAACAAAGGTCTGAAACGATAAAATTTTTGTTGTGAAATCAATGAAATAACAAATAATAACAATTTTTATATAAATAGCAATGTAATGTATATAACTTTAAAGTTTAAAAAAAACTATGTTATGCTCAGGTGATGCGGTATGTTCTGTAAACCGAATCGTTTTCAAAACGAGAAATTTTCAAAAACGAGTAAATGTTTATTTGGTGCTTTACAAATTACTCGAAATGGTGACATTCGAAATTAATTTGAATAAAATATTTGAATGTTAAAGTCAGTTGTTAATAAAACAAGTCACATTTTAAACAAAAGTACGCATTTAAAATGTCCGGCTCTAAATCTTTGACAGAAAAAGTGTTTATTTCATTATTATAAAACTTGATGTGTCATACATTCACCCACCAAATCATTTAATGATATATTAGTCGGTTCAGAAGTTAGCAAAAGTATACTACATATTTATGAAAAAATATTCAACATAAACTGTTATGTGTAAAATAAAAAACTATTCTTGAAGCTGAACAATAATATGAGTTATGTGTAGTTTTTGAGGCACTTCCGCTATACCTCTCAAATCTACAATTATTTAAGGTTAATTTTACGAAATACTTATGTATATAAAAACATTTACATGTTTCAAAATAACACGGTTTTTTTGCTCTCCTGAAAACAAACCTGATTTTGTCGGAGAAACGATGATATCTATATCTCTTTAGTACTTTAAACTTATTTTTTACTTATTGTAATAGACATTTTTCTATTTTTTATAATTTTTTTATATCAGTTTTTTTGTTAAATAAGTTCTTTTTTAAAATAGGGACTGTAATATTTTTATGAAATGAAACCTTGTTATGCTCGATTTTTTTTATCTTTGCTATATACATGTTCTTTAATATTTGATTTTTTAAATATATGAGTGGGTTTCATAAAAGTTAAAAATATTGGGCCTGATAACGAGTATCGTATTTCGACTACGAAGATTTCGTAATAGATTGAAGAAAAAATCTTGCAATGTTCCTTAGTCTACTACAAAATCGTCGTAGCCGAAGTCGTAATACGACACTCGAAATAAGGCCCAATTACATTGAGTACATCTGTTTATATAAATTAAGTGCTTTTCATAGTTGCAGTGCTTTTCGAAATTTAAAAGTTGATAGCACTGTCCCAATTATAGAAAATTGAGAGTATGACCACCGCCAGTGCTGTCGGATGTAACGATTTGTCTCTAAAATCGCCAAAAGCTTTGTTTTAAAATAAAAATTTTGACGAGCCTTTTGTTCATTTATATATTTCAACTCATTTGCGATTATTTTAGCTAAACACACATATGCAATTTAAACAATGTAGATTAATGTTAAAAACATTGCAAATTTTACACAAGAAAGGTTTTCTACAACATAAAATAATTAATGAAAAGAGATTTGTTTTCTATATCTAAAGTGTGGTTTTTATAAAACATAGTGGGGAAAACTTCCTTTTATTAATTTGGAACTAGCATTTTGGATAATGATGCATCAATAGCCTTATGCATCATGATAAGGATATATATAAATAACTGAAAATAAGATTCATATTGATATAATTCATTTTTAGTATATATACACCAGTATGTTTGTATGTATGTCTGTTTTATAAATGAAATACACTCCAAAATATTCCATGCTTAAAAATACGAAACACTTTTTCGTAATTTAATTTTTGTACAATAAACTAAAAATTTTTAAATTTTACTAAAATATTTGTAGCTTTGCAGGATAAAGGCCATTTCTCACTATCATACAAAGTCGTGCGATCTACGAAAAAAGTACAACGCTTGTGTGAAGAATTGTTATTGTCTTTTGAAATATTTTATCAACTCCATCATATCAGGGTTGTATTTATTCGTAGATCCCACGACTTTGTATGATAGTGTATCACGGCCTTAACAAGTTTCATAATTTTACGAATGTCGTTAAGTTACAAAAACGATTTCCTACAATTATTTTCGTATATAGTACCACATTTTTCGTTTATTTCATTGAATTTAGGAAGAAATAAAACATTCTTACAAAATTGGAAATTTCGTGAAATAAATAAATTTTGTTTTGTTATCATTTTGTTTACAGTACAAAATTATTCTTAAACCTACACAAGTTTCGTGAATTTTACAAAAAACAATTTAAACATATAATAAAAACTGTTGTTTTGTTTTACTTTTTATTATATCCCCCATTTATTTTCCTGGTATTGTATAAAAAATTATTGTAATAAAAAATTTGTTTTTAGTTAATGCTAGGAACACAACTGGTACGAACGACGAATTTCGTCCACGCAGAGTTTGCTGCGTAAATTTTAGGCTAGAAAATAAAGCTAAAATTTTTTCCACTTCTTTGATCACTTTTCAATAGTTTCTTATTGCTAAACTAACGTTAAATATTACACAAACATATTTTTTTATTATACATATAGAATATTTGCTTAATGAAATTATTTATTAATTATTATATTTTAGATTCAATGAAGAACAAAACAAAAACTTCCCCAAAATAATCTTAAAAAGTTTTTAAAAAAGTAAAAACATTTATACTAAAATACGAAAGCTTTTTAAGTGAATTAATGCTATTGCAGGTAAAGCATGGATCACACTATCTGCACAATGTACCGAGTTTCGTCAGATCAGTGAAATAAAGTCATAAGTAAAGATTTTGCTCTAATTTATCGACTACTTGAAATACAAGGACACAATTGCGCCACACTGCATTGGTAATAAGCCCATATAGACTTATTTCAGAATTAATTGAGTAATAATGCCATTTTGGCGTATTACTTATGACTTTATTGAGGTGGCCGACGAAAATCGGTACATAGTGTTATCCAGGCTTAAGGCTATTTCAGGTTTTTGTTTTAAGTTAATTGATGCCGCTGAATGAACGTTCAACTCAAGTCAAATAATTTTATACCCAAAAAACTCAAAAAGTGTTTTGGCCACTAATATGAATTTAACTTTTTCCATTGGAATTCTAACCATTCTGCCATTATCTACTATTTTTCTTCTTTCCATTTCTGTTATAAAATTGTCGTATAATTTACATTTTGTATTTTTTGTAAACCATGCTAAAAAATTATAATTTGTATGAGTTGTTTATGTTTTTAATATATTTTTATAGAACACGCAATTTAGACTAAAAAAAGGCTAAAAAAGCTAAATGAGTTTTTAAAAAAAGCTAAAAAATAAGCTAAGAGCTAAATGAAAATTTTAAGGCTAAATCTGAAACAAATAAGATAAATTTAGCTCAAAATAAGCTAATATGGTCACGCTGTCTACTACATATCTACGAAGCATTTCGTACCCTAAAATCAACGAATATTTCCTAAAATTAACCACATTTTTCTAAAAACCTAAAAATATGTACATATATAAAATTATATTTTAAAAAAAAAAATGTTGTGTAGCTAACTAATATTTAATGTTGTATAATATTGACGATAAACGACAAATGTGTCAGCGCTGTGGCTAAAAATCAATCTGACAGCACTGGTTAGCATCGATCAGGTATGATACAGATATGTATGTATGCATCTTTTAAAGGATTACGGTACTTGTTGACGCATAATGCATTGCTATTGGCTGAAAAATATAAGGAAAAAAACAAGCAAAAAAACTGGGAAAACATCACAGTGGAACAAATTATAATTTTTCTCCATAAATTTTGAAAGTGAAAAATTAAATTTTTTTATAATTGTCTAAATTTGTGAATGCTAATGAAAATACAAAAAAATATAAAAATATATAAGACCTTTAATCTTAACGAATTTTACGGTTTGCTTATTAATCCACCTTCACTCATATGATTAATAAATATTTTTAATTTATAACAATAATAGCCGACGGAATTCTACACACTTCATACTGCAAATATTCTAACTCGTTGCCTATATATGTATATATTTTGAAGCATATCGTCAATGCTATTAATACTTTTAAGTAGATACATACATATGTATATTACCCAGATAGCCACAACTGATATTAAACACTGTATTGTTTAAAATCGTTTGCTTACATGTGTCGGCTATACGAATTATTAACATATTATCAATTTCTACTTTTGAATAAGAACTTGAAACCCCAAAATGTCATTAGTTTCAACTTTCTGATTTTATATTATTTTCAATATCTGCCTTTTGAAAACAAATTCTCTAATTTTAAGAATCTACGGCATATCTTTGATTGCAACAATTTCCAATTTCCAAAAATATGTGCGTATGTACATATGTATGTATGTATGTATTTATTGAAAAAAACGAAGTCTTAGTTATCCGTACAATTTCGCTCTTATTTTTTGCTTTTAACTGCCCACTGTGCACTTCATATATAGATTTTTTTTTTTTTTACTACAGGACTGCCAACTTTTAGTCAGGTAATTTTATCCAACTTTTCTTGCTAAGTTGGTACAAAAAGGGAAGACAAGAATTAATCCTACTTTTTTGTATATATGGCCTATTTCCGAACTGCGAAATAAAACTTTCGACTTACAATTTGTATTGAAAACAACAATGATATATGAAAATTTGTTTTTGTTTTTTCAATATAAATTGTAAGTCGAATGTTTTCTTTACCATTATACTCTTTGATTTTAAGAATAATTGGGTACTTAAATTTTATGCATTTACAATGGGCTGTGGGATTTTCCAAAGTTTTATGGTTTCTTTTTTATTAATAATAATAATGTGTGTATGTTGTTAGCAGGTAACGAACAAGATTTGTAACCACTTTTTTTCATCGAAAATTTTAAAATGTTTATTTTAAATACAATAAATAATTGAAAGCTATACCTTAAAGCCATGTTTGTGTGTATGTATATAGTATATAAGTTAACGACACAAAAGTTGTTAACCTCTTTTTAATTATATTTTTTTTCTTTTATTAATTTTTATTGCAAATATTGTATCAGCATTAATTGAAAGGTTGACGACACAAAAGTTGTTTTACCTTTTCTTTTCATTCTTTTTACTTTTTATGTTTTGCGAAATTGGATCATGTGTCGCAATATTTTAATAAAATAAAATTGATGACTGCTGCTTAGTTTTAAAGTAAGCAAATAGTTTAAATTAAGAAAATAAAATAAAGAAAAGACACTTGTAAATTTGTACTTGAACTGAACATTGGTTTTTATTCTTACAAATAAAATAATAAATAAATGAATACAAAAAAAATAAAGTAAAAATTAATTAATTGGCGCCCGAGCAAAAAAAAACGGATACCTTTAGCTAAGAAATTGTTCCAAGCACGACCTTAAGTAGCTCAACATTGGACACACGATTAAAAGCTATTCCAGCCCGACCTAAAGTAGCTCACCGCTGGACACATCACCGTTGAATTTCTCAAGACAGCGATTACTACAACGGGTATAGTGAAGGACCACAAGAAGTCAACAAGGACAAAAGGGAATAATCTGGATCTATCGGTAGTAAAGATGTGGGGTATCATAATAATAATGTAAGTCATTTAAGAATATAAATATAAGGTTTAAAAATTAAACAAGTGATTTATCTAAAAAACAAGTTTCATTTTTGAGAATAATTTACAAAGATAAAGTAAATCTGAAAACGAATTTAATTGCATCAAGCTGAAGTATAGAAACATATAATTATAAATTGAAAATATTTAAGAAAAGGAAAATAAGAAACAAGTGATTTATCTAAAAAACACGTTTCATTTTTGAGAATAATTTACAAAGATAAAGTAAATCTGAAAACGAATTTAATTGCATCAAGCTGAAGTATAGAAACATATAATTATAAATTGAAAATATTTAAGGAAAAAAAGGAAAATAAGAATCAAGTGATTTATCTAAAAAACAAGTTTCATAATTTACAAGAACTGAATAAATCTAAAAAACGAATTGCATCGAGCTGTAGTAATAATAGTATTATAAATTGAAAATAGCTTCAAAAAGAAAAATAAGAATCAAGTGATCTTCATAACTAAATTGCATCGAGCTGTAGTAATAACAATATAAATTGGAAAAAGAGAAGAAAAATAAAAATCATACTTAAATTATAAAAAATTTTTTCAGAACTTTGTGCTATCTATTTTCTATAATATTTTTTCTTCGGTTATATTTCGGTCCACAATATTGCAAGGCTTTGTTAATACTACAGAACACTAAATCCCGTAATCATGTCAAATCCTTCAAACCTAATAAGACCAGCCGTCCTTAATTCCGACCAAAGTCCCCAACAACCCAATCCACAAAGCCAATTTCAAATGAATTCTTCACTACAACAGCAAATAGCAACTTTAGTCTCAGAGCAGGTTAGAGCAACAATTCAATTGTTGCATAATTCAGACGATAACATAACTAACGGATCAGACATAGTAATAGAAGAAGAGCATAGGAATAATCTTAGTGAACTAGATAAAATCCCGGACATTGTCCGAAGTCTAAGAGAATTCTCAGGAAATCCTGCAGAATTCAACTCCTGGCGTAAAAGCGTAGAAAGAGTCTTAGAAATTTATGATAACACTAGAGGATCTGCAAAATATTTCGGCATATTGAGTGTAATCCGTAACAAAATTATAGGTAGTGCAGACGCTGCACTAGAGTCATACAATACTCCGCTCAACTGGAAAAGCATTGTAAAATGTTTGACACTTCATTATGGTGACAAACGTGATTTGGGTACCTTAGAGTACCAAATGACATCGTTAATTCAGGGTAGAAATACAATACAATATTTTTATCAGGAAGTTTATTCTCAGCTTTCATTGATATTAAACAAAATAGGATGCATGGATATAGGCAGAGAATCAACAACACTTCTTACGCAAACTTACCGTGACAGAGCCCTTGACACCTTTATAAGAGGTCTCAACGGAGACTTACCTAAACTTTTAGCAATCCGCGAACCATCAGACTTACCGCAAGCATTGCACTTGTGTCTAAAATTACAAAACCAAAATTATAGAACAGAATATGCTCATAACTACCATAATATAAGACCACGAAAAGAAATGCCACCATTTACACAAAAAAATATTTATAATTCAAGCAGACTACCCTTTTATCCGGAACTTACCATACAACAGCCTAGGAACACATTACAATATCAGAATAACCAAAGATCATATCAGCAACCTACTTTCAATCAAAATTTCCAATTACACAATCAGCCTCGACAACACTCCCAGTCACAAAACCCGTATTTTCAACAAAACATACCACCAAGACCTATTGCCCCAAAACCACAAAGGCCTGAGCCAATGGACATTGATACTTCTATTCAAACCAAAAATATTAATTACCAAAACAGACCTCATCAATTTTATGGGAAAAGGCCTATACCTCAATCACTACATACTCCAATGCCACATTCCAAGTTACAGAGAAATTTTCACATTAGAATCGACGAAGGACTTCCTTCTGATAATAATTATCATGACCAGACTGATCATCCTAATAGTTACGAAAATAATTACAAACAAGCCATTCAAAACGAAAGTTTTCAGGATTACATGCAAAGTTACGTGCAACAAGAGGATGAGGAAAGCAGTATACAAACGGAAGATTTATCAGATATCCATTTTTTAGAATAGCGCATTCTTCGCTGCCATATTTCAAATGTAGGGCGGAGAATGGTCAAATATTGAAAATATTAATCGACACAGGCTCTAATAAAAATTATATCCAGCCTTCTCTTATAACCAAACCTATTCAAAATAAAAAAACTTTTTTCGCGAACTCTATATCAGGAAACATAAAAATTACTCACCACACTTTAGTGAATCTTTTCAATTTACCAGATCATGAAATAAAATTCTATATTTTACCATCTTTAAGATCTTTTCATGGTATCCTTGGCCATGATAGCTTAGAAAAACTCAATGCAGTAATTCATATAAAAGAGAAATACATGCTAATAAATCATACAAGAAAAATTAAAATTTATCAACACATATCCCAATCTGTAAATAAAATTGAACTTCGAACAAACCATCTGAGCAAAACCCAAATATCAAAATTAGAAGAAATAATTCATGCACATCCAAATTTGTTCTCGGAACCAAATCACAGACTAACATACACTTCTCGTGTTGAAGGAGAAATTAGGACAATCACTGATTCCCCAGTGTATTCAAAATCATATCCCTACCCTATGGCACTAAAAAATGAAATAGAAAAACAAATAAGCGATCTTTTGAACGATGGTATAATTCGACCCTCAAAGTCTCCATATAATGCTCCGGTTTGGATTGTTCCAAAAAAAATGGATGCATCTGGAGAAAAGAAATTTAGAATGGTCATAGACTACAGAAAATTAAACTCTGTCACTGTACCAGATCGCTACCCTATCTTGGAGAAAATAAATATTTTTCTGTCGTAGATCTGAAAAGCGGTTTCCATCAGATTCCTCTTAAGGAATGTGACATTGAGAAAACTGCATTTTCAGTCAATAATGGAAAATTTGAATTCATGAGGCTTCCATTTGGACTCAAGAATTCTCCCTCAATTTTCCAACGCACTCTAGATGACGTTTTGAGACACCATATAGGCAAAATATGTTGACGACATTATTATATTTGGAAAAAACGAGAACGATCACTTTCAAAATTTAAGTAAAGTTTTCCAAACATTAGAGTCCGCAAATTTTAAAGTTCAGCTTGACAAATGTGAATTCGCAAAACGAGAAATAGAATTTTTGGGCTTTATCGTGGGCGTTAATGGTATTAAAGCCAATCCTGATAAAGTAAAAGCAATAGATAATATACCCCCACCCAAGACCTTGAAAAATTTAAGAAGTTTTCTAGGTATGTCAGGATATTACCGTCGTTTCATACCAGACTATGCGAAACTAGCTAAACCCCTGACAACACTTTTAAGAGGGGAGGATGGACGCGTTTCGAAAAACGCATCCAAAAATAAAAGTATATTTCTAAGTCAAGATGCAATAGATTCCTTCCAGAAGATAAAAAATTCACTTACTTCAAAAGATATTATTCTTTCACATCCAGACTTTGAGAAAGACTTTGATTTGACCACAGACGCCTCCGAATATGCAATTGGTGCAGTCTTATCACAAAAGGGCAAACCAATAACATTTCTTTCAAGAACGCTAAATAAATCAGAAGAACATTATGCCACCAATGAGAAGGAGATGTTGGCCATAATTTGGGCACTTACAACATTACGAAACTATTTGTATGGATCTAGAAAAGTGAATATTTTTACAGATCATCAACCCCTAACTTTTGCTCTTAGTAATAAAAATACGAATAGTAAAATGAAAAGATGGAAGGCCATCTTAGAAGAATACAATTATGAGCTTAAGTATCAACCAGGAAAGACCAATATAGTCGCAGATGCACTGTCTAGAGCCTCACAAATAAACTCCATGACAGCAACACAACATAGTTCTGAAAGTTCCTCGCATAACCTAATACCAGCCATAGAATGCCCCATAAACGTTTTTAAAAATCAACTTTACATACTTATAGATGACAAAGAAAGCTATAAATTCGAAATACCCTTTCCTACGTACCATAGGCATATTATTAAACAAACTCATTACACGAAAAACTCTTTACTTTTAATTCTAAAGAAATATCTGAATCCAAGCGTAATAAACGGACTTTTCACAAGTGAACCAATTATGGGAATCATACAAGAATTTTATGCTGAACACTTGAAAAATTTTAAAGTTAGATTTACCCAAAGCCAAGTGAAAGATATAACAGATGAAAGTGAACAAGAAGAGATAATTATTACAGAGCATAAACGAGCACACCGAAATGGAAGAGAAAATAGAGAACAAATCCAACAAAAGTTTTACTTCCCTAAAATGGCAGAAAAAACCAATAGAATAGCAAAAGCTTGTAAAATTTGCAAGGAACAAAAATATGACCGCCATCCAAATAAACCTAATTTAGAAAATACACCAATACCAAAAAATCCAGGAGAAATTATTCATATTGACATTTACTCGACTGAGAAAAATTTAGTCCTTACAGCTATTGATAAATTCTCAAAATATGCGCAAGCTAAAATTTTAAAATCTAGAGCAATAGAACACATAAAAGAACCTCTTAAGGAATTAATCTTAGCATTCGGCGTCCCTAACTCAATTGTCATGGATAACGAAAAATCCCTAAATTCTGCTACAATAACTTTTATGCTAAAAAATCAATTTGGAATAAATATTTATACTATACCCCCATATTCCAGTTCTGTTAATGGACAAGTGGAAAGATTTCACTCCACTCTCTCCGAAATTATGAGATGTTTAAAAACAGAAAAACTTCACAATTCATTTCATGACCTGCTTACAAAGTCCATTTACGAATATAATTCTTCAATTCATTCTACTACCGGAAGAAGACCAATAGAAATATTTTTTGATAGAAAATTCAGCGATCCCAAAGAGATAAAACACGAAAGGAAAAAAATTAGTGATAAGTTAAAAGAAAAACAGCAAAAAGACATAGAATACCATAACAAAGACAGAGAGAAAATTAAAAACTATTCATTAGGAGAAAAGGTCTATGTAAAAATTAACAAAAGATTAGGATCAAAATTGTCTCCCTGTTATAGAGAAGAAGTAGTAAAAGAAAACAGAAACACCACCATACTAACCACTTCAGGAAAGATAGTTCACAAAAACAATATTAAAAAGTAAGTACTTTTACAGGATTCAGCTGTGTTGTATTCATGCAGATATCGACATAATCAACTATTCATCTTCCCATATTATCACTATTGACAAAGGCACAGCAAAAATAGAACAAGGAACATTTACCATAGTACACGTTATTAAAATTAAGGAGTATGAAGAATTCATAAACAATGTACAAGCTTTCATTGAAAATAACATCCCAAGAACCCACAACAAATATCCCCTCCTGATCCATGAATTAAAGCAAACCATTAATATCCTACAAGACATTACACCTACTCCTGATAACCGTCAAAGAAGATCAATTGATGCTATAGGAACTGTATGGAAGTACATAGCAGGAACTCCTGATCATAATGACTTCCAGGTATTAGCCAGCAATATTGCCGACTTAAATAATAACAATAATAAACAAGTTTTTATAAATGAAGCCTTTAATAAAAGATTAAATAATTTAACTGAAATGTTTAATGCAATGGCAAATAATATACGAAAAGATGTTTATATCGAAAAAGAAATTGTAATTAATTTACAGAATAAAATAAGATTAGTTAAGGAAGAATTAGTAAATATTGAACGAGCAATTTTATGGGCAAGGTTAAATATTGTAAATCCATTATTACTAAATCGAAAAGAAATTAAAATTGTTATGAAAACACTAGTAGACGAAAATATTAATTTTTTAAGCCCAGAAGAGGCACTAGAATTTTCAAAGATATCGGTAATGAATAACAATAAAAAAGAAATATTTTATTTACTTAAAATTCCTCTGACAAAAAAGGAAACATATAAAAATCTGATAATAAGACCAGTAAAGAAAAACAAAAAAATAATACATTTAGATTTTAAGGAAATTATGTTTAATCAAAAGGAAATATTTTCTATTAAAGAGAAATGTAAAAGTTATAATAATATCACTATTTGTAATGAAAAAAATTTAGTCAATATTACAGGAAGCGATTGTATCCCTAATTTAATTAATAATCTTAACTCATCGTGCACTTTAAGCAATAGTCATCAAGTTCCGTTAATAGAAGAAATAGAGTCGGGAATAGTACTTTTAAACGATTATAATGGTCCGATATTTGCAAATGATGAAATACATAATATTTCAGGAACATTCCTTATAAAATTCCATAATTCAACTATCACAATTCATAATAGGACTTTTAGCAACTGGCACGCTTCACCTCTGCAAACCATGCCAGCCCTAATGCAACCTACTCCGTTTGAAAAAGGTCGAATTAACCTTTTATCTTTGGAGACACTAAACGAGCTCCAAATCAATAACACAGATGTTATCACAACAGTGAAAAAGCGCCTAATAATAGGAGAATGGACCATTTGTGGAGCACTTTTACTAATCATAATTTTTATAATTTTTCTCAAACTCTTTACCAAAACTGTAGAGAAAATTACAGTATGGGAACCCCAGATACCCAAAGTTGATAAAGCTTTTGAACTGGAAAATCTACCACAAATTGCTAATATTACTTGGGTCGCTCCAGATAAACCACCGAGGTTACATAACATTCCATTTTTCTAAAACAGAAAAAAACAACGACTGAGGACAGTCGATTTAAAGGGGGAAGAGTTAACGACACAAAAGTTGTTAACCTCTTTTTAATTATATTTTTTTTCTTTTATTAATTTTTATTGCAAATATTGTATCAGCATTAATTGAAAGGTTGACGACACAAAAGTTGTTTTACCTTTTCTTTTCATTCTTTTTACTTTTTATGTTTTGCGAAATTGGATCATGTGTCGCAATATTTTAATAAAATAAAATTGATGACTGCTGCTTAGTTTTAAAGTAAGCAAATAGTTTAAATTAAGAAAATAAAATAAAGAAAAGACACTTGTAAATTTGTACTTGAACTGAACATTGGTTTTTATTCTTACAAATAAAATAATAAATAAATGAATACAAAAAAAATAAAGTAAAAATTAATTAATTTATATTTACATATAAATATAAGTATGTGCCTTATAGTGTTTTAGGTACTTTAGTGTTTTAGGTACTTTATTACAACAAAAAACAATGCATTTAAGTTCCAAATATTGAAATATGTATGTATATTAGGGCAACAGCTTTTTTTTTAGTAATTTTGCAAAAATGAAATTTTACACGGCCTGGCGCACATCGTTATAAAAAAATATTAAGAAACGCCAAACTACTTGAGTCATTGTTAACTTATTTCTGTTGGAAGGTCTTGAGGGATTTTTTTGGGAAAACTTTTAACAGAAACAATGACTCAAATGAGTCAAATAATAGCTAAAGAAATTATAGAATTTATTTTAATATAAGTAGCACAGGCTATAACGATGCTTAAAAATCGTGAGTTTTAATGGAATAATAAATTGCTGATGGTACGAACAGTAAAGTTAAATGCACCATTGAACGCGGCTTGAAAAATCAATCAGATGAAGTATCTTTTTTTAATTATTTGCCTTGCGAAAAAATACGTAAGTATTCCAAAAAAATATATAAAAATTAACCTATTTTAGACACGGTCCTATACGTGAACGGTTATCTCTAGATCCCTTAATTGTTTTGGGAATCCTCTTTAAAAAATATCGATCTTTAGTTTCAGAGGGGTAATAAAATATTTTTAATTAGGGATTAGCTTTAATTTACATATGTTTACATATATGTATGTGTATATACAAATGTATGTATTTGTGTAAAACACATAACTTTTAATATATAAAATAAGCTAAAAAATGCATTGTTTAGTCAACAAAACAAGCAAAAATATCATTTTAACTTTTCTATTAAACTTTTACCAAATTAAATAAACGCATTTCAATGAATTTAAATATTTATATGAAAGAGATTTTCGTGTAAATTTTAACTAAAGAATAAAAATGAAATTTAATTTTGAAATAAATACTTTAGAAACCATAATATTGTCTGATTTTTAACGTCAAATTGCTTAAAAATACCTTGCTTATAGCATTTGTGTGTGTGTGTGTAATTTGACATTTTCAACGGCAAAATTGGTTAGGAGTAGTTTTCTTTGCTTCCTAACTATAAAATGTAGTAAAATAAAGCTCGTTAGAATACATTGGCTACAATTTGCAAATTCATAACATTAAATTCCGCAATTACCGCTAAAATTCAAGAAAGGATAAATACAACATAAACAATATTCTTTTATTTTCTACGTACATATGTACATACATATGTAAGCAGGTTAAAAAATTTTAGAAATTTTTATCCACACTTTATTGCCAAACTTAATACAAGAAGAACGGTTTTACATTACATTTGTAAAAGTTGGCAATCCTAGCTTAAAATTATCAATAGATAAGTATAAAGAGTGCATGGCGTCGTCCGTCTGCAATGTTCTTGGGTTGGTTTAATCTTGTATTCTATTCAGTGTTGCCGGAATAGTAATTCATTTTACAGGGATAAAACTAATCCAAATTTTAGATATTACGCAAACAAAATTTTTTGTAATTTTATTTACGGCGCTCTATTCCTAAATACATATGTGCATAAGTATGTACATTACTTGCATGTATATAAATAAATCACCATAGCAGTGACTTCTGACAAATAACAAGCAAATTGCTCAATGATTACTGAAAATTACATTAAACCTTGGCGGGAGTTCCAAAACTCTTTTTTTGCATTGTGTAGTGAGAATAAAACTTCGTGCTTACATGGAACAGAACAAAACTCGTCCCTTGCACCATAGCCAGCCTAATGTGTAACTCCTGTTTTTGCTTTGTGTAGTGTCGTACTTTCCGTTGCCAAGTAGTGCTGCTATACATATGTACATATATGGTTTAAGTAAAATATTTTTTCTTTTGCAAAAATTTACTATGTATGTGCCTATCCAACAAAATAACGAAAATACATAACTGTAAATGACGCACTTGCTTTATTAAGTCCTAATTTACACTCAGCAAGTCTTATTGCTAAGCTGACTAGTTTTTTTCAGGAAAGAGAGACGAGGGGAAAAGAAACTTATATGTTCCCCTCGTATCTCTCTCCGACAAACTAACCAGCTTAGCAATAAGACTTGCTTAGTGTAAATTAGGACTAAACGTTTTTTAATCTTGCATGTAGCGAGTTTTGAAATTCAATTCTACATATACGTGCAAGACAAACAATTATTTAAATACATAAATGCTTCCATACATGTACATATAACTTTATTTGGACGTAATTCTCCCAATGATTTATCTTGCGGGCAATATTATTTAAAAAAAAAATAAAAATAAAATGTAAAAAGTTATAACTAGGGACATAACAATTATAGGAGAAATGACAAAAAGGTTATATTATCCTTAAAATTGATTAATTCAAATAGTGGTTACAATCAACGATTATCGTAAGATATCGTCGCAAAGTGCAAACCTGCTAACTCACTTCAATAAAATTTTACAGGAGAGACAAAATACTGTAACATTTTCTATACATTGGTTAACAAATTAACCTAATACGTCAAGTTTTTTCGACATGTGGAGTTTCTAATTAAAACAAATATTTCGGGCAATCGATGCGGTATGTTTTTCTCTATCGAACGACATTAAAATGTCATATCTTATAAAAAGTGTCAATTATGAAATTTTGATGAGCCTGTGGAAGATTTTATCAGTTAAATGTTTGCCACACGTTTAGTTCCATACTTAAGTGTTTGACTTTACTAATTCAACGAAACATTTAATTTATTATTTACATGTATTTAATATATCGCATACTAAATCATAAAGAGTCACAACTCAAAATTATAGAAGTGACTTTTCTTTTTTATAAACCAGTTAATTGAAGAAATCTATAACGACCTCAACAATTTCTTTTGCAATACAGTCTTCTTGAAGAATATAAAATATCGTTATGCTTGTTTTTATGTCACATGCTTGCGTCATTTGTACAGTATCATCAGTTGTTTGCAACTACTCAGCATCTGACTCTTTATGATTTAGTGTGCGATATATAAATGACAAACAAAATAATTTTTATATAAATTTTTAATATAACACGAAATGTGTCAAAATATTTATGTATGCAACGTGATTATCAAAAGTGTAAACTATAATATTCTTTCCACTGAATAATTCTAGCAAAATTATATTAAAATTACTTATATGTATATTTTGTAATTTAAATATAGTTGTGGAAAAATTGGTTTGTTCCATGTATAGATAATATCGCAGAATTCGGCAACACTGATGTTTTGTCGTCGGTTGGCTATTGGTTTGCGGCACGGTATATTAAAAATACAATATATTTGCAGCAAACCAGAAACCAACCGACGATGTGTTGCTTTATACTCTCAATAATTTTCTCTCTTAGTTACTTTCCTCCCACCGAAAACCAATATTTTTTTTTAAATTTCACATCTTTATATGAACATCCATTCATACATGCATGCATACATGCATGCATGAATGGATGTACATATCTTTACAGGGTTTGCTTATGAAGCACTAACACTTTGGCAAAGAACACTAAAATATAATTTACTTGCACATAGATGTACACAACAATTTTAATTTCAGTGCTATGACCGTCAAGCAGAGTGCATTATAAAGTATGTATTTTACTTGAGTTGAAAAATCATTGTGATTCTAATCGCGTAGTGTACATGTAAACATACACAAAGTAGAAAGTTGTCATATCTTACCCTTTGTATAATACATTAAATAATGTACAGTTTATTTTCGAACACTGGTCGCAACTATCAAATCAATACGGACCACCGAATAAAGTTCAGCGCAACTACCATATAAAAACACAACCTATAGACCATCTACCAGAAGAAAATAACTACCAATTAGAAGAGGACTTCCTGACAGAAGATAACGACCAATACAAAGAAGACTTACTGGAATACCAAAGCAACATGACAACTATAGATACGGACGATGACGTAATCACAGATCTTAGTGATATTAATTTTTTAGAATGAGGAGTTCCTCATTGCCGTACCTAAAATGTCGAATGAGGAACGGGAAAGTGCTTAAAATACTTATTGACACCGGCTCCAATAAAAATTACATAAAATCCGAAATTGTACCAAAACCAGTAAAAAAACGAAAAACCATTCACTGCAAATTCTGTCGCAGGCAATATAAAAATTACACACCATACAAATGCTAACCTTTTCGGCCTTAACAACACAATTACGTTTTACATCCTCCCCTCACTAGCGTCCTTCGATGCCATTTTGGGCAACGACACACTTAAAGAATTATCAGCCATAATTGATACCAACCACAATATTTTACGAATCAAAAATCTAAAATTCCGACTAAAACAATTTCAGTCTCAGGATATCAATAAAATTAATATTCAATCACGACACCTTGATATTCAAACTACAGAAGAACTTTCAGATGTAATATGTCAATTCCCAGATCTCTTCACCGAACCGAACGAAAAATTGACATACACTTCGAAGGTAACAGGCGAAATTCGTACGACCTCCGATACACCGGTTTACAGTAAATCGTATCCCTATGCAATGCACCTTAAAGACGAAATAAATTCACAAATAGAAAAATTGCTCAGCGATGGTATTATAAGAACTTCACGATCCCCATACAATTCCCCTGTATGGATCGTCCCAAAAAAATTAGACCAATCCAATGAACAGAAATGGTGATTGACTATCGCAAACTAAATTCAGTCACCATTGCAGATAGATACCCAATACCAGCAATAAACGAAGTATTGTCACAATTCCTTTAAAGGAATCTGACATTGAGAAGACCGCTTTTTCAGTAAACAATGGCAAATACGAGTTTACTCTTCTGCCATTCGGACTTAAAAACGCACCTTCAATCTTCCCACGGACGTTGGATGATATTTTGAGGAATCACATTGGGAAAATATGTTTCGTCTACATAGACGACATCATCATATTCAGCAAAGACAAACAAAGTAATCTTGAAGACATAAAAACTATTTTTATTTTTTTTTTATTTTTAAAACCCTTTGCGACGCCAATATGAAAGAAAAAGAAAAATAGCGTCGAATTTCTTTATTGTATTTGAAACTGGAATAAAAACAAACCCCACCAAAGTGGAAGCCATCACAAACTTCCCCGTACCAAAAACACTAAAAGATTTAAGATCCTTCCTTGGACTTTCGGGTTATTATAGACGCTTTGTCAGGGATTACGCTAAGATAGCGAAACCCCTGACAAACCTATTAAGGGGGGAAGGAGGACAGGCGTCCAAAAATATTTCAAAAAGAACAGCAATAAAATTTAACAACGAAGCAATGGAAGCATTTGGCAAAATAAAAGCAGCACTCACTGAAGAAGTAATGCTTCACTATCCAGACTTTACGAAAGAATTTCAGTTGACAACCGACGCATCAGAATATGCCATAGGAGCTGTATTGGCCCAAAATGACCGACCTATAATGTTCATATCCAGAACTCTCAGCAAGACAGAAGAACATTATGCTACCAACGAAAAGGAAATGCTGGCAATCATCTGGGCCCTCAACTCTCTAAGGAATTATCTTTATGGTTCAGCCAAAATAAAAATATTCACCGATCACCAGCCCCTGACGTACGCCCTAAGCAACAAAAATAATAACAATAAAATGAAACGGTGGAAAGCTACGTTCGAAGAGCACAACTACGAACTACTTTACAAACCGGGACGAACAAACGTTGTTGCTGATGCCCTATCACGACCTCCTCAAATAAACTCGATGACTGCTACAGCTCATAACGATAACACCTCGTCACACCACCTCATCCCAATAGCTAATGAACCAATTAACGTATTTAAAAATCAAATTTTCTTAAAACTAGGACAAAGCCCCTCATACGAATTTCAAATAATATTCCCCACCTTCCATCGCCACATCATTTATGAAATCAACTACACAAAAGAGAAACTAATTGCCATTCTTAAAAAGTATTTAAATCCTTCAGTCATAAATAGGTTGAACACTACTGAGTCTATTCTCGGAAAGATACAAGAAATATATCCAGAGAACTTCTATAATTACCGCACCAGATTTGCTCGAAAAATTGTCACCGATTTAATAGACGAAGGAGATCAGGAAAAAGAAATACTCAACGAACACCAACGCGCACACCGCAATGCTCTTGAAAACAAGAGCCAACTAATTGAAAGAGTTTACTTCCCACAAATGAATGCTAAAATAAAAAAATCGTTAAACAGTGCAAAACTTGTAAGGAGCAAAAATATGAACGACATCCAGCGAAACCATTACTTAATGAAACGCCAATTCCACAATACCCTGGACAAATAGTTCATCTTGACATTTATCTTACTAACCAAAATGCCGTGTTAACAGCCATAGACAAATTTTCTAAATATGCAATGGCGAAAATTATTAAATCAAGATCAACACAGGATATCAAAGAACCACTACGTGAAATTTTAGTGAGCCTAGGACCTCCCGAAAGAGTAGTCATAGATAACGAAAAATCACTAGGGTCTGCGCCAATAAAGCATATGCTGGAAAATCAATTTGGAATTAAAATATTTAAAGCTCCACCATACACTAGCACTGTCAACGGACAAATCGAGGTTCCACTCAACACTCTCCGTAATTGCGGTGCGTAAGAGCAGGAGCAATTCACGATTCTTTTAAAGAGCTGCTTGAGCTATCTGTTAGCAGGTACAATTACTCCGTGCATTCTACTACCGAAAAAAGACCAGTGGATGCATTTTTTGGAAGAATAAAAATGGAAAACCTCATGGAGGATAGGATAAAGCACATACAAAAATTAAAAGATAAACAAAAAGCAGAATTAGAATTTCATAACAAAAATCGAACACCTCCCAAGCAATATTACGCCGGAGATAAAGTCTATGTAAAAACCAATAAAAGAATAGGGAGTAAACTATCACCAAGATATAAAGAAGAAAAAGTAGCCGAAATTTTCAATAACACAATTAAAACTATATCTGGTCGAATAGTCCATAAAAGCTTGATAAAATCATAACCTTTTTCCTCATTTACAGACTTTTTCTTCAAACAATAAGGGCCGAAGTACAAATTCTCGACTACTCCAATTCCGAGATTGTGACGTTTCAGACAGGACGATCTCTAATACAAAACGGAACGTTTAACCTAATACATGTAATAGACATTCAGATTTATGAACAGGAACTAAGACTTATAAGTGAACACATCAACTTTAAAATAAAGAAGTCCAATCCCCTCATGCCTCTTCTTCACCACGAGATGGCGGAAGTGCACAACCTGATAAACAGAATTAGACCCTTCAAAAAATTTAAAAGATCAATCAACGAAATTGGTACAGTATGGAAATGGATTGCAGGCTCCCCGGATCGGACAGATTTTGAAATTTTGGTAGATAAAATAAATGACAACTTACGACAGACAGACACCCAAATTGTTATAAACAGACTCTTTGAACGAAAACTAAACGAGCTGACAAATTTGACAAACGAGATAACTAAGAACATACAAATATACGACACAGAAAATACCGCAGCACTTAAATTTGAATTGCAAATACTTAAAGAGGAAGTAACTAATATTGAACAAGCATTATTGTGGTCGAAGGGTGGTATCATAAATCCTTTCCTTTTCTCTCATAACGAAATGGAAATTTTAAGCGAGTTAATTGTCGAGCAAAATTTTCCTTATAATGATTTGGAACAATGTTTAAAATTTGCCAATATTAAACCTCATTGTAAAACTATGTTAATAAAACCAATAAAGACAGGAAATTTTATTATAAAATTAGAATACGAAACTATAATATCTTGCCAAAAAATAAAATATTTGAAGTAAGAAAACCCTGTAAAAGCTATGACGAATTAAACTTATGTCAAAAGGAAAGTATCGATGAAATAACCAGCACAAGTTGTATACCAAATCTCCTCAAAAGCAGTCCCTCCACTTGTAAAAAAAGCAATAATTTAGATATTCCTTCCTTGGAAATAATCCAAGACGGTCTACTTCTATTTAATCAGTACAATGGTTCAATACTTGTAAACGGTAATCCAGTTGACATGCATGGAACATTTGTAGTACAATACCAAAATGCTACCATATTCGTTGATAACGTAACTTTCTCTCATTACGAAAAGGAATTTTATAAACCACTACCCGCCATTCTAAGTTCATTGAATTCCAGTCATTACTTCGAAGAAACCTTATCTCTTCAACTTATTAAAGAATTACATTTAAATAACAGCCACACAATTCAATTGATCAAGAAAAGAAATAATATAAATCTATGGGAAAGTTCAGTTGCTTTAATAATATGCGCAATAATTACAATTATCATAGTTCTCAAATGGGCTGCAAAAAGAAAGTATGAACTCAAATTAACCCAAACTGGCATTCCACAGATCTACTCTGAAATTCAAAAAACGAACACCACAGAATGCAATAGTCTAGAAACATGTCATTCAATTTCCTATGCAAACGGGGACGTCTGCGTCTGAGGAGGGAAGAGTTAACAGACAAAAAATTTTTTGAATTCCCTTATTTTTTATAAACTGCTTAATAAACAATTTTATTTTTCCTTGTTGAAGTTATTAAACTCTGTTTTATATTTTTTGTTACCCAATTTAAACCGCGATTGCAACATGTTTCGCAATTAAAATTAATATTAATTAGCTGTTAAGAAATATAATATTCTTATTGCCGACACTACAATACTTACCTGTTAACTACCAAAAGTAAATTTCAAAGAATTGCATAGTGAACAAAATTTGTTTAAGTGAATTTATTTTATAATAAAGAATTTTGTACTTTTGACTTCAGTTGTAGTCAAGTACTCAAATGAAAAATAAATCTTTTAATATCTAATTTTTAATAACTTATATTCGACTTCATTACAAGAACACTTAGTAAATTCTAAAGAAATTTTTGAAAGATTGCGAATTAAACTTAAAAGTGCAATTGGACAAATCAGAATTCCTAAAAAAGGAGCTAGCATTTCTAGGTCACATTGTATAAAATATAGTATAAAATACTTTGAGAGCTTTTAGGGTACTATAGGAAGTTTGCTAAACTAGTAAAACCACTCACAATATGAATACACAAAAACTTTCGAAGCCTGTAAAGATATTCTCGCAAATGACCCAATACTTCAATACCCGGATTTCCCAAATCTTTCGTATTAACAACAGAAAATTTTGAAATTTTATCAAATTCCGAAAGTTTAGAGGATCAATTAAACTTGACGTTAATCTCAATAAAAAATTAAATATGCTATATCATGCTACGAGTATATCATGACATCAACTGACAGTAAAATAATCTTCTCGGTATCATCTTGAATAAAAACTAAATTGAAAAACAGAATGTCTCCTAAACATTTGGATTGTGATTTGTTATTGAAACATACTTAAAAAAACTTCATAAAATTCAGATTTGTTCTTTGTAAATTCTTTTAGTTACTATTTTTGTTTTTTTCAAACAAATTACAAATTTTGTGTAACAAATGCTATTTTTAAGTTAATTTTGTTGTTTTTAAAATTTTTTTTTTTTTTTTATGCATGAATTTTTATTTATTATATCTTCATATATGAACTAACAATAAGTATTCAAATCTTAACTCTAAAAAATATAATTAGGCCCGACCAATGTCGGACATAAGCTTAGTAGTAGTTATATATAATACATATGTAAGTAGTGATAATCAAAAGGAAAAAAAATAAAAGTATTTTCAAGAAGTCCCATCTGGAGTGCTGTGAATAAGAGCCATTGTGTCCCTCTTTTTTAGGCGGATGTGTCCAGTAAAGTTCAAAATATTACGGGCAAGTGGATTAGGATGTGACTCGAGTTTTGTTAAATATTTGCCAGCGTATTTTGCAATTTCTTCAGTCACTAGTGGCATATTCAAATCACGATGCATATTTGAATTTTTGATGTACCATGGAGCCGATGTTATCATGCGTAAAATTTTATTTTGCCTGCGTTGAATTTTCTCTACATTTGAAGCTGAAGCAGTGCCCCATAGTTGGATTCCGTAGCACCATATTGGCTTTAAAAGCGACTTGTATATTAAAAGTTTACAGTCTAGGCTAAGTGTTGAATTTCGACCAATCAGCCAATGTACCTGAGTTAGTTTAAGTTTAATTTGAGTTAACTTAGAATCAATGTGGTGTTTCCATGTAAGTCGTCGATCAAGGTGTATACCAAGATATTTCACATGTGAATGTTGAGAAACAACTTGATTGTTAATCCGAATGGGGGAACAAGTATCTCTTCGTAAAGTAAATGTTACTTGAACACACTTTTGTTCATTTACCTTGATTCTCCATAAGTTTAACCAAAGCTCCATCTGGCTAATGTGTTCCTGGAGTTTGCGGGATGCCTCATCAGGGTTTTCATGCATACTAAGGCAGGCTGTATCGTCGGCAAATGTGGAAGTATGGATACTACTGCTCACAGGCATATCACAAGTATAAATTAAATATAAAACTGGTCCCAGTATACTCCCCTGTGGCACACCAGATGAAATTGTTTCAGGCCTACTTGTAAAGTCTCCTTCCGCAACAGTGAACTTACGGGAAATAATGTAACTTTCCAAAAGATTTAAAATGTTTATTGGTAAGTAAGTCTTCAATTTTAAAATAAGGCCTTCATGCCACACTTTATCAAATGGCTGGGAAACGTCAATAAACAGCGCAGAACAATACTTTTTTCCCTCAAAAGTTCTTCTTATAAATTGAACTAATCTGTGAGTTTGTTCAATGGTGCTATGCTGACTTCTAAAACCAAATTGATGGTCTGGTATGCACCCACTACTAATTAGAATTGGGGACAATTTTGTTTTGAGCAGTTTTTCGAAAAGCTTTGACATTGTAGATAGTAGACTTATTGGCCTATATGACTCAGCCTTTGTTATATCTTTGCCCGGCTTTGGAATCATTTTAACCTTGGCAAGTTTCCAGTTGTGTGGATAATACTCCAGTCGTAAAATAGCATTAAATATGAATAACAGGATTCTCATTGCAATACGAGGCAAGTTCATCAGCATCTGATTACTAATTCCATCAATACCCGGAGCTTTCTTCGGGTTGAGTTCGGCAATTAATTTTTGTAAATCACGCGTCTTAAACTTTATGTGTTGAGGGGGTAGAGCGACTATATTCGGCAAATCAGCAACACCAGTACATATATTTGGCGTAAAAACGGATTTTAAGTGCTCAGCAAATATTTTACCTTTTTCAGTATCGCTTCTTGCCCAACCTCCGGTAGATGTGCGTAGAGGTGGCTTATACTCAACGGGTGTTTTAAGCTTTCTGGCAGCGCGCCACAAGGAGTAATTAGACGCCGGTGTAACATCAAGACCCTCCAGATAATTTTTAAGAGATGCAATTTTTTCAGATGCAAGCAACTCTTGGAGTCGTTTAGTGCACTCTTTAAATCTGATTTTATTTTGTGGTGATCTGTGCTGTTGCCATTCCCTTCTAGCCCTTCTTTTTTCACGTACGAGACGTTCAATGTCTGTAGAATAAATTTTATTAAACCCAATCTGCGGATGGGAGATAGTGGCATGTTCAGCAGCCTGTTTAATATTCTTGCTGAGATTGGCAATGTTCGATTCAATATCATCGGGTGTTCTAAGCGTAATGTTTTCCGTACAATGACTGCTGAGATATTTTTTGAACCCCAGCCAATTTACACGATTGATCATCTTCACATATGGGTCAGGTAAGTTACTTCTTAATGGGCTACAAATTGTGATGATCGTCGGGGAGTGATCGGACGAGAGATCAAGAGAAGCTTGAACTTGAATTAAATCCCTAGAGATATTTTTTATGACGCCAAAATCTATAACGTCCGGAATTTTTTGTATGTCAGTAGGCCAATAAGTGGGCTCCCCACTCGAAATGAAATCCAAGCCCATTTTTAAAATTAAAATTAATTATTTTTTACATTTAAGTTCGAGTTTTGTTAGGATTTTTTATGGTGGGAGAAGGGGGTCTTTGAAAATGCTACGTAACGGAAAATTTTTAATAGTTTCGTAAAAAAATTCGTATGTTTTACTCATTTATTTGATTATTATTTATTTAATTGATCATACATCTTATCTACATATCGTCACCTAAATTCCAAAAGGCCGTAACAACCAGAAAATTCAATATATACTTTTTGATTCATTATGATGTGATTCACGAAAATACATCTTTCCTTAAAATATTACTCAAATATGTTCAAAAATACCGATTTTATTTGTTATTCAATTTGGCGCTTAACAAATAAATAGTCTTAAATTTATAAGGTTTTTTGCTTCTCCTGTAAAAAAGTAAAAACTGTACTTACGGCCTTTTGGATTTTAGGTGACGATATGTATGTATATTATGTATGTATACATACATACATGTGCCAAATGTCAATTTTTGATATTCGAAAATTCGAATATTTAAAATGATATCCGCGAATACGAATATTTAAAACGATATTCGCCAATACGAATATCTAACGTATGTGAAATTTATAGGCATTTAATTGGGGTCAATTTTATTCTGCAAAATTAAATTAAAAAAATTTGTATGGAAAAGAACTTCATACCAATGTCCGCGTACATTAAAGTTTAGTTTCAAAAATGTAATGGTTGTTTTTAACTAACATTTGAAAATTATACAAAATTTGTATAATATATTAAATAAATTGTAGCCAATCTGATTACATGGTTCTCAATTCCTCATCTTTATCAATTTACATTTTTAAATATTCTTAATATATGTAAGTATGTACATAAAAACGTCTTTCCATATCAAACTGCAACATATACTAACATTAAATCCGCCAAATACACCAAAGGAAATGGTATTTGCAGAAGTTTAGGAAAACATTTCTTGCCATTCTCATGGACAAAAAAATGTCCTTTCAAAAAATATATTCTTCCAGATATGTACATGGCAATATAAATTATTAAGTTTTAAAATTTTTGTTGGTCAACTTGAGGCTACAATGTTTAAGTTTTGAACCCAAGAATAATTTCACAAGCTTCTCTTTTTAGTTACAAATGTAGAATAATTTTTATTGAACAAATATTTGGCAATTTCATTTCAAAGATTACTTGATACAATATGTTTAAATAAAAACTTTTGTTGACAAGTTAAATTATATCCAACAGTGTCAATGTGTCAACTTGCATACATAGACGTATTTTCATTTTCATTTTTGATACAACCGAACTTAAGAAAAAATATTTAGAAAACAGCAGTGAAATGTGTGGTGTGCCCCTCTAATTTTAAGGTATTTTTAAGGAAGGGTTTTTTTTTTTAAATGGGCAATTATTATGTATTGAAAATAGAAGGGAGAAAAATTTAGAAAAGAAAAATTACATATCTTTCGTAATGAACATCATTTTGGGTCATTTGATATCCCAAAACACCCCAACAATGTGTAAGTATGTTTAAAGCCCTCCCGCTAAGTGCACTGGTTAAAAAATGTTCTCTTTTAGAGAATGAAACATTTTTCACTACGGCAACCTGTATTGGTCCAAAATAGAAATTTTTTTTAGTTTTTGAAGATGACCAAATGGAGTCATCTTCAAGCTCTCTGAAACACACGATGATTTCACTTATAGAAACTAGTGAAAGCGAACGTGAGGCTAATGCCAATTCTCATCTTGGTGTTTCAAATACTGCTCAGTCATCAATACGGAAAACTATAGCAGATTATTTCGCCATTGTGTCCCTCTTTTTTAGGCGGATGTGTCCAGTAAAGTTCAAAATATTACGGGCAAGTGGATTAGGATGTGACTCGAGTTTTGTTAAATATTTGCCAGCGTATTTTGCAATTTCTTCAGTCACTAGTGGCATATTCAAATCACGATGCATATTTGAATTTTTGATGTACCATGGAGCCGATGTTATCATGCGTAAAATTTTATTTTGCCTGCGTTGAATTTTCTCTACATTTGAAGCTGAAGCAGTGCCCCATAGTTGGATTCCGTAGCACCATATTGGCTTTAAAAGCGACTTGTATATTAAAAGTTTACAGTCTAGGCTAAGTGTTGAATTTCGACCAATCAGCCAATGTACCTGAGTTAGTTTAAGTTTAATTTGAGTTAACTTAGAATCAATGTGGTGTTTCCATGTAAGTCGTCGATCAAGGTGTATACCAAGATATTTCACATGTGAATGTTGAGAAACAACTTGATTGTTAATCCGAATGGGGGAACAAGTATCTCTTCGTAAAGTAAATGTTACTTGAACACACTTTTGTTCATTTACCTTGATTCTCCATAAGTTTAACCAAAGCTCCATCTGGCTAATGTGTTCCTGGAGTTTGCGGGATGCCTCATCAGGGTTTTCATGCATACTAAGGCAGGCTGTATCGTCGGCAAATGTGGAAGTATGGATACTACTGCTCACAGGCATATCACAAGTATAAATTAAATATAAAACTGGTCCCAGTATACTCCCCTGTGGCACACCAGATGAAATTGTTTCAGGCCTACTTGTAAAGTCTCCTTCCGCAACAGTGAACTTACGGGAAATAATGTAACTTTCCAAAAGATTTAAAATGTTTATTGGTAAGTAAGTCTTCAATTTTAAAATAAGGCCTTCATGCCACACTTTATCAAATGGCTGGGAAACGTCAATAAACAGCGCAGAACAATACTTTTTTCCCTCAAAAGTTCTTCTTATAAATTGAACTAATCTGTGAGTTTGTTCAATGGTGCTATGCTGACTTCTAAAACCAAATTGATGGTCTGGTATGCACCCACTACTAATTAGAATTGGGGACAATTTTGTTTTGAGCAGTTTTTCGAAAAGCTTTGACATTGTAGATAGTAGACTTATTGGCCTATATGACTCAGCCTTTGTTATATCTTTGCCCGGCTTTGGAATCATTTTAACCTTGGCAAGTTTCCAGTTGTGTGGATAATACTCCAGTCGTAAAATAGCATTAAATATGAATAACAGGATTCTCATTGCAATACGAGGCAAGTTCATCAGCATCTGATTACTAATTCCATCAATACCCGGAGCTTTCTTCGGGTTGAGTTCGGCAATTAATTTTTGTAAATCACGCGTCTTAAACTTTATGTGTTGAGGGGGTAGAGCGACTATATTCGGCAAATCAGCAACACCAGTACATATATTTGGCGTAAAAACGGATTTTAAGTGCTCAGCAAATATTTTACCTTTTTCAGTATCGCTTCTTGCCCAACCTCCGGTAGATGTGCGTAGAGGTGGCTTATACTCAACGGGTGTTTTAAGCTTTCTGGCAGCGCGCCACAAGGAGTAATTAGACGCCGGTGTAACATCAAGACCCTCCAGATAATTTTTAAGAGATGCAATTTTTTCAGATGCAAGCAACTCTTGGAGTCGTTTAGTGCACTCTTTAAATCTGATTTTATTTTGTGGTGATCTGTGCTGTTGCCATTCCCTTCTAGCCCTTCTTTTTTCACGTACGAGACGTTCAATGTCTGTAGAATAAATTTTATTAAACCCAATCTGCGGATGGGAGATAGTGGCATGTTCAGCAGCCTGTTTAATATTCTTGCTGAGATTGGCAATGTTCGATTCAATATCATCGGGTGTTCTAAGCGTAATGTTTTCCGTACAATGACTGCTGAGATATTTTTTGAACCCCAGCCAATTTACACGATTGATCATCTTCACATATGGGTCAGGTAAGTTACTTCTTAATGGGCTACAAATTGTGATGATCGTCGGGGAGTGATCGGACGAGAGATCAAGAGAAGCTTGAACTTGAATTAAATCCCTAGAGATATTTTTTATGACGCCAAAATCTATAACGTCCGGAATTTTTTGTATGTCAGTAGGCCAATAAGTGGGCTCCCCACTCGAAATGAAATCCAAGCCCATTTTTAAAATTAAAATTAATTATTTTTTACATTTAAGTTCGAGTTTTGTTAGGATTTTTTATGGTGGGAGAAGGGGGTCTTTGAAAATGCTACGTAACGGAAAATTTTTAATAGTTTCGTAAAAAAATTCGTATGTTTTACTCATTTATTTGATTATTATTTATTTAATTGATCATACATCTTATCTACATATCGTCACCTAAATTCCAAAAGGCCGTAACAACCAGAAAATTCAATATATACTTTTTGATTCATTATGATGTGATTCACGAAAATACATCTTTCCTTAAAATATTACTCAAATATGTTCAAAAATACCGATTTTATTTGTTATTCAATTTGGCGCTTAACAAATAAATAGTCTTAAATTTATAAGGTTTTTTGCTTCTCCTGTAAAAAAGTAAAAACTGTACTTACGGCCTTTTGGATTTTAGGTGACGATATGTATGTATATTATGTATGTATACATACATACATGTGCCAAATGTCAATTTTTGATATTCGAAAATTCGAATATTTAAAATGATATCCGCGAATACGAATATTTAAAACGATATTCGCCAATACGAATATCTAACGTATGTGAAATTTATAGGCATTTAATTGGGGTCAATTTTATTCTGCAAAATTAAATTAAAAAAATTTGTATGGAAAAGAACTTCATACCAATGTCCGCGTACATTAAAGTTTAGTTTCAAAAATGTAATGGTTGTTTTTAACTAACATTTGAAAATTATACAAAATTTGTATAATATATTAAATAAATTGTAGCCAATCTGATTACATGGTTCTCAATTCCTCATCTTTATCAATTTACATTTTTAAATATTCTTAATATATGTAAGTATGTACATAAAAACGTCTTTCCATATCAAACTGCAACATATACTAACATTAAATCCGCCAAATACACCAAAGGAAATGGTATTTGCAGAAGTTTAGGAAAACATTTCTTGCCATTCTCATGGACAAAAAAATGTCATTTCAAAAAATATATTCTTCCAGATATGTACATGGCAATATAAATTATTAAGTTTTAAAATTTTTGTTGGTCAACTTGAGGCTACAATGTTTAAGTTTTGAACCCAAGAATAATTTCACAAGCTTCTCTTTTTAGTTACAAATGTAGAATAATTTTTATTGAACAAATATTTGGCAATTTCATTTCAAAGATTACTTGATACAATATGTTTAAATAAAAACTTTTGTTGACAAGTTAAATTATATCCAACAGTGTCAATGTGTCAACTTGCATACATAGACGTATTTTCATTTTCATTTTTGATACAACCGAACTTAAGAAAAAATATTTAGAAAACAGCAGTGAAATGTGTCTAGGAACTAGATGGTGTGCCCCTCTAATTTTAAGGTATTTTTAAGGAAGGGTTTTTTTTTTTAAATGGGCAATTATTATGTATTGAAAATAGAAGGGAGAAAAATTTAGAAAAGAAAAATTACATATCTTTCGTAATGAACATCATTTTGGGTCATTTGATATCCCAAAACACCCCAACAATGTGTAAGTATGTTTAAAGCCCTCCCGCTAAGTGCACTGGTTAAAAAATGTTCTCTTTTAGAGAATGAAACATTTTTCACTACGGCAACCTGTATTGGTCCAAAATAGAAATTTTTTTTAGTTTTTGAAGATGACCAAATGGAGTCATCTTCAAGCTCTCTGAAACACACGATGATTTCACTTATAGAAACTAGTGAAAGCGAACGTGAGGCTAATGCCAATTCTCATCTTGGTGTTTCAAATACTGCTCAGTCATCAATACGGAAAACTATAGCAGATTATTTCGCGAAAAAACGGATAACAAAAAAATATAAATAAATTTATTTTTTTAAATTATTACAAACTAATATATGTGTGCCATTCATTTAAATTTCGTTTTGGATTTATGAATTTCTTTATATATTTTTTTAATCGAATACGAATATCTAGAATTGGCCGAATAATTGGGAATTCGAATACGCATCATTAATACATACATACAGTTTAGGAATAACCTCTCCATAAAACCATAATTTTTGTAGTTTAATGACACTTGGGAAGAAATTTAAAAAATTGTTTTGCCAATATTTGGAGTACGTTCATAAGTAAGCTTATTTTATTTCTAATTTTTAATTTATTTTAATAATTTTAATTTCTAATTTTCTTCGCACTGTGCTAGTCTAGCAAATGAATTTAATAGAATGAATTAAATAAAATTTGTTTTTGGTAAAAATTTTTTAAACTATTTAATTTGTTTTTAACTCATTGTTACGTCATTCCCCGGGGGTTCATAGTTTTGTTACGATCTATTACTGGGGGGAGGAGGTGCGGGGTGGGGGGGGTCAAAAATCGGCGAAAACAGCCTTACGTAATATATGAACAGCCCCAGAGACATAAATTTCAGTAAAAAACATGACTACTTAAAGAAACTGAATGAATTTCAAGAGAGTCCTATACCTTTCCCTTAAAGAAAAGTTAGAAAACGAAGTCAGCAATAGAATCAATAACATTAATCTAAATATACAAGAACCCGAAAATTTTGAGATTGATGAGAATTTATATAGGACAGTAGACAAAATAAAATCACTCCAAGATTTTCAAAACACACACAAAACAACAAAATACTCTAATCACCACAAAAAATACAGAAGGCAAGAGTACAAAATAAAAGAAAACGTTGAATCGTTTCTTAGGTTTCCACTAGTACTTACTCAATTAATCGAGAACCAACACATAAAAAAATACTAAGCCATAATCCAACTAAATCTGGGTGAAGCAAGAATAATTAAAAATTTAATAACCTCATTCATATAGTAAATTTATACGAATAAGATGCAAACATCAAAAAGATATCTATCATACTGGATACATTTCGGAAACAGGGAAAATTTACTGACTCTATTAAAATAACAAATCTTAAACTCAACGAACTTCAAAATAAAATACATTCAATAATGCCTACTAAAAGGACAAAAAGAGGTTTGATTGATGGTTTAGGCACCCCAATTAAATTTAGAACGGGAAATATGGACGCTTAAGACGCACAAAATATAAATTACCAAATAGAAAAACTAAAACACGATAAGCTTATTCAATAAACGACACAATTTAAACACTCAGCTGATACAAAGATTTCAAAATTTAACATTACACATTAACAAGGAACAAGAAAAAATAAAACTATATCTAACGGAAATGCCCGAAGAAACTTCAAACAAAATAAGAAAAGAAGAAAATACTACACAAGACCTCCAATATTTAAACCAGATTAATTAAAATATAGACTTACTAAGTGACCACCTAACAAACTTGCTAAATTAAACATAATATTAAAACTTATATTAAATGAAAACGAATTAAAAGTACTTTGCGATTCATTAGCATGCTAATGTGCTAATTGTTGTGCACAACAATCCAGCGTGACCGTTTGACAGACTATTTGCCACTTTTTGTCTCCCTTTTTTTAAAGTGAATTATATAATAATACATTAAAAATAAGAAGTTTAGTGCAGTTGTCCGAAAACCCGAAACAATTCTGCAGCCAGAAGAAAACTTAATTTTATTCATATACATATGTACCAAAAACACTATTCAATTCTTTTTGCAAAAATTGTGAAGTCACTGTCAATGGTGTAACATACAGAGACAACCCCTCCATATTCTGGGATGAAGTTCATATTGAACTTCCCGTATAAACAAATCAAACCAGAATCCGTCATAAAAAACAGTCAACCTGCAAAAACTAAAAGATTACTACTTCGTAAATAAAGAAGCTGTCCTTATACTACAAAAAGAAAATATCATATACTTACCTTCGCAGCAGTAGGAGTACTTGGTATATTAGCACTATCGAGTACCCTCTTCGTCGCTAACAGATTTATCACCACATACAAACCCCAAATATCTCCGGTAATAGGTCAGGCCAACTCAAGTTCTTTTTGGCCTTCACTATACTCTAAGGGGGGCTAGGAGTTATGGAAACACCCACACAACCGCCAAACAAGCCACCAAGAAGCAACGTCAGCAATTATTAATTTTAATTCTAAATTTCTTTTTTAAATTTTAACTTCTTATTATTGTATTTGGTATTTTAAGAATTTTGTAATTTTAATTTCTTGTTAATTAATCCAATGCCAATAATTGCTTTTATCTTTTTCCCTGTTAATTTCAATAAGCATTTTGAAACTAAGCCAAAAGTTGTGCAACATTTTGTAAAAATATAGAGTAATAATTAAGACTTTGCAAAGTACACTTTCCGTGTCTAAAAGGGGTATAAGCATTCTTTTGTATTTTTAACAAAAAGATTTGGTCGAAAATAAAGTACTATTGATTGAGTAGTGAAAGCGATCAGTTCTTTTTTTTCCTTCCATATAAAGCAAATAACGTAATTCGCTTTTTGTAAATAACACTGAAGATGATGAGATTGTCTAGACTTTGCTTAAAAATTCTAGTGGCTTTGTGCGAAGTATAAAAAGGTGTGACGCATCCAATGACAAGTCAGTTGATAATTAAGTTGTGAGTTGAAAGCAGTCCGTGTTTTGCGATACCGCAGTGAGTTGAAAGTTCAGTCTGTGCTTTGAATACGTCAGTTGAGTTGGTAGTTGAAGAGACTATAGTGACAGTCTATAGAGTAGTAACCCGTAAGCCATACCACAATTGTGGACACATACATAAATATACCTGCTGATGCTCTTTCATTTAGTCGCAACTGAGAAAGCGACGAATGAAGTTGTGCACGCATGAACGAATTTTTTCCTGGTTTTTCGATTATTTTTTTAGAGCACAGCGAACGAAATTAAAGTTCATATTTAGTAAATTTGTACAGCAAAAAAAAAATAATTATGGAATCTAAGATATATTTCGTGATAAAAAATGCTTTTGGCAATATGCAATGCATTTTATGCCATGAGCATTTAAAAATCATAGGGAATATAGTTTAAAAAAGCACTTTAATAGTTTTCACAGCACTGTAAATAAATTTAATTTGGAACTTTTGCACTACATTGTTGAATGGATTATTCGATTTTTTACTTAGGTTTTTATTAAATTGCTTATTTACAAAAAATATTCGAACAACTAATAACGACAGCATGTATTGCAAATTATAAAACTTTTCTTCAAGTGTAACTTGATTTTACTCATTCTTATAACTAATACAAACATATTTTATTTTGCGGATCAATGAAGTAATCAGCGTGACCGTTTGACCGACTAAAGTGGCAAATTGACACTTTTTCGACTGCCTTGCCACTTTTTTTCTCCCTTTTTTTAGAGAGAATTATATAAAAATACATAAAAAAGTTTGATGTAGTTTTCTCGTTTTTTTTTTAATTTTGCCCCTTTTTTGTGATAAATCCCCTTTTGGTGCCACTTTTTGAAAAATGTCATCGGTCACCCTGGAAGTAATGCCATCGAGCAAAGACTATAAATATATAAAGATGTTCTACGTCCATACATTGTACTGCCAGTGCTTAATTTGCTGGTGGATTTACTACTAAATCCATTTGTTTCAAAGAGAGTAATTTATTTTCTCAGAGCACTTATTATTCTCATGTCTTCGCTATTCATCTGCATACGCATGCATGTGTGCGTGCCTTTGCATGGGTAAGTATGAATGGATGTGTGTATTTAACTTAAAGCATGGTACTCTGTTCGAAGTTGTGAAAAATTTTCAGTGCCATTCGTTATTTCGCGTGAAAAATTTGACATGTACTAAATGTAGCCCAACTCGCGGTTTTTTTAATAAATTTCTTGCTTTTATTGCTTGAAAGTATGCAACATTGTTAAAATTCCGTGCGAAAAAAGTACTGCTCATGTTGTTTCGCAGCTAAACTAAAATGATGCCAGTTTAATTTTGCATGGAAAGACATGATTTTCCGTGTTTTTCACACCAAGAACAGAGTACTACTCTTGCGAATTTATTTCGCAAATATTTCATACCAAATACTTTTATATGTAGTTTGACAGCATTTCGCACGAAATTGTGAACAGAGTATCAGACTTAAAGCAAAGAAAAAATTTACACAAACAAAAAGAACTTGTGTTTTCGCACATATGCATATGTGTATTGACATAAGCTACATAAAATTTAATGTTACCGATTGTCTATTTATATGGCAAAAATATGTATTTTATTGTTGTACTTTTGCAAATACATGGATTCGCACCGAATATAAATTTACCGTTATTTGAATTTAATATATTTAGCGTTTACGTTGGAAACTATTTATTTAACTATATTTCAGTATCGCTTTCGTTGTGAGTTACAAGTGCTTGAAAATATAATCTAGTGTGAAAAAGTAAAACATTTTGAATAATAATATAAATAAATAATATCATAATGAGTGAACTAATTGAAATTATCTACTTCCGTAGTAAAACAAAAAAAGTTATCGCTTAAAGCAGGCAATAAGTGTTGTTTGCCTCATTGTGACAGATCCAAAAGAAGTTTTCCAAACTTAAAAATCTTTCGTTTCCCATATTCCAATGACATATTACTTAAAGCGTGGATAGAAGAGTGCAACTTTGACGAAAGCTTTTTGGAAAAATCGCGGACATTATATATATGTGAAAGACACTTTTCGTCGGTAAATATAGAAAAGAAATACTTGAAGCGCGACGCAGTACCAACCTTAAATTTGACTGATGACTCGGGTATAGAAAAGTGTTTATTAAGTGAGGATGTTGCCTTACCCTTGTTAAGATGTCCGCCTCTTAAGCGCAAAAGATCGGAATCACCATCGTTTTGCACAAATTGTTATAAAAGTTTTAGAAATGAAAAGTTTTATAGAAAGAAATATTTTACAATGTTTAAAAAACTTAAGACTGTTTCGCAAGATAAACTTAAATTAAAGAATAAATCCGAAAGTTTAAAAAGAAGGATAAAAACGTTAGAAAGCAAAATAATGATGAAGAAATCTATTGAAGCCGAAGTTGATAATTTAAATATAAATCCAAACGAAAAAACTTTTTGCAAAATGCTCCTAAAGATAAATAGAGGGACAAATGCGCGTTGGGAAGAGTATGAGATAAGCTTTTCTCAAAGTATATTTTATAGATCAACCTCCACATATTTCTTCTTAAGAAATATATTGAAATTGAACCTTCCGAGTCCTTCATCCCTTAGTAGATGGAGTAGCATTAAAAATTTGCAGACAGGTAACAATTCATGTATATACCATGCGCTCACAGAAACTGTTAAAAAGATGCAACCTTTTGAAAAAGAATGCATTTTACTTTTTGATGAAGTATCTATAAGAAAAACTTTTACTAAAAATTATGATAAAGAAACAGATTTTGGAAGTTTGTGTGCTCCATCAGACTTATTTTTTGCAGTGTGTAAGATTCACATAAAAGTTTTCGAAAATGTTTTTACTAATTCTAAAGAAATAAAAAACATAAAAAAAACTATTGTTGAGCAATTTGTAAATTGTACCAAAAATACAATATATTCCTTTTGGTTTGACGAGAGCTACGTATGCTTTAAGCACAGGATGGAGATGCTTAATTTATTAGTTCTTACACTGCTACGAAAACATTCGTCGTGGGAAACATATAAATTCAAATCAACAAGCACTGAAAAACTCAAAATTTTAAAGCAATAAAGAAAACCTATTCTTTTGTAAACAAAAATAAATAATCATGGTTTGCAAACTTATGTAAGTAAGCTCACGTTTTATTTATTTTATACATATTTTTATTTTATACATAGTATATACATATATATATATATATATTTATATATATATATATATATATATATATATATATATATATATATGTATATATATATATATATATATATATATGTATATATATAAATATATACATATATGTATATATATATAAATATATATATATGTATATATATATATATATATAATTGAAATTTCTAAATAAAATAATTATAGTTCGGTGCGAATCAACTTATTTTTAATTTTACAACAATAAAACACGTATTTTTACCCTACAATAACACAATGGGTCGCATTTGATTTCCGTGATTTATTTGCACATGAATGTATCAAAACAAGAAACTTCTTTTAGTTATTTCATATTTTTGCTCCTACTTGACTGCGCTTTAACAAGAATGGTAACACACACAACTAAATTTCTCTATAAGCTTCAATTATGTGTATGCATACATTGTATGCCATACAACATTAATACATACATATTTATATGTGTGCATGCTCAAAAATTTTGTGCTCTCTTTGTGGTTTCGTTCAAATAACAAACAATATATTTTCCCTTGTTACTTCCCCCACAGCATCTATAAACACAAACAATTTTAGTTTTCATTTAATGTTCTACGTGGAACATCTTTATATATTTATAGTCTTTGCTTAAACACATAATAGCTTACCATCTACATCTTACACACACACACTCAAACGTACAATATGGAAAATAACAAGCATACACGTATCAACACTACTTTGTTGACTGTTTGTTCGTAACAAGAAGTCTTGACGACATTGCTTGTTAGCACTCATATACACATATACCAATGCACCTATCGTGCTTTGCTTATAATGCGACAGCATTTATTATTGGTTAAGTATAATGCAGCAATGAGAATACATTTAAAAAACAAGACGTATTTAAATTTCAAGACAATTTACGCAGGTCTATAATACATACATCTTTTTTTTTATGCTCATAGAGCATACCAAACCCCCATTTAAAATAGCTATTTAATGGCAATGAGTAATTCGTCATTTTCTATCCGATATGCGAAATTTTTGCTAATAGCTCATTTTGGGTGTGATGTACAATTTCCACAAACAATCGAAAAACAAACTGTGCTCCCGGATATTTATATTTATACTATCATTTTAAATATTATTTGTACCAATCTTATCTAAAACAGACAAAATACCAACAGTGAAAATTGTTCTCGATTTATTCTGTTCCGCAGAACTTTATCAATATGTCATTCACTGCAGATAATGCGACTAGTCACTAGTCCATACATGCATGTAAGGACTAGTCCAAAGAGGAGTAGGGGTACTCCAAAACTATTCCAAGCCCACATATGAAAAAAGGTGGTCGATTTAACATTGCGATGTTTTAGGGTTGGTCCACATGGTCCAATTTTGCATTACATCGGCCTAACCCCAAGTCTTCTCCATATATGTAGAATAGTTAGAGACTACTCGCATACAATTTGTAAGCTCATAAGAACTATCATAATCGTTGAAACTCGAACACTTATCGTGTAGCATTGAATGCTTGTATTAAAACGACATGATCCATGACTGATGTAACTCATGTGTTTCATCTAGATTAGAGCACGTACTCCAATATTATTTGTAGGGTTTTTTATACATACATACATATCGTCACCTTAAATGGAAACGGACGGAGAAACAAAAAACGTTACAACCCAGTAAAAAAAGACACTCCAAAAAAGTCATGAAAATGTAGAGTTTGCGATCTGGAAGTATTGCAAATTTCGATCCGTTCTAATGATTGTTACATAGGGTTGTCATTGCAAGAAGTTCTCTTTTTCGATGTCTGGTCACAGAATTGGATGCGATTTTAAGAAAAATTTCCTTTTTTATGGTCTATGATAACATTTTCATGTAAAGAAAAATGGTAAATATTTACTTATTTAAACAATTCGTTTCTTTTTATACGAATTTAAGCCCAAAACAGTGTTTTCATGTAAATTTAAGTAAATAACTATTAAATTTTATACTAAAATTAGTTCATAAATTTCTTTAAAAAATCGATTTTTTTTAATTCTGGTGAGTATTTTCTAAAACTAAGGAGGAATTACAAGGTTTTGTATGACTAAAATAATCTTCTACTTGGTTTTCTGCTAACTATCGGCAAATTAAAAATATCGATTTTTTGGTAGTAATGAAAATGTAGTTCCTTTAAAATGACTTCCAATTTTTTTTTACTGGAAAAGTCAATAGCAATAAAGTATTCTTGAAAATGTTCTTCGAAATTGTAGCATGGATACTTATATGTTTTTAACCATTTATTTCCATTTTATGTATATTTAAGCTTTTATGTTAGTTACGTTATTTGCAATAAAAAAATAGATGCATTCGTAATTACGTCCGTTTGAATTTCTTTAATAAAGTCGTAATTTTTGACCGCACATTTATAAATATTTGCTTGAACATATAGTTTGATAAAATATCAAGTCTAAACATACCCATAATAGGGTTGTGCGCGCAGGTGCCTTTGTAATTGTGGGTATAGTATATATATTGTGTATATTAATGTTTATATGTTTGAGCAAAATAAAAGTAATTAATTAAAAAAAATATTTAATAACATTAAATGGTTATTAAAAATGTGGGTTTGTTTGAATAGCAGAAAAGAGTTTCACCTAAGGTTTTATATTTATGTATATTTATGTATGTATACATTTATAAATACCGTTGAATAGATAGTTACGTCTTCTATTGTGATTATATAGAAAAAATTAAGAAACATTTGAAGTAAAGAATATGAGATCAACAATTTTGTTAACACCCAGAAAGGGTTAATTATTAAGCTATTTTAATATTTTTCTTTAGTTATTAACTTGCAAAAACAAAAGTTTTAATAGGTCATTTAAGCATGCATTTAATTATTCATTTAACGAAATATGTAAAGGTAACTAGAACTCTGACCATTAAATTGCAAATATTACAGTTTTAATATTAATTATGTTTTGTTCTTTCTTTGCTTTGTTAAATTTCAAAACACCTGTAGTTAATTATTATTTAACTAAATACAAATCGGTAATTGGGACATTAAATTGCAACTATTACTATTCTTTGCTCAGCTATTTGTTGACATACTTAAGAGGTAACTGTTACAGTATTGTGTTAATTGCTTACGCATGTATTTAATGTATTACTTATGACTAATTGATTATTATTATTAAATTTAATGTAGTATATAAGATGTGAATAGAACCAAATTATTAGTTCAGTAGTAAATCATATTTCTTGTGTTTTTATTGAACTTCGCGTTCTTCTAGTTAAAGTGCTTGAAGAACATTGGGAAAGCAAAATAGTATCAATCCAGATTTATGTGTTTGGGTTGAATTCTACTATAACCAGTTAGGAATTAACATTTTTTGGTGACCCCTAAATACGCAACCAGCCTTGAAGGTAGATTACTATCAAGGACACTTTGGTAATCATCAAGGACATCTTGGTAATCATTAAAGGACATTTTCCTAATCATCGAGGACATTTTACTAATCATCAAGGACATCTTGCTTATCATCAAGGCAATACAGTGTGCTTCATTTGCTTCAAGTCAAAGCAGTGACCCATCAAGACAGTTTGCTTATCATACATCATCAACAAGTTCGGCGATAAATTTTCTTCAACTTTACTCAGCGCAAGAAAATTCAACATGTCAAGCTTGGAGAGTCTAATGTCTCAACAGGAGGTGAGAGCAATTGAGATGGAAAGGATAGTCTCGAATATCAAAAAGGCTCCTCAAGATCGAAGAACCCTCGAGTTTTACGAAACTAAACACGAAGAATTAAGAGAATTGTGGAAGGTCTTTGAGAAAACAGAAAACACTATAAGAAGAGATCCAACATTGGCAGATAATGATACATATATGATCAAAAATCTGCACAAAACCGTTGGACTCACATACAGCACAACAATTGAACTAATTGAGGCACAAATATCTAAGCTACACCAGATAAACACGAAGCCTGTGCCAACAACAAGAGAAAAGCAAATAGAGCCTGGTAAAAGTGATCGATATGTGTTAAATTGCAACTTGGGGTTGGTGAGAATGCAAAAGGCCCGTGTTAAAGAACATACATACATACATTTACTTTCATAAATAAAATAAATAAAAAGACAACATAGTTTACAATCATACATACATACATTCATACACAACGAATTTTTCTGTTATTAACAAACATACAATCATACACAATTATAAGTTATTAACATTTAATTAATTGCCTACACATCATAAGGTTCATTAACCATTGCTAAGGAAATTTGCTTATTATTTAATTATTTAAATACAAGGTGCATTTACCTCATTTATAAATTAGGTCATGTTATTGTGTCTACTCAAACAATATTAATATTGCATATGTTATTATCTATAAGCTAAGCACTTTTATTAATTTTAATTTTATATAAAAGAAAGTCAAAATAAATCATATTTTTAAGTCGTTTTCAATAAGCATATCAAGAGTGTTTTATTACTGAACGGCTTCCTTCAAGTTACAAGTGCTTGTAAGGAATAACTATTTGGGAAGTTAGTGCTAGTTCAGATTTATGTGTTTGAACTAATCAACACTAGCCCATTCACAAACATTTTGGTGACCCCGACGTGATCTATAACAGGATCAAAATTCAATCAATAACTACATATTATCACTAGGACACCACTAAGCATTTGGTAGTGCTTAGATTCTCCAATCAGTGAACACCATTTATTCAACTACAGCAAAAGTTAAACCAAGTCAGCTCTCATGATCCAGCAGGAGGAAAGGGCAACTGAAATAGACAAGATTATTGCTAACATCAAGAAGGCCCCACAGGATCGAAGGAATCTAGAATTTTACAAAATCAAGTCCGATGAGTTAGCGGCGGCCTCCCATAAGCCTCCAAAGTGGGGAGCTCTTGGTGGGATAAAATGAAAGTGTATCCCCTTAGAGCTCGAAGCGGATATTATTGCCTCTTGTGCCTTATCAGCATGTATTGCTTTAGATATTTCCGATAAAGTGTTCTTTGCTCCTACAAAATTTGTGGCGTTGTCACAATAAACATTTTGGTGACCCCGACGTGATCTATAACAGGATCAAAATTCAATCAATAACTACATATTATCACTAGGACACCACTAAGCATTTGGTAGTGCTTAGATTCTCCAATCAGTGAACACCATTTATTCAACTACAGCAAAAGTTAAACCAAGTCATCCTCTGGTCCCACAACAAGGCGAATATGGCGAGTCTACAAGCTCTCATGATCCAGCAGGAAGAAAGGGCAACTGAAATAGACAAGATTATTGCTAACATCAAGAAGGCCCCACAGGATCGAAGGAATCTAGAATTTTACAAAATCAAGTCCGATGAGTTAGCAAAACTTTGGAAAGACTTTGAGAAAACAGAGAATACCATTCGTAGAGATCAAACACTTCCTGACAATGATTCGTATATTGTGAGAAATTTGCACGGGTCTCTTGGAGAAAGGTATAGCACTGCTATGGAAAATATCGACGTTCAAATTAAGAAACTAACTGAGGGCACAAAGCCATTGCCAGCATTAAGAACTTCAGAAACTTTATTGAGCAACCAGAATACACCAGTTCAAGGACTAGCCAGACGAGTGACTGCCCGTATGATTGCCTTAACACGGCTATTACAAACGTTGACACCATTAGAGGAAGATTAACCGCCAGAGTTTTATACAATCAAGGCAGACACAATAAAAAATCTATGGAATCAAGTCCAAACCTTGTATGACGAGGTATGGCAACAGACCGAAGATCCTTCAACATTAGGATTAAATCAAGATGAATATAATGATTTGGAAGACTTAGTGCAACATACATTAATACAACTCGCAGTAAACACAAATAAACAAAAGGAGAGCGGTGTTAGCGAACGTAGCGTAGCATGTTCAACACAATTACGAGCAGAGCTATCATCACACAGTTCACTACCGCTTCCAAAAATTATTATTCCCCACTTCAATGGAGACTATTTGAAGTGGATCCAATTTTCTGAACTATTTCAAGAAATGGTACACAAGCAACCGCTTCCAAGCGTACAGAAAATGTGGTATCTCAAAACCAATTTGTCAGGGGAGGCTGGCAAACTGATAAGTCACTTAGCTTTATCAGAAGAAAACTACACCACAGCGTGGTCGCTACTTTATGAACGGTACAACAACAAAAGAGTATTGGTAGCTACATTGATTGAAAAAATTCTGAATCAGCCCAAGGGAACATTATCTCCTGCATCAATAAGGGCTCTTCATGATACCACAAAGGAATGCTTGCTGGCATTGAACAATTTAAACATCGACACATCGTCATGGGATGCCATACTCATTCAATTATTGCTGAAAAAACTCGAACAAACCATTTACGTTCGATTCATGCAATCACTACAAAGGCCAAAAGAAGTGCCTACAATTAGTGAATTATTGTCGTTTCTAGAGAGGCAATTCGAATCAATGGAATCGATTGGGCACAAAGAAAAATCAACCAATCATCAAACTACAAGCAAGGCTACAACTGCTGTAGCATCAGGAGAAGGTAGCACCAAATGTAAGCTGTGCAACAACAGTAACCATCGCATTCACCATTGTAAGCAATTCATTGCAATGACAGAACATGACCAACTAAAATGGGTACAACAACACGGATTATGTGTGAACTGTTTCAAGGCCAATCATTCAGCAAAAGCATGTCCTCATGGTAATTGCAAGAAATGTAATAATAAACACAACACGTTATTACACTTGCCACCAAAATCACAGCATATAGGTATCTCAAGTTCACCCCTTCAGTTAACTGACCAAAAACAACAAGAGACTAAAAGCAACGCAGTTGCAGTCTCTTCAGCCTCGACTGCATCTGAATCTAGCAACCAGAGCTACGTCATCTTAGCTACGGCAAGAGTCATCATCAAGGCCGCAAATGGCAATTCAAGTGAATTTAGAGCCATACTAGACTCAGGATCTCAAGTCAACATTGTGAGTGAACGACTTATCAAAAAATTATCCCTTTCAACTACAGAAGCCCCATTATGTATTGATGGAGTTGGAAGAATCCAGAAAAAAGCTCATAAACGCATTAATGTGCAAATGTTATCCAAAGATCATAACGTCTCAACAAACTTGGAAGCCTTCGTGTTACCCAGCATCATTCCAGCGCAACCGAGTCACATTATCGATGTTTCATATTGGAAAATTCCAAAGGGCATTCATCTGGCGGACCCCAAGTTTAACATGCCAGAGAAAATTGATATTCTTCTTGGCGCCGAGTTCTACTTCAGCCTGATACAACCTGGCACGATAAAGTTAAGCGACAGTCTTCCAATACTTCAAAATACGTCACTTGGGTGGGTTGTAGGTGGATCAATCAAAGAGCACACCCCATCTTGCTCATCCTCGGCATTGACGTGCGCAGTATTTGGTAATGAAAGGTCATTAGAAGAATCAATAGAACAACTATGGAAACTCGATGAAGTAGAAACGAACGCGAAAATATTGTCTCCGGCAGAAAAATTGTGTGAAAATCATTTCAACCAACATATAAGGAATCGTTCTGATGGTCGCTTCATCGTCAGCTTACCATTTAAAGAGAATCCAACTGCACTAGGCCACTCACACCAATTGGCTTACAATAGATTCATTAGTTTGGAAAATCGGCTCCATAAGAACGAAAATATGAGACGTGAGTACATTAAGTTTATGAGAGAATATGAGGAATTGGGTCACATGGAAAAGGTTAATATACACAATATACCTAATCCAAGATATTTTATTCCACATCATTGCGTGCTAAAGCCCGAGAGTACATCAACAAAACTTAGAGTAGTGTTCGACGCGTACGCTAAAACGTCAACAGGATACTCGTTAAATGACTTAATGTATACTGGCCCTACTGTACAAAGTGATTTATTTTCGATTCTACTTAGATTTCGCATGCCTAAATTCGTATTTACAACTGACATCGAGAAAATGTATCGTCAAATACTAATCAACCCAGCCGACCATCAGTATCAGTTGATCATTTGGAGAGAGGATCCTTCATCACCAATTAATTATTACAGGTTGAACACCGTCACCTACGGCACTAGAGCAGCTCCATACTTGGCCACAAGGTGCTTACAACGTATTGCAGAAGAAAATACAGCACGATACCCACTCGGCTCTCAGATGCTAAGAGACAACTTTTATGTGGATGATGGTCTCGGTGGCTCAGATAGTCTAAATTTGGCGATTGAGACTCAATGGCAACTACAAATGATACTTCAAGAACATGGCTTCATCCTGAAAAAATGGTGCTCAAATAATGAAAGGCTGCTGAAAAATATACCCCACAGTGACAGAGTAGTTGATTTAGATCTTGATGGCAACAGTAATAAAACAATAAAAACTTTGGGTTTACATTGGGTGCCCCAAGATGATCAGTTTTGCATCAAAGTAAAACTCAATGAACTTCACGTAATCTCAAAACGGACAGTTACATCAGAACTTGCAAAATTATTTGATCCTCTGGGTCTCCTTGCTCCTGTTGTTGTCAAGGCAAAAATCTTCATCCAACAATTGTGGCAGCATTCGTTAGATTGGGATGAACCATTACCTCATAATCTTCAAATGACCTGGGAGAGTTTCCGAAATGATTTGAAAACACTAGATGAGTTCAAAATTGCGAGACATATATTCTATGGTGGCATTCCAGTAAAAACACAGCTTCATATATTCGCAGATGCATCTGAAAAGGCCTATGGTGCAGTTGTATACATTCGCGCAAAACTTAAAAATGGAACAATAATTGTTCGACTGCTATGTGCAAAATCAAGAGTAGCCCCTGTGAAACAACAAAATTACCTCGATTAGAGCTATGTGCTGCGGTAATAGCTGCCCAACTCGCTCATCGAGTAAAAACGGATCTGTCCCTACAAAATCAATCTATGTTCCTGTGGACTGATTCCGAAATTGTTTTATCATGGATTAACTCACAATCATCTTCTTATAAAACGTTTGTGGCTAATAGAATTTCAACCATTCAGTCATTAACAATAGCAGACCAGTGGCGTCATGTAAAATCAAAAGATAATCCTGCTGACATTTTATCGCGAGGAGTGCAACCAGCCAATCTAACTAACAATGGATTGTGGTTTCAAGGACCAACGTTCCTTCATGGCAAGGAGGTAATATGGCCATCAAAATTCCCACATCAATTACCCAATACAGACGATATCGAAATGAAAAAGACAATTATAGCAGCCACAACAACATCAAGCACTGACTTCATTTATAGAATCAACCACAAAAATTCATTTCGAACCTTGCAAAGAATTCTAGCATATGTCCTCAGATTCATAAAAAACAGTAGAATGTCTATTGCAAGTCGACCAACACATTCATCAATTACGCCAAAGGAGTTAGACGATTCCCTTCACATAATTGTTAAGGCAATACAGTCTTCAGAATTCGCAACAGAGATAACACAACTACTAAAGGCCGAGATAATTAACAAAAATAGCTCACTTAACAGCTTAACACCATTTTTGGATAAGGAAGGCATACTTCGAGTAGGAGGGCGGCTAAAACATTCCAATTTAGATCCAGATATGAAACATCCAATAATACTACCATACAACGATCCTTTGGCAAGGCTCTTGTTCATTATGATACATGAAGACAATAAACATTGTGTACCGACTGCAATGCTGAATACAATAAGACAAAATTTTTGGCCAATTAAAGGGAAAATAACAGCTCGAGCCGTCATTCAAAAATGTGTAAGATGTACTAGAGCACGGCCACTGCTTTATCAACAAATAATGGGCAATCTACCCCAACCTAGAATCACACCTGCTCGACCATTTATTAATTCAGGCGTGGACTATTGTGGTCCATTCTGGATACATTACAAGGTGAGGGGCAAACGGCCAACGAAAGCTTACATAGCGTTATTTTGCTGCTTTGCCACAAAGGCAGTTCACTTAGAACTGGTGTCTGATCTATCAACAGAGTCATTCATTGGTGCCCTTAAAAGATTTATAGCGCGTCGTGGTCATTGTCAAAACATTTATTGTGACAACGCCACAAATTTTGTAGGAGCAAAGAACACTTTATCGGAAATATCTAAAGCAATACATGCTGATAAGGCACAAGAGGCAATAATATCCGCTTCGAGCTCTAAGGGGATACACTTTCATTTTATCCCACCAAGAGCTCCCCACTTTGGAGGCTTATGGGAGGCCGCCGTGAAGTCAGCAAAGCACCTTTTGATACGCAGTGTGTCAACCGAATCATTAACCCATGAAGAGTTGGAGACAATAATCATAGAAGTAGAAGCAATATTGAATTCACGTCTACTAACACCGCTCTCAAATGATCCGGACAATCTCGAAGCTTTAACTCCTGGCCATTTTCTGATTGGCGAAGCACTTACTGCTCAAGTAGATAGCAGAGCAGAAAATCTGAAGATTTCAGGCGTGTCTCACTGGAAGTTAGTTTCACAATTAAAACACAAATTTTGGAAAAGGTGGTCTACCGAATATTTAAACGAACTTCAACAACGCTACAAATGGAAAACTAAGGCCAGCAATCCCAAACCAGGGGATATGGTCATAATCAAAGAAGACAATCTACCTACAATGAAATGGCCACTAGGAAGAATTATCACTGTTTATGCTGGAGATGACGGCGCGGTGAGAGTGGCCGATGTAAAAACAGCAACAGGAATCTTCAAACGACCCATTCACAGATTGGCTCCACTGTGTCAAGAAGAGGAAAGTGAAACAGTGCTGGAACGACCGATGTCAAATAACCAGGAAAAGGATGTCATTCCACTAAAGAGGTTTAAGCCGACAATAAATTCCGTAGCACTCACTATAATCATATCCCTTCTTCTCCTTCCTATTGCTCTATGCAACAACTTAGTGATAAGGCAGTTCCAGGATGATCCAGGGTTGTATTTTGAGGGAATAGGTACCGCAAAACTAAATACAGCAGAATGGAAATTAATGGTGTACTATGACCTTACCCCGTTTTCAGCTGAACTTAATTCATTATCAGTGGGCTTGGAAACTTTGCAGCAACTGTGTCCTGCGACACAAAGATACCCAATGTGCAAGATTTTGGTGAATAACTTAAGGCAAATCAAAAATGAATTATATCAAGAAGATGAGTTAATCAGCCACGGACGTACAAAAAGGTCACCATTTAATATAGTCGGCAATATTGCCCGGTCACTGTTTGGTGTTCTTGATTCGGAGTATGCAGAAGAAATGTCAAGGACTATTAACTCAGCCAAAACAGAGCAGGACCACATTATAAAATTGTTAAGAAATCAAACATCAATAATTGATTCAACCATAAATGTTATCAAACAAGATGAAATAAACTCACAGCAGAAGATTACCGAGCTTCTAAAAATGGTTGATGAAAACAAGAATGAATTGTTTAAGGAAGCTTCACAAGCCAGTAACTTTCAAATCATTGGACTCCTCTCAACACATTTAACATTAGTAGCAATAAACCTACAAAAAATTGAGGCTGAAATCATAAATGTACTTGCCGACGTTCACAATGGAAAAATTAGTCCTCTTTTGTTATCCCCTCAGCAATTAAAAAAGGAAATGGCTACAATCAAGATTCACCTTCCAGCAACTTACACGCTTCCAATAACAGAAGATAATTTGATGGATCTATATAAACTGATGAATGCTAAGGGTGCAGTAACAAGGAAAGAAGTGATTTTTGAAATTAAAATACCTCTAATTAATCAACAGATCTTTGAGTTATTTAAAATAGTACCAGTTCCGACAGTCAAAAACAATACTTTAATTGCTATTAAACCTGACATGTCATACTTTGCCATAGATGCACACAGAGATGAATATATTCCGTTTACGACAGATGATGTATCTAACTGTATCATGACAAAAAACAAAGAGTACATTTGCAAAAATAAGCAATCTAAGTTCAAAAGGAATTCTGAGGTTGATCTTTGTGAGATCAATATATTCAACAATCGATCCACAGCCAACTGCAACCTCAACAAGATCCCAGGTCCAGCAGTCTGGATTCAATTAAATCAACTAAACAAGTGGATTTTTGCTACTACTGTGGAAATTGAATCATCCATGGTATGTGGCAGGGAAACTACGCTGTTCATAATTAAAAACACTGGACTAATGGAAGTTGGTCCCGACTGCGTAATCAAAAACAATTTTGTAACAATACAAGGACATTTTGGTATTACAAATAGTGTCCATGCATCATATGTTAAATTAAAGCATATTGACTCAATAAGTAGGCCAGAAGAAATAGAAAGGATATTTAATACTACAAGCCATAATTTCAATACGCAATTAGACCAGCTAACAAACCTTCAAAAACAATTGAATGAGGCAAATCTAGAACATTTACCCGAAGTTATTAACTCTAATAGTCAACATCATCATGCAGTAAGCTATACCGCATTAATCCTATGCTTAATAACATTACTTATTTTGCTCATATGGAAAATACACAACAAACAAAGGCAAACCTACCAAAAGGCACCGAGGCCCGCATGTCGATCAAGATCAGCAACCATAGATACTTCAAGAGTTTGAATCTGTCCCATCAACTAGTACAGCGTCCAGAACTTATTTGAACCGTGTTCAACGCGGCGGAGAATGTTAAAGAACATACATACATACATACATTTACTTTCATAAATAAAATAAATAAAAAGACAACATAGTTTACAATCATACATACATACATTCATACACAACGAATTTTTCTGTTATTAACAAACATACAATCATACACAATTATAAGTTATTAACATTTAATTAATTGCCTACACATCATAAGGTTCATTAACCATTCCTAAGGAAATTTGCTTATTATTTAATTATTTAAATACAAGGTGCATTTACCTCATTTATAAATTAGGTCATGTTATTGTGTCTACTCAAACAATATTAATATTGCATATGTTATTATCTATAAGCTAAGCACTTTTATTAATTTTAATTTTATATAAAAGAAAGTCAAAATAAATCATATTTTTAAGTCGTTTTCAATAAGCATATCAAGAGTGTTTTATTACTGAACGGCTTCCTTCAAGTTACAAGTGCTTGTAAGGAATAACTATTTGGGAAGTTAGTGCTAGTTCAGATTTATGTGTTTGAACTAATCAACACTAGCCCATTCACAAACAGCCCGCATGACGGCCTTGACACGCTTGATTAACGGATTATCAACAGTAAAGAATGACCAACCATCACAATTTTATCAAATAAAAAGTGAAGGTATAAAAAACTTGTGATCTCAAATAGAAAAATTATCTGACGAAATATGGCAGAAGGTAGAGGATCCCTCAACATTGGGATTTGATCAGGATGAATATTACATTTTGGAAGATTTAACCCAACAATCGTTAGTGGAATTGGCCGTAATGGGAGATCAAACCAAGCAGTTTGAGAAGGAAGCACCACAGTTACAAAGCAATTTAGCAGTATGTAGCTCGCTGCCTCTTCCGAAAGTGACAATTAAAACGGCCTGGAAACTGTTACAAGAGAGATTCAATAACACAAGAGTCATAGTGGCAACTTTGGTAGATAAGATTCTGAGCCAACCAACAGGAACGTTGTCTAGTGCATCAATAAAGGCTTTTCATGACACCACTAAAGAATGTCTGTTGGCGCTAAACAACCTACACGTCAACACGATATCCTGGGATGCTATACTGATCCAGCTATTGACTAAAAAAATTGGATCGATCTCTCTACTCTCGATTCATACAGTCACTAGCTAAACCAAAAGATATACCATCAATGGACGACCTCTTCTCTTTTCTTGAAATTCAATTTCAGTCAATGGATTCCATTGGTTATAAAGAGAAATCATCTAGTCATCAAAATACAAAAACCGTCTCATCAGTAACATCGATGGTCAGTTACGAAAACTGTAAGCTCTGCAATAATGGAAACCATCATATTTATCGGTGCAAGCAATTCTTAAACATGACAGAATCAGACAGGTTGAAGTGGGTACAGAAACAAAAACTCTGCGTTAATTGTCTGAAGACTGATCATGTATCAAAAACGTGTACTTCCAGTGGTTGTAGAAGATGCAATAAAAAACATAACACTTTATTGCATTTACAACAAAATCCACAACATAAGCAGAACATATCAAAGGCGCCGCAACCAGATTCAGATGCAAAGGGCAACACTGCAGCAGCTTCATCAGCATCGGCAACTGCAGCAACAACACAACACAAATATGTCATATTAGCTACATCGAAGGTAATTGTGAAGGCTCCAAATGGTATGTCCACTGAGTTTCGAGCTATTCTGGATTCAGGCTCACAAGTAAACATTGTATCTGCACGTCTCGTCAGAAAGTTATCATTGGCTCCAACTGAGACTTCTCTGTGCATCGATGGAGTTGGAAGGACTCAGAAACGAGCATCTCACCGCGTGAATGTTGAATTGTCATCAATGAAAGGTGACTTTTTGACAAATTTGGAAGCTATCGTTCTTCCAACTATCATTTCACCACAACCACATCATAACATTGATGTTTCAACCTGGAACATTCCAGACAATATCCACCTACCAGATTCTAGATTTTTCAAACAAGAAAAAATAGATATTCTTCTCGGAGCAGAGTTTTACTTCAAGCTTATGCACCCAGGGATAATAAAATTAGCTGATGGCATTCCTACTCTGCAAAACACATTACTGGGCTGGATCATAGGTGGCTCAATTCACCAAACCATTAACTAAACTTTAGCATCGCCACCTACATGTGCCATATTTGGCAATGAGTCAACACTAGAACAACACATTGAACAACTATGGAAATTGGACGAAATAGAATCCCCTGAGAAAATTCTGTCTCCATCAGAAGAACAATGCGAAGCTCATTTTGGTCACAATACCAAAACTAATAAATATAATCGTTTTATTGTTAGTCTTCCATTTCGCGAGAACACGTCGGTATTGGGTGATTCGCATGCCATAGCTTACAACAGATTCGTTAGCTTAGAAAAACGACTACAAAAGAATCAGAGCATTCATGGTCAGTACATACAATTCATGAGAGAATATGAAGAGCTGGGACATATGCAAAAGATAAATATTGACGAGGTACCACATCCTAGGTATTTTATTCCTCATCACTGCGTATTGAAACCTGAAAGCACCACAACAAAACTTCGAGTAGTTTTTGACGCATCAGCAAAAACATCAACTGGATATTCTTTGAATGATTTAATGTTTACTGGACCAGTTGTCCAAAGCGAATTGTTTTCGATCCTCATTCGTTTTCGATTGCCAAAATTCGTCTTTACAACAGACGTAGAGAAAATGTGTAGACAGATATTAATCAGCCCAACGGACCATCAGTATCAAATCATTATCTGGCGAGAAAATCCGTCATCACCAATTAAATATTACCGACTTAACACGGTTACATATGGAACACGTGCAGCACCTTATCTTGCCACCAGATGCTTAAAAAAATAGCTGAAGAAAATATACACAGCTTTCCGTATGGATCCCAGATGTTGAAAGATAATTTTTATGTGGATGATGGACTTGGAGGTTCAGATAGCCTTAGCACAGCAATTGCAATGCAAAAGGAACTCATTACAATATTGAAGAAACACGGTTTTAACTTGAAAAAATGGTGCGCAAACCATGCACAGTTATTAAAAAACATTGCAGCAGATGATCAAGAAGTAAATTTAGACTTCGACAATAATGACAATAGTACGATAAAAACATTAGGGTTGTATTGGTTACCTAAGAACGACAATTTTTGCGTCAAGGTCAACTTCAGTCATCATCAGAAAATGACAAAACGTACAGCAACTTCTGATCTTGCAAAGCTGTTTGACTCCCTTGGCCTCCTAGCTCCCGTAGTTGTAAGGGCAAAGATATTTATCCAACAACTATGGCATCATGCATTAGAGTGGGATGATCCGTTACCTGATGATCTTTGTTCATCCTGGAATAAATTCAGAGCTGACCTTAAACTCCTTGACAACTTTAAGATACCGCGACACATATTCCAAGGTGAAGCACCGGTAAAAGCACAACTCCACGTGTTTTCAGATGCATCCGAGAAGGCATTTGGTGCAGCTGCTTATATTCGCGCAACTCTTAAAAATTGACAAATAATCGGTAGGTTGTTGTGTGCCAAATCACGAGTAGCCGCACTGAAGCAACAAACATTACCACGATTGGAGCTATGTGCCGCAGTTGTAGCGGCTCAACTTGCAGATAGACTCAAACATGAAATGAAAATAGAAAATCAAACGACGTTTTTATGGACAGACTCTGAGATTGTACTATCATGGATAAATACACAGTCATCGTCTTACAAAACTTTTGTAGCCAACAGAGTATCAACAATTCAATCATTAACCCTACCGCAACAATGGCAGCATGTAGGATCAAAAGACAATCCAGCTGATATATTATCTAGAGGTATTAAAGCAGCTGAACTGCCAAGATGCAATCTATGGCTATATGGACCACTGTTTCTTCATGGCAAGGAAGAAGCATGGCCAACAAAACGTTCACCATTATTTAAATCAGCAAGTGACATTGAAAGGAAAAAGGTAGTTGTAACAGCAGTCTGTTCAAACTATGTCAACATCGTATATGGAATTCACCACAGGAATTCTTTCAAAACTTTACAGAGAGTATTGCGTTACGTTCTTCGATTCATCAACAATTTAAAAACGAAAAACAAAATTCGACCAACACACATATCATTGAGCCCGAGAGAGTTGAATGATGCTCTATTCCTGATAGTTCGAACAATCCAAGAAACTGAATTCAAGGAGGACATATCTAGGTTACGAGCAAACAAAGACTCCCAGGGTCCAGTGCAATCAGCAGCCTATCTCCATTTCTCGATGACAGATCCGTTCTACGGGTCGGAGGAAGATTGGAAGCATCAGAATTGTCGTTTGACGCAAAACATCCCATACTACTACCATATAACGATTCAATATCAAAACTTATACTTACAATGCTCCACGAAGAAAATTATCATTGTGGCCCACAAGCGCTACTGTCTACATCAAGACAAAAATACTGGATTATCAAGGGCAAGTCCATGACCAGAAATATAGTTCAAAATTGTGTTCGATGTACAAGAGCAAAACCAAGACTCCTGAACCAAATAATGGGAGACCTACCAGCAAGCAGAGTAATGCCAGCAAGACCATTCATTAAAACAGGAGTTGATTATTGCGGTCCTTTATGGGTTCATTACAAAATAAGAGGTAAAAAGCCTCATAAAGTTTATATAGCTGTATTTGTCTGTTTTTCAACAAAGGCAGTACATCTGGAAGTTGTAACTGAATTAACAACAGATGCCTTTATTGGAGCCCTTAAAAGATTTCTATCACGTAGAGGGCGCTGCCAAACCATATATTCGGACAACGCTACAAATTTCATAGGTGCTCGAAATCAGTTGGAGGATCTGAATGATGCAATCTTTTCTAAAAAATCGCAGGAAAGGATCATACAATCATGTAATACGGACGGTATTGAGTTCAAATTTATACCACCTAGAGCCCCTCACTTTGGAGGATTGTGGGAGGCAGCTGTTAAATCGGCTAAACAATTATTGCTTCGAACTGTTTCAACGGCTTCCTTAACTCACGAAGAGTTGGAAACAGTAATTATTGAAATAGAAGCCATCCTAAATTCTCGACCACTAACCCCAATGTCATCCAATCGAAATGACTTAACTGCACTGACTCCAGGTCACTTCCTAATTGGAGAACCACTCATAGCGCAAGTGGACAGCAGAGAAGAACACGTAAACACGTCCCTCGCCACACGATGGAAGTTAGTGTCTCATCTTAAACATGAATTCTGGAGACATTGGTCATCGGAATACTTACAACAGTTGCAAGAAAAATATAAATGGAAATCATCTTATCAAAACGTAAAAGACGGACAAATGGTTATCATAAAGGAAGATAACATACCAGTTATGCGTTGGCCACTCGGAAAAATTCTTCATACACACGAAGGCAACGATGGAAGGGTGCGAGTAGCAGATATCAAAACAGCATCCAGAGTGATAAGAAGACCTATACACCGACTAGCTCCTCTATTTCACGAAGACGAAAACTCAGTAAAAGAAAGTAATAAGTCCTGAAGGCAAGAGAATGATGAAGAGTCCACCATTCCGAGAAAACGACGCTTTCCAGGATCTTCTGTATTGCTGAGTATCTTGATAACAGTTATGCTGATTCCAGCTATTTTCTGCAACAATATTCAAATAAATAAATTTCAAAAGGACCCAGGAATATATTTTGAGGGCATTGGGACAGCAAGGATGGTGACAGGCGAATGGAAAATTATGGTCTATTACAATTTAGCTCCATTTTCATCAGAAATCGATGCACTATCTTCAGGAATACTTGCACTCGAGAAACTCTGTACAGAACACCAACAGACGCACATATGCAACAGTTTTGTTAAACACTTTCAACAAATAAGAGATGAGCTATGCCAAGAAAGGGAAATATTTTCATCAAACAGGTTCAAACGAGCGGCATTTAACATTGTTGGTAACGTCGCCAGATCTCTGTTTGGTGTCTTGGATTCAGAATATGCTGAGGAAATGACAAACACCATAAATAAGGCTAGAGCTGAGAAGGATCACATTCTATTACTGCTAAAAAATCAAACCTCAATCATAGACTCAACCATAAATATCATAAAACAAGATAAAATCAGAACTCAAAAACGAATAACTGATCTTGCGAGGCAGCTCAATTCCATTAACAAAGAATCCCTGCAAACCAGTAAAACTCAAGTAATGGAACTTGTATTAATTCAATTGACACTAATGGCAACAAATCTCCAGCGAATAGAATCTGAAATAATCAATGTACTCACGGACGCCCATAATGCACGAATTAGTCCATTGCTATTGTCACCGCATCAACTAAAAGACGAACTTACTACTATTAGGGCTCATCTCCCAGCCTATCATGCACTTCCAATTGAAGATGACAACCTGATTAAGCTCTACAAATTAATGACTGTTAAAGGTGCCGTAACTAAAACAGAAGTTGTATTTGAGGTTAAATTGCCATTGGTAGATCAACAGATATTGGAATTGTTCAAAATAATACCAGTTCCAATAATTAAAAACAACAAACTTATTGCAATTACATTGGATAGTTCTTATTTAGCAGCAAATTCACACAGAGACCAATTCATTACATTAACAACGGAAGATGTTCACAACTGCATGAAAACCAACCTGATGTACATATATGCAAAAATAAACAAACTAAACTTGGAAGGGACTCAGATATGACCTCATGCGAAATCTTTATGTTCAATAACAAAAATACAACTGACTGCAAATTACAACAACTGCAAGGATGGACTCCTTTAGTAGACCAGAATAAATGGATATATTCTACCATTAAAGAAATTGAGATGCCAGCAGTTTGCAACACAGAAACACAACTTTTTACTCTAAAGGAATCCGGAATAATGCAAATTGAACCAGATTGTGTAGTAAAAAATTACGCCATTATCATACGAGGTCATTTTGAAATAATTACAAATGCACATACCAATAGAGCTTGTCAGTAGTTCTCAAGAATTGCATAGAATTCTAAATACTACAACTCAGGAATTTAACACACAAATAAATCAACTTGACAACCTCCAAAAACAATTAAAAGAATCAACTTCAATTCAGATTCCACAAATAATAAAATCAAATAGTATACATCATCATGCAGTAAGCTACACTGCATTAGTTTTGGTCATAATTTTGTTGCTTGCCCTTTCCATAGTTAGACTACATACAAGATCTCAGAAAGGCATTACTAAGGAAGAAACTCAATCTCCACCTACGCCTTCAAAAAGAAGCGCACTAGTTCAATCAACATTAGACATTCACTGTTGTTCAGACCACAAGCCAAATCCATCAACATTAGACTTTCCGAGTTGTCCAGACCACAATTCACCACTACCTAGGCGAAATATGTTGAACGCTGTTCAACGTCGGGGAGAATGTTAACACCCAGAAAGGGTTAATTATTAAGCTATTTTAATATTTTTCTTTAGTTATTAACTTGCAAAAACAAAAGTTTTAATAGGTCATTTAAGCATGCATTTAATTATTCATTTAACGAAATATGTAAAGGTAACTAGAACTCTGACCATTAAATTGCAAATATTACAGTTTTAATATTAATTATGTTTTGTTCTTTCTTTGCTTTGTTAAATTTCAAAACACCTGTAGTTAATTATTATTTAACTAAATACAAATCGGTAATTGGGACATTAAATTGCAACTATTACTATTCTTTGCTCAGCTATTTGTTGACATACTTAAGGGGTAACTGTTACAGTATTGTGTTAAATGCTTACGCATGTATTTAGTGTATTACTTATGACTAATTGATTATTATTATTAAATTTAATTTAGTATATAAGATGTGAATAAAACCAAATTATTAGTTCAGTAGTAAATCATATTTCTTGCATTTTTATTGAACTTAGCGTTCTTCTGGTTAAAGTGCTTGAAGAACATTGGCAAAGCAAAATAGTATCAATCCAGATTTATGTGTTTGGGTTGAATTCTACTATAGCCAGTTAGGAATTAACATTTTTTGGTGACCCCTAAATACGCAACCAGCCTTGAAGGTAGATTACTATCAAGGACACTTTGGTAATCATCAAGGACATCTTGGTAATCATTAAAGGACATTTTCCTAATCATCGAGGACATTTTACTAATCATCAAGGACATCTTGCTTATCATCAAGGCAATACAGTGTGCTTCATTTGCTTCAAGTCAAAGCAGTGACCCATCAAGACAGTTTGCTTATCATACATCATCAACAAGTTCGGCGATAAATTTTCTTCAACTTTACTCAGCGCAAGAAAATTCAACATGTCAAGCTTGGAGAGTCTAATGTCTCAACAGGAGGTGAGAGCAATTGAGATGGAAAGGATAGTCTCGAATATCAAAAAGGCTCCTCAGGATCGAAGAACCCTCGAGTTTTACGAAACTAAACACGAAGAATTAAGAGAATTGTGGAAGGTCTTTGAGAAAACAGAAAACACTATAAGAAGAGATCCAACATTGGCAGATAATGATACATATATGATCAAAAATCTGCACAAAACCGTTGGACTCACATACAGCACAACAATTGAACTAATTGAGGCACAAATATCTAAGCTACACCAGATAGACACGAAGCCTGTGCCAACAACAAGAGAAAAGCAAATAGAGCCTGGTAAAAGTGATCGATATGTGTTAAATTGCAACTTGGGGTTGGTGAGAATGCAAAAGGCCCGCATGACGGCCTTGACATGCTTGATTAACGGATTATCAACAGTAAAGAATGACCAATCATCACAATTTTATCAAATAAAAAGTGAAGGTATAAAAAACTTGTGATCTCAAATAGAAAAATTATCTGACGAAATATGGCAGAAGGTAGAGGATCCCTCAACATTGGGATTTGATCAGGATGAATATTACATTTTGGAAGATTTAACCCAACAATCGTTAGTGGAATTGGCCGTAATGGGAGATCAAACCAAGCAGTTTGAGAAGGAAGCACCACAGTTACAAAGCAATTTAGCAGTATGTAGCTCGCTGCCTCTTCCGAAAGTGACAATTCCACAGTTTAATGGGGATTATTTAAAATGGTGTCAATTCTATGAACTATTTACCGAAATGGTCGATAAACAACCACTACCTCAGGTGCAAAAGATGTGGTACCTTAAATCAAACGTGTCACTAACCGAAGAAAGTTATAAAACGGCCTGGAAACTGTTACAAGAGAGATTCAATAACACAAGAGTCATAGTGGCAACTTTGGTAGATAAGATTCTGAGCCAACCAACAGGAACGTTGTCTAGTGCATCAATAAAGGCTCTTCATGACACCACTAAAGAATGTCTGTTGGCGCTAAACAACCTACACGTCAACACGATATCCTGGGATGCTATACTGATCCAGCTATTGACTAAAAAATTGGATCGATCTCTCTATACTCGATTCATACAGTCACTAGCTAAACCAAAAGATATACCATCAATGGACGACCTCTTCTCTTTTCTTGAAATTCAATTTCAGTCAATGGATTCCATTGGTTATAAAGAGAAATCATCTAGTCATCAAAATACAAAAACCGTCTCATCAGTAACATCGATGGTCAGTTACGAAAACTGTAAGCTCTGCAATAATGGAAACCATCATATTTATCGGTGCAAGCAATTCTTAAACATGACAGAATCAGACAGGTTGAAGTGGGTACAGAAACAAAAACTCTGCGTTAATTGTCTGAAGACTGATCATGTATCAAAAACGTGTACTTCCAGTGGTTGTAGAAGATGCAATAAAAAACATAACACTTTATTGCATTTACAACAAAATCCACAACATAAGCAGAACATATCAAAGGCGCCGCAACCAGATTCAGATGCAAAGGGCAACACTGCAGCAGCTTCATCAGCATCGGCAACTGCAGCAACAACACAACACAAATATGTCATGTTAGCTACATCGAAGGTAATTGTGAAGGCTCCAAATGGTATGTCCACTGAGTTTCGAGCTATTCTGGATTCAGGCTCACAAGTAAACATTGTATCTGCACGTCTCGTCAGAAAGTTATCATTGGCTCCAACTGAGACTTCTCTGTGCATCGATGGAGTTGGAAGGACTCAGAAACGAGCATCTCACCGCGTGAATGTTGAATTGTCATCAATGAAAGGTGACTTTTTGACAAATTTGGAAGCTATCGTTCTTCCAACTATCATTTCACCACAACCACATCATAACATTGATGTTTCAACCTGGAACATTCCAGACAATATCCACCTAGCAGATTCTAGATTTTTCAAACAAGAAAAAATAGATATTCTTCTCGGAGCAGAGTTTTACTTCAAGCTTATGCACCCAGGGATAATAAAATTAGCTGATGGCATTCCTACTCTGCAAAACACATTACTGGGCTGGATCATAGGTGGCTCAATTCACCAAACCATTAACTAAACTTTAGCATCGCCACCTACATGTGCCATATTTGGCAATGAGTCAACACTAGAACAACACATTGAACAACTATGGAAATTGGACGAAATAGAATCCCCTGAGAAAATTCTGTCTCCATCAGAAGAACAATGCGAAGCTCATTTTGGTCACAATACCAAAACTAATAAATATAATCGTTTTATTGTTAGTCTTCCATTTCGCGAGAACACGTCGGTATTGGGTGATTCGCATGCCATAGCTTACAACAGATTCGTTAGCTTAGAAAAACGACTACAAAAGAATCAGAGCATTCATGGTCAGTACATACAATTCATGAGAGAATATGAAGAGCTGGGACATATGCAAAAGATAAATATTGACGAGGTACCACATCCTAGGTATTTTATTCCTCATCACTGCGTATTGAAACCTGAAAGCACCACAACAAAACTTCGAGTAGTTTTTGACGCATCAGCAAAAACATCAACTGGATATTCTTTGAATGATTTAATGTTTACTGGACCAGTTGTCCAAAGCGAATTGTTTTCGATCCTCATTCGTTTTCGATTGCCAAAATTCGTCTTTACAACAGACGTAGAGAAAATGTGTAGACAGATATTAATCAGCCCAACGGACCATCAGTATCAAATCATTATCTGGCGAGAAAATCCGTCATCACCAATTAAATATTACCGACTTAACACGGTTACATATGGAACACGTGCAGCACCTTATCTTGCCACCAGATGCTTAAAAAAAATAGCTGAAGAAAATATACACAGCTTTCCGTATGGATCCCAGATGTTGAAAGATAATTTTTATGTGGATGATGGACTTGGAGGTTCAGATAGCCTTAGCACAGCAATTGCAATGCAAAAGGAACTCATTACAATATTGAAGAAACACGGTTTTAACTTGAAAAAATAGTGCGCAAACCATGCACAGTTATTAAAAAACATTGCAGCAGATGATCAAGAAGTAAATTTAGACTTCGACAATAATGACAATAGTACGATAAAAACATTAGGGTTGTATTGGTTACCTAAGAACGACAATTTTTGCGTCAAGGTCAACTTCAGTCATCATCAGAAAATGACAAAACGTACAGCAACTTCTGATCTTGCAAAGCTGTTTGACCGCCTTGGCCTCCTAGCTCCCGTAGTTGTAAGGGCAAAGATATTTATCCAACAACTATGGCATCATGAATTAGAGTGGGATGATCCGTTACCTGATGATCTTTGTTCATCCTGGAATAAATTCAGAGTTGACCTTAAACTCCTTGACAACTTTAAGATACCGCGACACATATTCCAAGGTGAAGCACCGGTAAAAGCACAACTCCACGTGTTTTCAGATGCATCCGAGAAGGCATTTGGTGCAGCTGCTTATATTCGCGCAACTCTTAAAAATTGACAAATAATCGGTGGGTTGTTGTGTGCCAAATCACGAGTAGCCCCACTGAAGCAACAAACATTACCACGATTGGAGCTATGTGCCGCAGTTGTATCGGCTCAACTTGCAGATAGACTCAAACATGAAATGAAAATAAAAAATCAAACGACGTTTTTATGGACAGACTCTGAGATTGTACTATCATGGATAAATACACAGTCATCGTCTTACAAAACTTTTGTAGCCAACAGAGTATCAACAATTCAATCATTAACCCTACCGCAACAATGGCAGCATGTAGGATCAAAAGACAATCCAGCTGATATATTATCTAGAGGTATTAAAGCAGCTGAACTGCCAAGATGCAATCTATGGCTATATGGACCACTGTTTCTTCATGGCAAGGAAGAAGCATGGCCAACAAAACGTTCACCATTATTTAAATCAGCAAGTGACATTGAAAGGAAAAAGGTAGTTGTAACAGCAGTCTGTTCAAACTATGTCAACATCGTATATGGAATTCACCACAGGAATTCTTTCAAAACTTTACAGAGAGTATTGCGTTACGTTCTTCGATTCATCAACAATTTAAAAACGAAAACCAAAATTCGACCAACACACATATCATTGAGCCCGAGAGAGTTGAATGATGCTCTATTCCTGATAGTTCGAACAATCCAAGAAACTGAATTCAAGGAGGACATATCTAGGTTACGAGCAAACAAAGACTCCCAGGGTCCAGTGCAATCAGCAGCCTATCTCCATTTCTCGATGACAGATCCGTTCTACGGGTCGGAGGAAGATTGGAAGCATCAGAATTGTCGTTTGACGCAAAACATCCCATACTACTACCATATAACGATTCAATATCAAAACTTATACTTACAATGCTCCACGAAGAAAATTATCATTGTGGCCCACAAGCGCTACTGTCTACATCAAGACAAAAATACTGGATTATCAAGGGCAAGTCCATGACCAGAAATATAGTTCAAAATTGTGTTCGATGTACAAGAGCAAAACCAAGACTCCTGAACCAAATAATGGGAGACCTACCAGCAAGCAGAGTAATGCCAGCAAGACCATTCATTAAAACAGGAGTTGATTATTGCGGTCCTTTATGGGTTCATTACAAAATAAGAGGTAAAAAGCCTCATAAAGTTTATATAGCTGTATTTGTCTGTTTTTCAACAAAGGCAGTACATCTGGAAGTTGTAACTGAATTAACAACAGATGCCTTTATTGGAGCCCTTAAAAGATTTCTATCACGTAGAGGGCGCTGCCAAACCATATATTCGGACAACGCTACAAATTTCATAGGTGCTCGAAATCAGTTGGAGGATCTGAATGATGCAATCTTTTCTAAAAAATCGCAGGAAAGGATCATACAATCATGTAATACGGACGGTATTGAGTTCAAATTTATACCACCTAGAGCCCCTCACTTTGGAGGATTGTGGGAGGCAGCTGTTAAATCGGCTAAACAATTATTGCTTCGAACTGTTTCAACGGCTTCCTTAACTCACGAAGAGTTGGAAACAGTAATTATTGAAATAGAAGCCATCCTAAATTCTCGACCACTAACCCCAATGTCATCCAATCGAAATGACTTAACTGCACTGACTCCAGGTCACTTCCTAATTGGAGAACCACTCATAGCGCAAGTGGACAGCAGAGAAGAACACGTAAACACGTCCCTCGCCACACGATGGAAGTTAGTGTCTCATCTTAAACATGAATTCTGGAGACATTGGTCATCGGAATACTTACAACAGTTGCAAGAAAAATATAAATGGAAATCATCTTATCAAAACGTAAAAGACGGACAAATGGTTATCATAAAGGAAGATAACATACCAGTTATGCGTTGGCCACTCGGAAAAATTCTTCATACACACGAAGGCAACGATGGAAGGGTGCGAGTAGCAGATATCAAAACAGCATCCAGAGTGATAAGAAGACCTATACACCGACTAGCTCCTCTATTTCACGAATACGAAAACTCAGTAAAAGAAAGTAATAAGTCCTGAAGGCAAGAGAATGATGAAGAGTCCACCATTCCGAGAAAACGACGCTTTCCAGGATCTTCTGTATTGCTGAGTATCTTGATAACAGTTATGCTGATTCCAGCTATTTTCTGCAACAATATTCAAATAAATAAATTTCAAAAGGACCCAGGAATATATTTTGAGGGCATTGGGACAGCAAGGATGGTGACAGGCGAATGGAAAATTATGGTCTATTACAATTTAGCTCCATTTTCATCAGAAATCGATGCACTATCTTCAGGAATACTTGCACTCGAGAAACTCTGTACAGAACACCAACAGACGCACATATGCAACAGTTTTGTTAAACACTTTCAACAAATAAGAGATGAGCTATGCCAAGAAAGGGAAATATTTTCATCAAACAGGTTCAAACGAGCGGCATTTAACATTGTTGGTAACGTCGCCAGATCTCTGTTTGGTGTCTTGGATTCAGAATATGCTGAGGAAATGACAAACACCATAAATAAGGCTAGAGCTGAGAAGGATCACATTCTATTACTGCTAAAAAATCAAACCTCAATCATAGACTCAACCATAAATATCATAAAACAAGATAAAATCAGAACTCAAAAACGAATAACTGATCTTGCGAGGCAGCTCAATTCCATTAACAAAGAATCCCAGCAAACCAGTAAAACTCAAGTAATGGAACTTGTATTAATTCAATTGACACTAATGGCAACAAATCTCCAGCGAATAGAATCTGAAATAATCAATGTACTCACGGACGCCCATAATGCACGAATTAGTCCATTGCTATTGTCACCGCATCAACTAAAAGACGAACTTACTACTATTAGGGCTCATCTCCCAGCCTATCATGCACTTCCAATTGAAGATGACAACCTGATTAAGCTCTACAAATTAATGACTGTTAAAGGTGCCGTAACTAAAACAGAAGTTGTATTTGAGGTTAAATTGCCATTGGTAGATCAACAGATATTAGAATTGTTCAAAATAATACCAGTTCCAATAATTAAAAACGACAAACTTATTGCAATTACATTGGATAGTTCTTATTTAGCAGCAAATTCACACAGAGACCAATTCATTACATTAACAACGGAAGATGTTCACAACTGCATGAAAACCAACCTGATGTACATATATGCAAAAATAAACAAACGAAACTTGGAAGGGACTCAGATATGACCTCATGCGAAATCTTTATGTTCAATAACAAAAATACAACTGACTGCAAATTACAACAACTGCAAGGAAATTCAGCATGGACTCATTTAGTAGACCAGAATAAATGGATATATTCTACCATTAAAGAAATTGAGATGCCAGCAGTTTGCAACACAGAAACACAACTTTTTACTCTAAAGGAATCCGGAATAATGCAAATTGAACCAGATTGTGTAGTAAAAAATTACGCCATTATCATACGAGGTCATTTTGAAATAATTACAAATGCACATACCAATAGAGCTTGTCAGTAGTTCTCAAGAATTGCATAGAATTCTAAATACTACAACTCAGGAATTTAACACACAAATAAATCAACTTGACAACCTCCAAAAACAATTAAAAGAATCAACTTCAATTCAGATTCCACAAATAATAAAATCAAATAGTATACATCATCATGCAGTAAGCTACACTGCATTAGTTTTGGTCATAATTTTGTTGCTTGCCCTTTCCATAGTTAGACTACATACAAGATCTCAGAAAGGCATTACTAAGGAAGAAACTCAATCTCCACCTACGCCTTCAAAAAGAAGCGCACTAGTTCAATCAACATTAGACATTCACTGTTGTTCAGACCACAAGCCAAATCCATCAACATTAGACTTTCCGAGTTGTCCAGACCACAATCCACCACTACCTAGGCGAAATATGTTGAACGCTGTTCAACGTCGGGGAGAAAGAAAGGGTTAATTATTAAGCTATTTTAATATTTTTCTTTAGTTATTAACTTGCAAAAACAAAAGTTTTAATAGGTCATTTAAGCATGCATTTAATTATTCATTTAACGAAATATGTAAAGGTAACTAGAACTCTGACCATTAAATTGCAAATATTACAGTTTTAATATTAATTATGTTTTGTTCTTTCTTTGCTTTGTTAAATTTCAAAACACCTGTAGTTAATTATTATTTAACTAAATACAAATCGGTAATTGGGACATTAAATTGCAACTATTACTATTCTTTGCTCAGCTATTTGTTGACATACTTAAGAGGTAACTGTTACAGTATTGTGTTAAATGCTTACGCATGTATTTAGTGTATTACTTATGACTAATTGATTATTATTATTAAATTTAATTTAGTATATAAGATGTGAATAAAACCAAATTATTAGTTCAGTAGTAAATCATATTTCTTGTGTTTTTATTGAACTTAGCGTTCTTCTGGTTAAAGTGCTTGAAGAACATTGGCAAAGCAAAATAGTATCAATGCAGATTTATGTGTTTGGGTTGAATTCTACTATAGCCAGTTAGGAATTAACAAATTTAGGTAAAAAGAAAAAAAATTAGAAAATTTTATTTTGCTAGGATCGCCCTGTGGCCTAAATTAAATCTTCTTTTTTCAAGCAAATTTAAATCGCTTTTTACTACTTTTGAGCCAAGAAATTTTAAAAAACATTTAATCACGCATATCTACACAAAAATACATTTTAAACCACCAATATTGGTGGACGATAGGATACTTAGGGCCATTTTCACACTTGCCTTTAACTAAAGGCAGGATTTTGTCTGCCCGATAAATAGCTTTTGCGAAACTAAATGTATATTATTGAATTAAATTAAAATGTTTCCCAATATATAATGTTATAAACCTTTTATTATTGGTACAATTGTATTAAACATTTTTTAGCATTTTTAGAAAATGTCTTCTCCTGACTAAATTTATATCCTACACATAAATTCAAGAGTTTCTTACAAGTTCATTAATAATAAAAGACCACAAACAGCCCTATGCACCTTTTGGAGTTAAAAGGAACAAATATATATGATATAAAAACTTTACAAAAAAGACCGTGCAATTTTTTTCCACATCTAAAAATTAGATTTTTTGAAAAAAAAAATTATAGTTTTAGACCAATGCTGGATGTTTATTTCACAGACTTTTTTAATACCTCTTCTCTCAAGAACATTCAAAGATTTTATCAAATACTTAATAATTTTTTAAAATATTTCAAAAAGAATACTTTTTTAACAAATTATATGTACAAAATTTTGTCATAATTTTCAAAAATGCAAATTGCAAAATTATTCCTTTCTACAATTTTTGAGATATCAAAAAAAAATTTCATATTAATATTAATGAAGATTTCTTTTAAAAACTTCAAAACCAAATGATTTTTGTCAAGTAATAAAGAAGTTATTTAATAACGATTAAAAAAAGTCAAAGCCAATATTTAAAAAAAATCAAATAACTTGGAAACTGTAAGAGATAAAATGGTGCTCTTAGCATGTTTTATTTTTGTTTCTTAAGATCGGTCGATATTTACAAAATTTACAAGGACGGAAAGAATATCGACAAACGCAGCTTACCACTTTCATGCTCTTTGGAGATACCCTATCTTACAACAGGTTGTTTCCAAATATACTTTATCAATAGTTCTTCTTTCCAAAATTGGTTTCATCGAAATCGGTTCACTAGTTCAAGAGTTGCGGACTTTTTACCATTTTTTTATTTCACGCCACTGTGCGTTGTCAATCTTTACTTACAAAAAGGAAGCTTGAAAAGAAACCGCCCACAATTTATTCACGTATTATCTGAATAACTCCAATTGGTTAGTATTTTTCTAAATTTACATGGAATGGGAAATAATCACCCTTATTCCAGTTGTCGACATCAACGTCACTTTAACACAATGCCAGAAAATTGGGGCTTGTTTACTCGCTCTAGAGAACAATTTTCTGCTACTGATAATATATTTCCGTTCCCTTAGGTCTAGAAAATAGTATAAACCTGCCAACAGGAGTAAGTTGTTTTCGACAACGAGTACACAAGCCCCAATTTTTTAATATTGTGCTAAAGTGACGTCGATATCGACAACTGGAATAAGGGTGAATAGTTGAAAGAACGATGGCAATAAGAGAGGAGTTTATGAAATCCTATTAGTGCCGAATACCGATAGAGATACGAAATCCGCAACTATCAACAAATATATAAACATCCTTGTACGTCGACTAGAACAGATTAGAGTGCTATTGAATATGAATTATAATAAACTCACAAAGCCTCATAGGACTGCTGCCGAAATCCTTGAATCCTTCCATGAAAAGATAAATTTCATTCCCCTTACTGAGACTGATCAACAGAAAAATAAAATGCTTCACACAGTGGTGGAGTTCTTCCAGTTCCAGACTTAAGTTCGAAAAATTACAAAGTTTTATTGACGCTTTTACCAAATGAGGTAGCAAACAAATATGCAACACGTACCGCTGTCAATATTCGTTGTACCTTTATTCACATCCAGTGAGCAACACTTGAAAAGAGCGGACGTGTTTTTTATTGAGCTAAGCAAAGTTAAAATTTTACACTATATCAAACTAATAAAAATCAAAACAAATTTAAATACCTAGAAGACAAATGTAAAAATTAAAATATTAAAATTTTAAATAAATTAAAATACACATATTATAAAACAAGTACATACCCACTTAAATGTGAATTTAAATAACACAATAGACAAGCAAAAACTTTAAAGAACTCCACTCTTAAATATATGGAAACAGTTTTAAACAATAACAATAGCAGAAGTGTACAACAAAAATCGTGAACTTACACAATATTTAGTTTTCATGAAATTTAACTATAGCAAAGCCAATAAATACACTTTAAAACCTACAGAAAACAAAATCATAAATAAAATTAAATAAAAATCTATGAAATACATATATAACAATAAAACAATATAAAATAACAAAACAATATTACATGATCTCGCAGAAATAAGTAAACTCTAACAACAAACACAATAGCGCTAATCAACAAGACAAAGAAGAGCTTACAATAAACAGAAAGATATTAAAATCTTGTAAAATACAAATACATACATATGTACTATAGGGTTGCATGAACAACTCCATCCATGAAACTACTGAAATGTTTGTTCACTAAAACCCAACTTCGAATAAATATTTTAAACTGAACAAAGTGTTGCTTTTATCATAATGTGAGTGAAAACATTTCGCTTCATACTGTTAAGACAAAGAGATTGTTCATTGAAACGAGTATTGTTTCATGCTGCTTTCTCTCATCTCATTTTTTGTTATTAATACGCAATAAAAGTGTTGCCAGAAAATGATGATGAGAAAATGTTAAATCTGTAAAAAAAATTCTGCTAAAATGTTCTGCAGAAGAAAAGTATTGTACTTTTCATCAGATTTAAATTTAAAAATAAATTGTTGAAATAGCTTTGAATTTCATGGTTATACAATCTCATTAGTATTTACAGGTATTTTTATAGCACATACATACATATGTACATATGTATTTTTATTATCCATAGATATGCATGTTTATGTTTTTTCAAATAGTATTTATATTGAGAAGTGTGAAACACAAAATTCCATCGTTTCTCTATTTGTGAAAAAATTGTTTCTGTATTTGAATGCGAAAACAGACAATACTGATTCTGTTTTTACAGGAATATTTCCAGTAATTGCGTGCCATATGAAACAAAATGTCACAAAAATATTATTTAAATAACGAAAAAAGAAATAATTTACAAAGAAAAGAAAATAACATAATGAACAAGAATATAAAATTAATGTAAAATGCTTGAAATAAAAAGTTTTTTCGATAAAATGTCCATACATAGGACAATTACACAAACAAATTATGAATAAATATAATAATATCGACCTGTTAATAATAATTTTAGTTAAAAAATTCGATGTATATCTTTCTAACTAGTTTGGGAATTAAATAAGTCTAAATTTCCTCTTTTATACCAAGTAAGACCTAAGATTTTTTCATACCAGCAAGCAGTGAGTCTTCGGAACGGGTGTTTTCGGCAGCAAGAAATTTACTTTCTGAAAAACGTTGCATCATTGGGTGGAATACAGCGTCAGTCGAAAAAATTATGTTTTTACATCATAATATAAAAACACAGAATTTCGAACGTGATGCTTAATTCATATGAAACTTTTTTCCATTAACACTAACTGAATTTATAATTTTTATATAAATCACGCATTGGTTTTTGGTTTTCCTTGCAATAATATAACTTTAAAATCATATTGAATTTTCCTGATAATTACTCTTTTTTCAAATTGCATTTCAATAAACCACATAAAATAATGATCATTTGTGTTTTATTATGTTCTCTTATTATGATTGAGCGAAATTTACAAAAATGTCGAACCAGCGTAAGCACATGTACTGAAAAAGAAATTTAAAGTAATAATGTTCTGTTCTTTAGTAATCAGGTACCTCCGACCAAACAAGAGGAGTTTTATAAATTTCAAGTGTGCATCTGTGTGTCAGTCTACGCATTCGCAGAACCAAAACGTCTGTACCAATTTCCATTTAGTTTGTTATTGTTTGAAAGGTGAGTTTATCGAGAGTGTTGTAAGCAATGTTTGAAGAAAATCGATCCAGCAGCTTGGAAGTTATACAGTTTTTAATTAACTTTGTGATTATATTTTAAATTTTCTGTACGAACTATTTAAATAAATAAGAACTTAAACCAGTTCATAAGGCTGAGTTTACATCTGGCATTTCTTGTGTGCCATTTGCAAAAAAAAAGCGTAACCAACTAATTAATAATAAAAGCTGTTTGATTCAGACATGTATTCAGACATGTTTCCAATCATGTTGGATTCTATAAAATTGTCTATTAGCTATGTATGGAACTATTTAACTTACGGCCTGACCCACGATATCGACAACGTTCGACTTGTCGCACACTTACATTTGAAACAACAACAAAATATTAAAATTTGTTTTTGTTTTGAATGTAAGTGTGCGACAAGTCGAACGGTGTCGATATCGTGGGTTTGACCCTTAATAAATACATGTTTGAATCAAACAGTTGTTCATTAGTAATTAGTGGTTACGCTTTTTTTACACTTGTGTGGCACATGGCACACATGTGTAAACGCGGCCTAATAGTTTATTAGTTGTGTGACAAAAATTAAAGAAAACACAACAAAAGTACTCCTTTCCAAGCGAAAATAACTATTTATATACTTCCAAGCAAAAATATAACTAAAAATTATTTTTGAAATTAATATTTGTAATAAAACTCAAACAATTTTATTATCACCCTAATGCAAAAATACGAAATTTTAAACAACAATAATATTGCATTTAAAAGAAAGATAATTATGTGTACATTTAACTTATGTCTATAAATGAAATATTTTACCGAGGTTGCTCTCACTATTAAAAACTAAATTTAATTTAGATCTCGTTAACATCTTTTAACTTCCTTTTCGCCGATTATTCTAGTATTTTCCTTCAACTGGCAACACTGATCTTTAAAAGCATATTGTTTTTGCATGAACTTAATCGAGATTTACTCAACGCATGTTCTGTTTCACATTTGTGAATGTTTGTATGCTCTTGTATATATGAACAAACCAACATCGTTTTACTGCGTTCTTAACTATTGAGTGTTCATTGTTATTGTTTCATAGTTATTCATCTGTATGAAATAGGATGAAACGAATAAAAAATTTTAGCGAACATTTCATAAACATCATTATTAAGTTTCATGCAGATGTTTAATATGTACATACTTAAATAAAAGCAAAAACAAAATAATACTCGTAGTTACAAACAATCGAAACAAAGAGCAACATAGTGTTCAACAAACACTTCTAAGAGAAAATATATATGCACAATTTAAATTACTTTATAATTATTTCTATTATTATCAACATGAATACACGTCAAACTTCCAAAAAAAAATGTGGTCGATCCTGAATTAAGTAAATTGGATGATCCCATTGCATTCCCTAACGAATTATTCTTACAGATGCGGCAGTCGATGGATAATAAAATGTCTAAACTAACTGAGTATATTAATCGACAAGTCTCACAATTTGCACTTCTTTTAAAAGAGGGTGAGTCCAGACTAGCTGAAGATATAAAAGCAACGGTTAAAGAAGTAGAGGAGCGGCTCTTAGATGAGATTGAAGTTAGATTTACTAACATACGAAGAGATCTAAACGATGTTACTGAAAGAGTAGCCAAACTTGAAGCAGCTGCGGTTGAAATTATAGGTGTAAAAAAAGAAATAGAGAAATTAAAAATACAATCCTCAAAGCACTCTAATTCAATTATTGCCAGTGATCTACGCATTAATGGAATTCCTTTCCAACCTAATGAAAATTTGTATAATTTATTTAGCAACATCTGTAATTCTTTAAACATTGCCACTCCGACAGTTCAGTTTATCCATCGTTTACAAAATAGGAACAATAAAAATAGTCAATATTCTACTGACTAATGACTCCGTATGATAAAAAATTTTTCCTGAAAGCTTTGAATGTTTTTAAAAAAGAGCATAAATTTCTAACTTTAGACTTAGTTGGGTTTCATACAGATGCTGCAAAAAAATGTAATTTTTATATAAATGAAAACCTAACAAATGGTAACTACAAAATTCTCAGAGAAGCGAATACACTGAAGAAGAAAATAATATTGCAAACTGCATATACGTACAGAGGACTTGTATATGTGAAGCGTGTGAATACTGATGAACCCCTATGTATTGTGAGCCTTGATCAACTTAGGTACCTTTTTCGTAATGATAATAGAGCTTTACCATCAAATTCATCCAATTTTAACAATGTACCATCATAATTCGATGTTTCATTTCAATTTGTATTTGTTTACTTTAAGCGATCTCATATTATCAATTTTTCCTATTTTACTAATTTTTACAACATTTAATAAAATTTTTATCTGCTTTTATTTTATTTGCTCTTGCCACTTTCACATTTACATTGGGCATTATTTATCAAAATATTACAAGAAACTTTTAAAATCTAAAAATTATATATTGTTACAAGATCATCATGTACTTAATTCTATTAATTTTAAAATATGTTGCGTTGCGTTACGATACTTTTTTTTACACAATAATATCTTAATATCTTATTTTGATGAATAGTGAGATATACGAGGGGGGTTCCAATTATGTAACCTATAGCATGATAAAAATACTTGCCAGACGGGAAAAAGGTCTTCAAATATGCCATTTAAATGCCCAAAGTTTAAGGCCTAAAATTGATGAATTCAATGGATTTATGAAAATTCTAATGTCGACATTATTTGTGTTTCAGAGACGTGGCTAGATAACACAATTCCAAATTCGTTTGTATTTCTAAATGGCTATAAAATATTCAGATCGGACAGAGCAAAAGGAAGAGGAGGAGCTGTTGCCATTTATGTAAAAAATCACATAACCTGCAAGTTCTGTACAAAAAGTACTAAAAATGATAAAATTGAGTGCATTTTCATTGAAATATCCTCTTATGGCAGGAAAATGCTCGTAGGTTGTGTGTATAGGCCCAATAATTCTGTTGATTATAACAACTTCATCACTAATATTGAAACCTATGTTACACGGTACAATGATGTGCTAATTGCTGGGGATTTTAATTCTAATCTGTTTGCAGAATCTACTTTTAGGGATGAAATGGCTACTATCGGTCTCATTCCCACAAACACTATGTTTCCTACGCACTTTACTGAATATAATAGCACCCTATTAGACCTTATTTTTGTGAGTGACACTACAAAAATATTACTTTATGACCAAATTTCTGCATCATGTTTTTCCAAACATGATATAGTCTTTACGGCATATGATTTTCAGCTTGGAAGTAGGGACCAAACTTTTTCTTTTCGAGATTTTAGGAATTTAAACTTTGACATTCTTAATGAAAGCTTTCTACAAGTAAATTGGGGCTGTATCTACAACATGATTTCAGTTGATGATCAGCTTTCGTTTCTTGAATACAATATATTGAAGCTCTATGATGATGCAGTACCCATTAGAACGAAAACTGTTACAGCAAAAGAAAAGCCATGGTTTAATTCTAATATACGTGAGTCTATTAGTCGTAGGGACTTAGCGTATTCGCGATGGAAGCGTTTCCGGACAACTGAATTAATGATTCTTTACCGTTCTACTAGAAGAGATACAAATAAATTAATAAAAATGGCAAAATCTGAGTATTATTCTAGAAGATTTGGTTCTGCTCTCGAATCCAAGCGCACTTGGAAAACCATTAGGGATATTGGAATTGGTGGCTCAAATACTGGATTTGACTGTTCCTCTGATGTTAATGATCTTAACAATATATTTGTTAATAATATACCGGAGACGGATGTTGCAACAGGCTCTGACACTAGTCCGGTTATAAATAACTTTAATTTCAATTTCAACATGTTCGGTTTCTCATGTGTCAATCAGCGTGACGTTTTCTTAAGTTTTGCACAAATAAAATCAAATGCAACAGGGTTTGACAATATGCACCCAAAGTTTATAAAAGTAATATTACCTTCTCTTCTGCCATATATAACATATTTCTTTAATACCATAATTACCACAAGTTGTTTCCCTCTGAAATGGAAACATGCAAAAATAATTCCAGCTTCTAAATCAAACAATGAATATCGTCCAATAGCTATATTAAGCTTCTTATCGAAAGCCCTAGAAAAAATTTTGCATATCCAAATAAGCAATTACATTTATGACAATAAATTGTTGTCTGAAAAACAATCAGGATTTCGACCAGGACACAGTTGTGTAACTGCTTTAGTGGATGTCACGGAGAGTATTAGGCGTGATCTAGATGATGGAAAAATTAATTTTTTGGTGCTTCTCGATCATTCGAAAGCGTTTGACACAGTTAACCATGCAATATTATGTAGCAAACTTCGATTCACGTTTAACTTTTTCTCAACTGCTGCACAACTTATATCATCGTATCTTTCAAATCGTACACAATCAGTATGTGTGAACAATACGGTTTCCAGACCACTTAAGCTAACAAGAGGTGTTCCTCAGGGGTCTATTTTAGGGCCACTGCTTTTCTCAATTTATGTAATTTATCCCATTGCAATGTCCACATGTATGCAGATGATGTGCAATTATGGCTCAGCAGCCCAGCCCAAGCAGTCACTGAGAATATAATTAAGCTTAATCATGATTTACATAACATTTATATTTGGGCATCTAAAAATCGTCTACAGTTGAATCCGAAAAAATCTAAATGTCTGGTGATTCATAAGAAAACTGTACATCCATTTATAGAAGATGACATTGTAATTAATCAACAAAAAATTGAATTAGTAAATTCAGCTAAAAATCTGGGAGTTGTAATTAATAACAATCTGTCATGGTCAAGTCATATAAATGCATTGGTAGCTAAATTATATGCCAAAGTAAGAACACTATGGACTGTTCAAAGTTTCACACCTCTGAGAGTAAGAATGTTACTTGCTAAAACATATTTGGTTCCAAGTCTTATTTATGGTTGCGAATTATTTTCTAGCTGTGATAGTGTCAGTAAGAGGAAACTTGAGGTGTTATATAATAATATAGTAAGATATGTCTATAATCTCAAGAGGCGAGATCATGTGTCACTGTATGTCAAGACTTTATATGGTGTATTATTTGAAAATCTCTTAAAGATGAGAACATTGATTTTCCTCCACAAAATTATATACACCCAAAAGCCGGAATATTTATTTCAAAAGATTAGATTTGCGAGATCTTTAAGACGCAAAAATATAATAATCCCAAAATATCAATGTCAGGTCTCTACTTGGCATTTCTTTTTACATGCTGTTCGCCTTTGGAACACTCTTCCACATCATCAACAAATTAACAGTAATGCAACAAATTTTAAAAACTTTCTTTTTAATTACTTTGAGTAGATCACTAAAGGTTTAATAGATATGTTAATATAAATGTCTTTTTGTTTGAAAATTTTACATTGCTTGAAAATTTTATATTGTATGTAAATTTTATATGTAAATTTAAAAATTATTTATATAAATTATTTTATTTATTCGTTTTTTGTTCATTTTTTTATTTTTGTTTGTTTTTTAATTTATTAAATATTAATCTTTATTGGCGAATTTATTGTACACAATACAACCCTGCATTATAATTATAAGACTATGTCTTGTTATGTAAGGGATTCAATAAATAAATAAATAAATAAATAAATAGTGAACAGACGTAATAGCGGAATTTTTCTTACATACAAACTAAACAAAAAAAAATTATACAAAAAATATTCGTAGTACATATTAACGTTGATAAATAAGCCTTTTTTTTGCTTTGCTAATATTTTTACATATTGAAATAACAAAAACAAAAAAAAAAACCGTAAACAAAAAAACATACAAACATACCCTTGAGGAATACTCTATATGAGTACCACAAAGGAAAAAAATAGTGAAGTGAGTTCTAACGGCAGAAATGCCTATTTTACTGTAAGTTTTGATGCTCATAATGATAACAATAAAAATAAAATATCTGATAATAGACTTGCTGTGAGTTCTGAAGCTCTTAATAAAAATCAAAAATCTGATAATAGACTTTTTCTAACGGCAAAACCACAGTTTCGTCAGCGATCAACTTCGCTTTGTCCAATGCGAACAAAACCTCCAAGCCGCCACCAATCTATTTAAGAGAAAAAAACTCAAACGCTCTTATTAAAAAATTAATTTCGGTCATTGGTGAGAATAAATTTCACATTGTTCCAATAAAACGTGGCAATATCGATGAAACGAAAATTCAAATTTATGACGAAACAGAATTCCGCAAAATGGTTTCTGAATTTGAAAAAAATAAAACAAGTTTCTACACATACCAGCTCAAGAGTGCTAAAGGCCTGCAGATCGTATTGAAGGGCATAGATTCTTATGTTGTTCCCGAAGAAATAAAAGATGCACTCGTCCTCCAGGGATTCAAGGTAAAAAATGTTTCCAATATAATAAATAGGGAGAAGATCCCCCGGCCTCTATTTCGCGTTGAACTTGAGCCGAATGATATAAAATTGAGAAAAAATGAGACGCACCCAATTTATAATTTAAAATATCTTTTATACCGAAAAATAACAGTTGAAGAACCACACAAGCGTTCAGGACCCGTACAGTGCCATAATTGTCAAGAATATGGACATACTAAAACTTACTGCAAATTACCTACTGTTTGTGTTGTGTGCGGCGAATTACACGGCACTGCTAGTTGCAATAAACCAAAAGATCAAAGTGGCAAAAAATGTAGTAATTGTGGAGAAAATCACACCGCTAACTACAGAGGTTGTCCTGTGTACTCTTTCGTCAAACAGACTATGAGGCAAACACTTAAATTGGCCCCAGCCCAATCACCAAACGCTTTATCAGCCACTATTGCGCAAGTGAGCCAACCAGTTAGTTCCCGTGTATCGTATGCAGATGCTGCTAAGACACATGCTATTCATACACAAAATGTTTCACCACCAAATAATTCAACAAATACAAACTCGAACTTTAATTTCAATCGCCTTGAAGCTACTATTGATAATCTGGTGCAAACTATAAAAAATTTTACAACAAATATGACTAGCATGATGCAAGAAATGCTGCGAATGCAGAATACATTGCTTCAAGCTTTAGTTAACAAACCATGAACACGTTAAAAATATGTTTCTGGAACGCAAACCGCATTCGCCAACATAAAAATGAACTTGAGCACGGAAAAAAATATTGACATAATGTTGGTCTCTGAAACTCATTTGACTTCGAGAAGCCTTTTTAAAATTTATGGCTACACCTTATATGATTCAAAGGACCCGAGAGGAAGAGCATGCGGTGGATCAGCAATTTTAATAAAGTCAAGACTCAAGCATTATTTTATTGACAACATTTGTGAAGAACATTTACAAGCAATGAATATTTGTGTCGAAAATTTTTGCACTAATTTTGTCATATCATCAATTTACTCTCCTCCTAGATTCGCAATTACTGAGGATCAATACGAGGATTTTTACAAATCTCTGGGCCCTTGTTTCGTAGCAGCTGGCGACTATAATGCTAAACACACGTTCTGGGGTTCGCGTCTTATTACACCCAGAGGTCGAGCGTTGTTTAATACAATTTCCAAAATGGGCTTGGATGTCATTTCAAGTGGGGAGCCCACTTATTGGCCTACTGACATACGTAAAACTCCGGATGTAATAGATTTTGGCGTTATGAAAAATATCCCTAGGGATTTAATTCAAATTGAAGCTTCTCTAGATCTCTCGTCCGATCACTCTCCCACGATCGTTACAATTTGTAGCCCGTTAGGAAGTGATTTACCTCACCCATATGCGAATTTGATAAATCGTGTTAATTGGCTGGGATTTAAAAAATATCTTAGTAGTCATTGCACGGAAAATATTACGCTAAGAACACATGATGATATTGAATCTAACATTGCCATCCTTAATGAAAATATTAAACAGGCTGCTGAACATGCCACTACCGCCCATCCGCAGACTAGGATAAATAAAATTTATTCTACGGATATTGAACGTCTCGTAAGTGAAAAAAGAAGAGCTAGAAGAGAATGGCAACAGCACAGATCACCCCAACTTAAAATCAGATTTAAAGTGTGTACTAAACGACTCCAAGAGTTGCTTGCATTTGAAAAAACTGCATCTCTTAAAAATTATTTGGAAGGTCTTGATGTCACACCAGCATCGAATTACTCTTTGTGGCGCGCTGCTAGAAAGCTTTAAACACCAGTTGAGTTTAAACCACCTTTGCGCACATCTACAGAAGGTTGGGCAAGAAGCGATACTGAAAAAGGTAAAATATTTGGTGAGCATTTAAAATCCGTATTCACCCCAAACACGTGTTCTGGTGCTGTTGATTTTCCAAATGTAGTAGCGCTACCCCCTCGACCAATAAAATTTAAGACGCGTGATGTACAAAAAATAATTGCAGAACTCAACCCGAAAAAAGCCCCGGGTATTGATGGAATTAGTAACCAGATGTTGATGAAGTTGCCTCGTATAGCTATTAGAATCCTGTTATTTATTTTAAACGCTATTTTACGACTGGAGTATTTTCCAAACAGCTGGAAGCTTGCCAAGGTTAAAATGATTCCAAAGCCGGGCAAAGACCTTACCAAGGCAGAGTCATACATGCCCATAACTCTGCTATCAACAATGTCAAAACTTTTCGAAAAACTGCTCATGACAAAATTGTCCCCAATTCTAGTTAGTAGTGGGTGCATACCGGATCATCAATTTGGTTTTAGAAGTCAGCATAGCACTATCGAACAAACTCATAGATTGGTTCAATTTATAAGAAGAACATTTGAAGAAAAGAAGTATTGTTCTGCGCTGTTTATCGACGTTTCTCAGGCATTTGATAAAGTATGGCATGAAGGTCTTATTTTAAAATTGAAATCATATTTACCAATAAATTTTCTGAAACTATTAGAAAGTTATATTACTACCCGGAAGTTTACGGTTGTGGAAGGAGACTTCATGAGTGCGCCTGAATCTATATCATCCGGTGTGCCACAGGGGAGCATACTGGGGCCAGTTTTGTATTTTATTTACACTTGTGATATGCCTTTGAGCAGCAATATCCATACATCTACGTTTGCCGATGATACAGCCTGCCTTAGTATATACGAAAACCCTCACGAGGCTTCCCGATATCTACAAGAACATATTACACAACTGGAACGGTTAATAACATCGGCTCCATGGTACATAAAAAATTCAAATATACATCGTGACTTAAATGCCACTAGTGACTGAAGAAATTGCAAAAAACGCTGGCAAATATTTAACAAAACTCGAGTCACATCCTAATCCGCTTGCCCGTAATATTTTGAACTTTACTGGACACATCCGCCTAAGAAAGAGGGATACAAGGGCTCTTATTCACAGCACTCCAGATGGGACTTCCTGAAAATTCTTTTATTTTTTATAATTTTTTTTTCCTTTTGATTATAAATACTTATGTATGTATTATATATAACTACTATTAAGCTTATGTGCGACACTGGTCGGGCCTAAATATATTTTTATATTTAAGATTTGAATACTTATTGTTAGTTCATATATGAAGATACAATAAATAAAAAATCATGTATTAAAAAAAAAAAAAAAAACGTACCGCTATAGCAGCGGTAGTAAAATAGCATCAAATGATAGAGTTAAACAGGTCAGGGAATCAGGTTCTGTCAATAACATGAATGAAGTCATATCCAAATTTGTCAGTAGTTGTACCGACGTATATGGGCAATCAAATTCAATCCTAACCTATGGATCTCAACATCGAGGTAACCCAAATAATTATAGGCAGAATAATAGAAATTCTTGTAACTGTAACAGTCAAAACCAAAATCAAAATCCTAGAAATCTTAGTAAAAATCCTGGAAATTCACAAAGAAACAATAACAACTACTGTAGAAATCGTTTCAATAACGACCGCAACACCAATAATAATGGTAATAACTATTATAATTACAATCAAATGTACGTAATATTTCCGAAAATAGATTGGGAAACGTACAAAAACCCCTCAATACTCAAGAGCCAAAAGAATCCAAAATATAAATCTAAATCTATATACCATTTTGAATTACAAATTTTCCTTAAATGACGATATGTTAACATTTTTAATAGATACTGGCGCAGACATATCTGTTATCAAACACAATCAGGTTTTGTATGAACCAATAGACGTAAATAAGAAAACAAATAACTATAAACGGTATTGGGCAATGTTTGTTTACCATACTAGGTAAAGTAAAAGGAGATCTAAAAACAAATAAAGGAATTATAGGACTGGACTTCATAAGAAAGTATAGATGTATACTCGACTACCAAAAGGATAAATATATATTCATTGAGAACAAATGATGTTCCATTTATGAATGTACCAAGTGTTAATTTCACATAAATTTCGGCTAGGTCAGAGGTAATTAGACAAATAAAGATCGTAACAAACACTTTAGGATGGCGTGTACAGCGCAAATTCCATAACATGAAAAACTAAAGGCCTAATTCATAAAATATTTTAATTTTATAAAAGGTTTATTAATCAAATTTCCATAGAAAATTTGTTTCAGAAACAGAAAAATTTTTTATGAATAAGGCAGCTAATCTTTAGTAAAACTTATTAATACTACTGAAAACGTTTTGGTGATTTGGTGACAATGTCCATATATTAACAGAAAGCTTAAAAGATTATAACATCATTCAGCAAACTTGATCGATCCCAGGAAACGAATTTTATAAACAAAAACTCAGACTCCACGATTAGCAAACTTTTTACATAAAAAACTATAGAATACCTCATTCATAAAAAGAGGATGTAAACAAACAGGTATATAAATTGATTGGCGATGATAATGTAAAATCATCAGTTTCAAAATATAGTAGTCCAATTCTCTTAGTACCAAAAAAACCATTGCCAGATACATAAATAAGAAATGTAGATTAGTGGTTGACTATAGAGGAGTTAATAAAAAGTTAGTTGATGATAAATTCCCGTTGCAACGTATTGATGATATACTCGATCAATTGGGAAGAGCTAAATTATTTCCGTCTTCAATTGATGTCAGGTTTCCACAAAATAGAGCTAGAGAGATCACATCCTTTTTTACAGAAAAAGTATCCTTTCGGATTAAAAGACTGTCTATGGTAAAAAAAAGTAGCCCATTTTAGAGAATAGTGTCTTTATCATTCTCAGGTTTGTCACCAACCCAAGCTTTTGTGTATATGGATGACTTGGTACTAATTGGTTATAAAACGGAACACATGCTACGAGATCTAACAGATATATTTCGGTTATGTAGAAAATATTATCTAAAATAGCATCAACACAAATGAAAAAAAAATTTTTTTGTCGTGAAGTAACATTTTTGGGTCACAAATGCACTGATAAAGGTATCCTACCTGATGACAGCAAATTCTCAGTAATTCAAAATTATCCAACACCAGAAAGCGGTGATGAAGCTAAACGTTTTATCATCACTCCACATAACTAAATTATTCAGAAAAAACATGCAATTTGAGTGGACCCAAGATTTAAAAAATCCTTTGAATATCTCCAAAAACTAATTGCTAAGTCCTGTAATACTTCCATATCCTGCCCTCGTATTCCGTAAGTCGCTAAAGCTAAATCTCTATCGCTAAAAATCTATAAAGTCGATTTTTAGATTTTCGGCTACGAATACAATTTTTAAACGTGTATTGATAAATCAGGCAATGGCTTAAAAATGTCATTCGCCGAAATTTTAGTGTTTTATGTCATAGGAAAAATTTTTTAATTTTGTATTTGTTCGGCATTTTAGCGATCAAATTTAGCTTTATCTGTAGCGACTTACGGAATAAGGGGGCGGATTTATCTAAGTTAGTTTTCATTACAGCAGACATAAGTAAATATGCTTTTGAAGCTGTACTTAGCCAAGAAAAATAAGATATTCAATTAGTTACTTTTTTCATACGCATGCAGATCTTTCACTAAAGGTGAAAGTAATAAATCAACAATAGAGCAGGAACTTATTGTAATACATTGGACTGTAAAGTATTTTAGACCATACATTTATGGCAAAACATTTGTGATCAAAAGTGATCACAGACCACTCACTTACTTATTTTCTCTTAAAGATCCATCCCCAAAATAAAACGCATGCGATTAGATTTGGAAGAATATGACTTCATGGTTGACTATGTTATAGGTTCAGAAAACAATCAGGGCAATCATGAATAAAATTCCGCGTGAAATTTTCCCTTTTCCAATTAGAATTTTTTGTTTTCCCTATAACTTGCTATTAGTTTGAATTGTTCCCCGAAAAAAATTTCACGTGGAATTTTATTCATAATTACCCTGAATATCAAAGTCAATCAAAAACTGAAGATCACTACAAGGCTTCAGACAAAAAATAAAAAGAGTTGTGGTAATGTATACATAGATTAACACAGAATAAAAACAGTCGGTTAATTTACATGTATACGAAGCAATGAATGTTAATGAGCACCGTAAAATGCCACAATTACGTTTTATTAAAGACAATTTAATAATCAAAAAAGGAAAGCAAGTAGTTTCTGAAGATATGTTGAAGAAACTAGTTATTCTAAAGCTTGAAAAAATAGCTGATAACATGGGTCTGACAAACATGCAACTTTCACTACATGATTGTCAGCTTCTTCACCTAGGAACTAATATAGAAACCTTTAGGAAAAAATTAAAAGAAATCTTGCAAGATTCCAAATTAACTATTGTGCTCACACCTAAGTTAACTGAAATTACTACCGATCATAAAAAAAAAAGATCATGCAGGAATATCATGACAATCCCATATCCGGAGGACATTTCGGCATAACACGCATGATTAGAAAAATTAAACCTCAATATCATTGGAAGGGCATGACTAAATATATAGCAAAATACGTTAAGAAGTGTAAGGTCTGCCAAATAAATAAGCTTGCTGTAAAATAAACCAAGGAATAACACCAACATCTGCAAAACCATTTGAAATTGTTATAATAGACACAATCGGACCTTTACCAAGGTCTGACTCATAAACTGAGTACGCAGTAACTATAATGTGTAACCTAGCAAAATATTATATTTAATAGCAATACCTGTACCAAATAAATCAGCCAGAAATTTTGCATAACGAATTATGGAATATTTTATTTTAACTTATGGTCCAATGACTAAAATAGTTACTGATATGGGAACAGAGCATATGAATCAAACTTTGAATGAATTATGTTCTTTGATGAAAGCAGAAACATTAAACTCTACGCCTTACGATCATGAGACTCTAGATACTGTTGAACGCTCACATATAACTTTTAACGAATATTTGAGAACATATGTTTCATCAGACATATCTGGTTCAGACTACAGGTAGCGCATCGAACAGCGGCCCGTTTGATAGCAATTACTAAATGAGTCGACAGCAGTATTCCAATCAATATTGCCCAAAGTGATCTCGTTCTAGTCCGCAATGAAGCTGGACATAAGTTAGACAATGTCTATAAAGTCCCATACAAGGTTGTGAGCCTTGGTGACAAAAATAACGTTGAACTACTGGATGAAAACGGTAAATTCTTCACCGTCCATAAGAACAAAGTAAAAATTTTCAACAGTTAGATCCTTAATTTGCTTTCGGTTTTATTGTATTTTTTTTATATATTTAGTTAGATTTTTAATTTGCCTTAGATACAGTCAAGGTGTATCTAACTAGCTGGCAGCGCTACTTCAGGTACTTCTATCACAATCGAAAGACGAAACAATGAACTCTATTCAATGTGCAAATATTGAAGGCGGGAGTGATGATTTGAATGAGACACTGACAATGCAATAAGAGCTGACACATATATTAAAGAAACATGGTCTGAATCTACAAAAATGGAATGCCAATCATCCAAAAATACTTCAAGGCATTGAAAAGAAAGAGCAAGAAGTAAATATTGACTTCAACAGCACAGAGTGTCAAATGGTAAAAATCTTGGGCTTAACCTGGATGCCAAAGGCTGACAAGTTTTGTGTGAAGGTATGTCCAGGAGATGTAAAACAAATTACTAAGCGAACAGTAACGTCGGATCTAGCTAGACTCTTCGATCCATTAGGTATACTTGCACCAATTATTATAACCGCCAAAATGTTCATTCAAGAGCTTTGGGAAACAAAATTGGAATGGGATGAAGCATTGCCAGCAAACTTACATACAAGATGGTTGACATTCCGTACTGAATTAAAGCAATTAAACAACCTAGAATTTTCAAGACATGTTTTTTATGGGCATATTTCATCAAACACACAAATTCATGCCTTTGCGGATGCTTCAGAAAGGGCATACGGTGCAGCTGTATACATCAGATCCATTATCAAGAACGGGCAGGTAATCGTAAGGCTGCTATGTGCAAGATCCCGTGTTGCTCCTTTAAAACGCCAGACCTTGCCTCGTGTCGAACTTTGCGCAGCACTCTTATGCGCCCAATTAACAGCAAGAGCAAAGAGTGATTTAAATCGTGAGAGCAAAACCACTTACCTATGGACAGACTCAGAGATCGTTTTAGCTTGGATCAACTCAAAATCATCAGCGTACCAAACGTTTGTGGCTAATCGAATCACTGCAATACAGGAATTATCCATAGCTGAGTAGTGGAGGAATGTCAAATCAAAGGAAACCCGGCAGATGTTATTTCACGAGGTCTCTCCCCGTCCAAACTAGCTGCAAGCACTTTATGGCTTTATGGGCTCATATTTTTGCATGGAAGAGAGGAAGTTTGGCCGACAAATACTTCCAACACACTCACAATAAACGCAAATGAGCACGATATGGAATGAAAGAAGGTGATTACAGTGGCGACCGTAGATGAAACATCAACAGACATCATCTACAAAATACAACACAGTGGTTCATTTCGAACACTCCAAAGAGTCGTAGCTTATATGCTGCGATTCATTAACCGTACGATAAGGATCAAACAACATCCCGATCTAAAGAATTGGAGCAGGCTCTCATGGTCATTGTACGTCGAATGCAACGATCCGATTTTGAAAACGATTTGAAGAACTTACAGAGGCATGGAGAAGTAAGTAGAGGGAGCCAATAAGCAATCTTACCCCCTTCTTAGATAAAACGGCATCATCAGAGTTGGGGGACGGTTGAAATCATCAACACTGCAATATGATGCGAAACATCCAATGCTGATTCCCTACAATGATCCAATAACGAAGTTGATAATGCAAATGACACATGAAAAAAAATCGCCTCTGTGGGCCTCAAGCCCTATTATCACATGTAAGACAAAGGTATTGGCCAATCAAGGGCAAGACAGCAGCACGATCAATCGTACAACATTGCATACGATGCACCAGAGCCAAACCAAAATTGCTCAATCAAATAATATGTAACTTACCGTCAACACGTGTCACACAAGCTAGACCTAGTGTTGACTTTTGTGGACCCCTTTGGGTGCATTACAAATTAAGAGGGAAGAAACCTCATAAAGCATACATTGCCGTATTTTGCTGCTTCGCTACAAAGGCTGTTCATCTGGAATTGGTTACCGATCTAACCACCGAAGCATTCATAGGCGCACTAAGGCGATTCATGAGCAGACGAGGTCATTGTAGAGAGCTGTACTGTGACAATGCGACTAACTTTGTTGATACAAAAAATCAGCTTACAGAATTAGCAGACTCGATTTATTCAATTCCGGCCGTAAGTGAAATCAGCAAGGATTGTTCATCCAGAGACATAACGTTTCACTTTATACCACTACGAGCACCACACTTTGGAGGGTTATGGGAAGCCACGGTGAAATCAGCGAAGAATCTTTTGCTCAGAAGTGTAGCAACGGCATCGTTAACGTATGAGGAACTCGATACAGTTGTAATTGAAATTGAAGGCATTCTTAATTCAAGGCCAATTACTCCAATGTCAAACAACCCAAATGATTTGAATGACTTGACACCTGGTCACTTTCTAATTGGGGAACCATTGAATTCCCAGATAAACGTAAGCTCTAAACAAACAAAAGTGAGTCTCTTGACCAGGTGGACATCGTTCACCCACTTGAATACTTGGAATACTTGTGCGAATTACAGTATCGGCACAAGTGGAAAACACGGAACGTCAACGCTAAGCCAGGCGATATGGTAATAGTTAAGGAGGACAACATACCTCCCTTGAGGTGGCTATTGGCTAGAATAGTGAAGGTCCATCAAGGAGATCATGGTCTGGTTCGAGTGGCTGATGTCAAGACACCATCCGGGGTTTGGAGAAGGCCAATAGCTCGGCTGGCACCTTTGCTAATTGACAGCACAGAGTCGGATGAATCGTCCGACCATGAAGATTTAGATACGGATAAAAATAATACGTCTGAGAATGCTAAAAAAAATAGTATCATCACTGCGTTGATAGCTTTAATGTTACTGCCATTAGTCTTAGGCGTTCAAGTCCATAACAAACAGTTTGGGAATCAGTTGGGCATTCATTTTGAAGAAATTGGATCAGCAGCAATTTCTTCCTCCGATTGGCAAATTTTAATTCATTATGACTTGAAAGAATTTTGGGCCGAATCGGAAATGTTTGCAGAAGGGACCAGGGCGTTAAGTAATTTATGTGACGACATACAAGAAAATTCTACATGCAAAAACCTAGTCAAATACTTTGAACATACTAAGAGTGAGTTACATATGAGCAGCACCCTACTTTCAGACAGAAGATACAAAAGGGGAGCAATTGATTTAGTCGAGAACATAGCGCATTCACTTTTTGGCGTACTAGATTCCAAATACGCGGAAGAGATGGCAAACACGATTTCACAAGTTAAGGAAAATGAGGCACATCTGATCAGCATTTTTAAAGAAAAAGTTTGACCAAATTGAACTTCAAATATCACAAATATACAACAAGTAACACAATGATAGTAAAGAACTATATCAAGAACGCATATACCGAATTTTCTCAGCACTGTGTATTCAACTAACAATTACTGCGTCAAACTTACAACACACACAATCTTCAATACTAGATATTCTTACAAACACTCACCATGGCATCATAAGCCCGCTTATCCTTACTCCGTATCAATTACAACAGGAAATAGAAAAAATAAAAATGCATCTGCCCGAGTCACTTGAGTTGCTTGTAAAACAGAATGATGTATTACAATTGTACAAGCTGATGAAGGTTCAAGGTGGACTGACGAATAACACAGTCGTGTTTCGCATTAATTTACCCTTAGTTGAACGCATTCAGTTTACAGTATTCAGCATTGTACCAGTGCCAAACTGGATCAACGATACCCTAGTATCAATAAAGCCATGCTCGTCCCTGTTAACCGTCGATATTATTCATCGCCATTATTTTACCATTGATAAAACTGAACTGAATTTATGCGCTGTCATCAATGAAGATAGTTTTGTATGATTCAGATACGTTATGAATCAGGTTCTCCAAATTGCGCTTACGAGATAAGTTTATTACACAACGAAACTAAAGCAGATTGTCCAGTGCAACAAATAAGAAACACCACTGCCTGGATACCCCTCCATCACCAAAATAAATGGATTTGCTCATTGCCAACGGCAATTCATACAACGGCTGTGTGTAAGAGATATATCACTCAATTTACACTCCAAGGGTCAGGCGTACTTTATTTGGAACCAGAATGTACTCTCAAACACAAGTTCATGTCACTCAAAGCTCAACAGACAATCTCCAGCTCGTTTAAGGCATCATACACCAGAATTTGGGAAATTACAAAACAAACTCAAGCAACTCGTCTGAAGCCACTATTGGATAAAATACGCACAAGCGAGTACAATTCACGAATACAAAACATAACAGATTTACAAAACTCACTAAAGGCACAGGAGATACTACAGCTTCCAAACAGAATTGACACTCATAATTACCATCACATGACTTTCGGTTATTCAGCATTAATAGCGACTTTCTGTATATTAATATACTTAATCAGCAAGAAAAACTGCTCAAGACGTTTAACTCCAATTCCAGCACCACGTCAACAACAAACAACTTCAGACTTCACTGTACACATCTAACAACCAACTGATTAAAAAATTAAACTTCAATTTCTTAAGGTCTTACATCAGATAAGAAGGAATGCCAGCCTAGCGGATTTTGAAACATGAGAAGACAACACATAGGCTTGCAGTGTAGTTGACTATCATTATTGTCCATTGTTATAAGTATTTTTTATTTTATTCATTATTGTATTGCATTACTTTAATTTTTTTTAGTTGCACTCAACGGGGGTAGTATGTTATTTCTTATTTGTTAGTTGGGCCATATATGTTATTGTTTACGTTATTATTAATTGTATTAATTTCATCACTAAGAATACATTTTTTGTTTGTAACCATACTAAGTCAATGAACATGTATTGCACAAAATGTTTTATGCAAACATTACAGTTTGCTAAGTTATCGTTTATTAATTTTACAAAAAAAAAAAATACAAAGCAATTAATCATTTATAGAGTAAGCATTTCTTTTCTTTAATTTTATGTATAAAAGAAAGCAAAATAAAGTCAATATTCTATTGTTTAGTAGAATAACAAATCAATTGTTTTATTGAACACTGCCTCCAAGTTCAAGTGCTTGTGAGGACAACAAACTATACCACAACTATCTCCAAGTTCAAGTGCTTATGAGAATCCCAAAATCACCACAATTCTTCAAGCTACAAGTGCTTGCAAGAAAATACTTCACAATTGAAATTAACATTTTTGGTGACCCCGACGTGATCCTGTAACCAGGCACAGGATTTCAACATTTGAAGTAGCACGATAACTCAATACACCATGGTATCCTTCGAAGAGTTGGTCAACAACCAAAAGGAAATAGGAGAACGGATTGAAACAATCATCCGAAACTACAAAAAGGACTCCGCTACAAGAAAGGGTTCCATAGACTACTTTCAAGAGAGACTTCGAAGGCTGGGCGGAAAATGGGCAGAATTCGAATCCAATGACAATAAAATTCGGCTGGTGGAAAACATTCAGCCAGACCACAAGTATTTCGCAGATGAGTACTACAACGCAACTATGAAGGCCGCCCTACAATACAGAGAGATATTCGAATCATCTATGCTGAAGGTACCACAGCCTTCAGCCAAACCACAAGGCCCACTTCCACAACCAAACCAAACTGCATGTGCTAACGTGACATACATCAGCAGACACAGATAAGATGTTGAAAACTATTCGTAGACAAGCAGCAATAATGGCATCTCTGGAACGTTTGTTAAAAACCGAATTAACAAATCAGGATGTGCCAATTGCCACAAAGTTATGGCAAAACATTGAAAACCTCCATCTACAAATATGTGAAATTAGTGATGAGCCCGTAAATGAAGGATAAAAAATAGAACAATTTATTAAATTAGAAAATGATGTACGAAATGTATTAAGATCCGTTAACAACCATGCAACTACTCAACCACCTTCTGGACAAAATAATAGTCAGCCCGATTCAGTTCCAATACCAAAAATAACAATACCAAAATTTGACGGCAATTATTTAAAATGGCAAGAATTTTACGACTTATTTTCCTCACTGGTAGTAGGCCAATCGATTCCGAAGCTGCAAAAAATCTGGTATCTAAAAGCTCATTTAGTGGGAGCAGCGGCAAATCTAATCAAACACTTTCCGGCCATTGGACAAAATTTCGATGCGGCATGGTCATCTATAATAGACCGCTCCCATAACGAGAGGCTATTAGTTGGAAAATTAATTCAAGAACTGATAGATACACCACACAAGACGCCAAGCGACAATTATAAGGATCTAAATGACAAAACAAAGGAGTGTTTATTAGCACTTCAAAATCTTGATATCAACACATCAACATGGGATCCATTGCTCATCCATTTGCTTCTTAAACGAATGGATCAGGTCACACGACTCCGTTATGAGCAGTATCTTCCACAGCCACGAGAAGTGCCAACTATCAATGACTTTCTAAATATCTTGGAGAGAAATTTTGAATCAGTGGAAGCAATGTTCGAAAGGGAAAAATTTTTAAACCCAAGGGCAAAGGTATGTACTTCTATCACAATCGAAAGACGAAACAATGAACTCTGTTCAATGTGCAAATATGGAAGACACCTATTATTCGCATGCCCAGAATTTTTGAAGCTGTCACCATCAGCGCGACTTCAATTTGTTCAGAAACAAAGGTATTGTGTGAACTGTTTAAAACCGGTACATAACGCAAAAAATTGTAGCCTAAGAAGCTGTATGAAGTGTGCCAACAAACATAACACCTTGCTGCATTTAAAAGACTCAAACACCAGCAGTCAACAACCAATTTCAATGGTTACATCCAATCACTCAGCTGAGACTACAAAACCCACACAATTCAGCCAAGCAGCCGCATCACTAAGTGCAGAAAAACATACGGTATCAAATAACTATATTTTACTTAGCGCTGCCGTGGTCCTCATAAGAGCCGGTGAAAAGGAAATTCAATGTAGAGCGCTTCTTGACTCGGGATGACAAATTAACTTCGTAAGTAAACGCCTAGTCAAACGTCTTGGACTTCCAACGAAACCAACGTCAATCGCTATAAGCGGAATTGGATCCAGCAACACCAAGGTAAACCATCGAGTCAATGTCGAGTTGTATTTCAGCTTCAATAACTACACCACACGACTTGAAGCAGCTGTTAACCACATAATCTCGCCTCAACCATCACAAATAATTAACATCAACCACTGGAACATTCCTAATAATAGGAATAGGCGGGAGTGATGATTTGAATGAGACACTGACACATATATTAAAGAAACATGGTCTGAATCTACAAAAACGGAATGCCAATCATCCAAAACTACTTCAAGGCATTGAAAAGAAAGAGCAAGAAGTAAATATTGACTTCAACAGCACAGAGTGTCAAATGGTAAAAATCTTGGGCTTAACCTGGATGCCAAAGGCTGACAAGTTTTGTGTGAATATATATCCAGGAGATGTAAAACAAATTACTAAGCAAACAGTAACGTCGGATCTAGCTAGACTCTTCGATCCGTTAGGTATACTTGCACCAATTATTATAACCGCCAAAATGTTCATTCAAGAGCTTTGGGAAACAAAATTGGAGTGGGATGAAGCATTGCCAGCAAACTTACATACAAGATGGTTGACATTCCGTACTGAATTAAAGCAATTAAACAACCTAGAATTTTCAAGACATGTTTTTTATGGGCATATTTCATCAAACACACAAATTCATGCCTTTGCGGATGCTTCAGAAAGGGCATACGGTGCAGCTGTATACATCAGATCCATTACCAAGAACGGGCAGGTAATCGTAAGGCTGCTATGTGTAAGATCCCGTGTTGCTCCTTTAAAACGCCAGACCTTTGCTCGTGTCGAACTTTGCGCAGCACTCTTATGCGCCCAACTAACAGCAAGAGCAAGTGATTTAAATCGTGAGAACAAAACCACTTACCTATGGACAGACTCAGAGATCGTTTTAGCATGGATCAACTCAAAATCATCAGCGTACTAAACGTTTGTGACTATTCAAATCACTGCAATACAGGAATTATCCATAGCTGAGTAGTGGAGGCACGTCAAATCAAAGGAAAACCCGGCAGATATTATTTCGAGAGGAAGTTTGGGCATCATTAGAGTTGGGGGACGGTTGAAATCATCAACACTGCAATATGATGCGAAACATCCAATGCTGATTCCCTACAATGATCCAATAACGAAGTTGATAATGCAAATGACACATGAAAAAAAATCGCCTCTGTGGGCCTCAAGCCCTATTATCACATGTAAGACAAAGGTATTGGCCAATCAAGGGCAAGACAGTAGCACGATAAATCGTACAACATTGCATACGATGCACCAGAGCCAAACCAAAATTGCTCAATCAAATAATATGTAATTTACCGTCAACACGCGTCACACAAGCTAGACCTAGTGTTGACTTTTGTGGACCCCTTTGGGTGCATTACAAATTAAGAGGGAAGAAACCTCATAAAGCATACATTGCCGTATTTTGCTGCTTCGCTACAAAGGCTGTTCATCTGGAATTGGTTACCGATCTAACCACCGAAGCATTCATAGGCGCACTAATGCGATTCATGAGCAGACGAGGTCATTGTAGAGAGCTGTACTGTGACAATGCGACTAACTTTGTTGATACAAAAAATCAGCTTACAGAATTAGCAGACTCGATTTATTCAATTCCGGCCGTAAGTGAAATCAGCAAGGAATGTTCATCCAGAGGCATAACGTTCCACTTTATACCACCACGAACACCACACTTTGGAGGGTTACGGGAAGCCACGGTGAAATCAGCGAAGAATCTTTTGCTCAGAAGTGTAGCAACGGCATCGTTAACGTATGAGGAACTCGATACAGTTGTAATTGAAATTGAAGGCATTCTTAATTCAAGGCCAATTACTCCAATGTCAAACAACCCAAATGATTTGAATGACTTGACACCTGGTCACTTTCTAATTGGGGAACCATTGAATTCTCAGATAAACGTAAGCTCTAAACAAACAAAAGTGAGTCTCTTGACCAGGTGGAAATCGTTCACCCACTTGAATACTTGGAATACTTGTGCGAATTACAGTATCGGCACAAGTGGAAAACACGGAACGTCAACGCTAAGCCAGGCGATATGGTAATAGTTAAGGAGGAAAACACACCTCCCTTGAGGTCGCCATTGGCTAGAATAGTGAAGGTCCATCAAGGAGATCATGGTCTGGTTCGAGTGGCTGATGTCAAGACACCATCCGGGGTTTGGAGAAGGCCAATAGCTCGGCTGGCACTTTTGCCAATTGACAGCACAGAGTCAGATCAATCGTCCGACCATGAAGATTTAGATACGGATAAAAATAATACGTCTGAGAATGCTAAAAATAAAAGGCGAATATCTATTCCAAATAGTATCATCACTGCGTTGATAGCTTTAATGTTAGGCGTTCAAGTCCATAACAAACAGTTTGGGAATCAGTTGGGCATTCATTTTGAAGAAATTGGATCAGCAGCAATTTCTTCCTCAGATTGGCAAATTTTAATTCATTATGACTTGAAAGAATTTTGGGCCGAATCGGAAATGTTTGCAGAAGGGACCAGGGCTTTAAGTAATTTATGTGACGACATACAAGAAAATTCTACATGCAAGAACCTAGTCAAATACTTTGAACATACTAAGAGTGAGTTACATATGAGCAGCACCCTACTTTCAGGCAGAAGATACAAAAGGGGAGCAATTGATTTAGTCGAGAACATAGCGCATTCACTTTTTGACGTACTGGATTCCAAATACGCGGAAGAGATGGCAAACACGATTTCACAAGTTAAGGAAAATGAGGCACATTGTTATAATGTCTCCCGTTATTCCCTTAACACGATCCAACATAATTTAAGTATGTATATACTAGACCTCTGCAACAAAACATTCATTTGTTTACCTGTACACAAATAAATCGTCATTCATTCAAATATTTTATATTCGATGAGAGTTGATGAGAGACAAGAGAGTAAAAACGACAGGGAAAATTAAGTGAGTGTATTATTGAGTATTGTTCAAATAGAATATTGCGTCTGCTTATTCATTTTAAATACGAATGAATTTAAAAGCAAAAGAAACAGAATAGAATGAATGAATAACACAAATATAATTTGAGTATAAAACTATTTGAATTTTTATTCATTTTTTGAATACTTTCAATGTGTTTTCCATAAGGCTGAGTTTACATCTGGCATTTCTTGTGTGTCATTTGCCCAAAAAAGCGTAACCAACTAATTACTAATGAAAAACTGTTTGATTCAGACATGTATTTATTGATTTAAACAGTTTGGAATCATGTTGGATTCTATAAAATTGTATATTAAAAAGGTATGGAACTATTTAGCTTAATAAATACATGTCTGAATCTAATAATTTTTCATTAGTAATTAGTGGTTACGCTTTTGTGGCACATGGCACACAGATGTAAGCCCGGCCTATGTTGGGAGCAACGATGCCATATGTGAAGATTTAACGTGCTTTTAAGATTTTTGGGGCTTCTAAAAGATCTGAAAATTTTTATCAACAAAATAAGAACTCCATGATTTTAATTTTTTCTGATTTATTTTCGGCTGATTAACTGTCAAAACAATACAAAGCGTTAAAAAGTTGAAAGTTAACCAACTTTCTGCGCAAACGCGTCAAAGAGTTTCGTATGTAACTTGCTGTATGCAAAAACACTACTTCAACTTTTTTTTGACAGATGCCTATTGATCGCACGCGCACCAACGCGTGTTACATACTTTCACCTTAAATGAAGATTTTTTTGCGTATTGTGAAGAATTAAAAAAATAAATGGCAACGCTGGTTAGGAGTATAGAGTGAAAAGGAATGTTCAAAAAAATATGCTTTTAATATGAGCGTAATAACGGAACTTTGAAATACATGTAGGTCCTTACAAATGTAAATTAATTGTATAGTACTTAGTATATTTTAAAGTTTCTCTGATGTTGCATCTTATGTAAAAATGGAATGTAAAGACAACGCAAATAACTGTAATTTATATAATCATTTATGTAATTTTTTTATTTTTTAGTTTTACCGTTTTTGAAAATTTCAAGAGTTTTGCTCTTATGGTTTCCAAGATACAGCAAGTTGTCAAAATTGCATTAACTGATGGAATACCCTTTATTTAAAATTTTTTGAAATTTTAGTGTTAATTTTTGTAGTCTGTATAAGAATACACTAACCTTACAAATTTCAAGTGTATATACTTACATACAATTGTATGTATATTACATGGGATTTTAACATTTTTCGTTGCTCGTTTTGGAACACCCTTTAATTTCCAATTCTCATATATTTGTTGTTGTATCGGCCAAAGGTCTACACACTGTGTCCAAATTTCAGGTCTGTAGCTCTTACCGTTCTCGAGAAAATACCCTGTGACAGACATAGTTTTAGACACATGTAGTTAATTTTACATAACACAAAAAGTTAAAGTTTTCCAACCCTGGAAACGTCTTTTTAATTTTTTTATATTTTTTTAATTTAAAATTCCAATTTTAGTCGTACTGAAGTGTAAAATAAGTTTATTTATTAAAAAATAATAAAAATTTGTTTTCGGTAGTTACTTTTATATGGCAAAATAAAGTTTAAGTTTTCCAGCTCTGCAATCGTCTGCTCGATTTTGCTGAATTTCAATACCAATCTATTTTGGAAAATTTCTGACATACCAGTCCAAGAACGAAGTCTCTAGCTTTTCTGGGAGCTTCGCAAAACCGATTTCACGTACAGACAGACGGACAGCCGGACATCGCTTATTCGTCTTCCCTATGCAAAGGATCCAGAATATAATATATTTTATGGGTCTCTTATTGATATTATAGAAATTACAAACGGAATGACATACCTATATATACCCTTTTATCATTTTTTTGGTAAAGGGCATAAAAAGTAAAAATTAATGCATCAATAAAAAATATCTGCGACAAGAATCGTACAATGTAGACGCAAGTGCAAGTTTAAAGAAAGAAAAAAATCGCACAATGTTAAATATTATTAGTTATATAACGACATATACATACATATGTATGTGATTATACATATGTGATTATTTGCAAAAATATATGCATACATATACATATGTATATATCTCTCATTTACTTCAATAGTGTCACAACTCAGAAAACCAACTTTGCAGAAAACGTGTTAAAGTTTTTAATTTGTACAAAACTCAATGCAGACATTACATGTATCAATAAATAAAAAAAAATTATATTCCCTCAAGAGCTGGTTGTACGAGCTACCTATTTTTATGAAATTTGTACACATTTATAAAATACGTTATTAATAATTATTCTGCATTATTAACTCAAAAATGCATTTTTGAATTATGCCACTATTAAAATAAATGAGCGATATGTAGAATGTATTATAAAAGCAAATAATCAAATAACGAGTATTTATTCAAATAATTGAATACTCCAACCATATGTATATGAATGACCAACACATTCTTTTGAATTTTAAAGTAACATTGCGTTTTGAGTTATAGTTGGGTTTGACACTCATTCTCTTTGAGTTTTTATTCATTTGGTTTGTTAACACAGAGAAAATTAGTAACTACATTCATATTGTACTGAGTTATTACTACATCGTATTCAAATTACAAACGAATGTGTTGAAGTGGCAATTGGGTACATTCATGCAGACTTTTAGTATATACATACATACATATAAACATACAAACATACATACTTTAATCTATTTTATTTAAATGCATTTCCGTTCTCACGACAAAAATGCAGCTTACATTTTAAGTTCATTTTTCCAAGAATTGTTTACACTTTAAAATTAATAAAGTGCAATTTTATATATTTTTATTTTTTAATAAATGCAATAACTTTTTTTCCAAATAATATTAACATAAGTTTGCTTTGTTCTCAATACCAAAGACAGGAAACAAAGCACACTTATGATTGATCAGCAAATATCGACAAAGAAACATTTTTAACTATTAAGCATAAAATTAGTATTTAAGAAAAGAAAAATGACAATAAAGATATAGTTTAATTTCAAAAGTGAAAGTGTGAAAAGTGTTTTTATTCAAGTATCATTAATTGATACATTTAAGTGGCGCAGTCGGTAGGATACCCGTGTATTCTTATATAAAGAAAGAATATTTAATATTTTAAACGGGTGATCCTTAGAAATTAATTTTTGTCCGGAAGATCGGGAAAATTAAAATCCTTTAAAAGATTACAGGATAAAAACAAAAAATTAATTTAAAAGACTTTTTTTGTCCGGAAGATCGGGAAAAATTAAAATCCTTTAAAAGATTAAAGGATAAAAACAAAAAATTAATTCGAAAGACCTTTTTTGTCCGGAAGATCGGAAAAACTAAAATCCTTTAAAAGATTAAAGGATAAAAACAAAAAATTAATTCGAAAGACCTTTTTTGTCCGGAAGATCGGGAAAATTAAAATCCTTTAAAAGATTAAAGGATAAAAACAAAAAAAAAAACTATATTCGAAAAACTTTTTTCTGGAAGATCGGGAAAAATTAAAACTTTTTAAAAGATTAAAGTATAAAAGCAAAACATTTATAAGAACCTTTTTGTCCGAAAGATCGACAAAAAATAATAAAAAATAAAAAAATATAATTTTATAATAATAAGAAATAAAAAATATATATAAACATTTGAAGGATTGAATTTGAAGTTGACCAATCGAATAAAAATTGTACAACAAAAGTAAAAATCATCTATAACAAAGTGAAAATCATCAAAAAACAACTAATTAAAGAAGCCATCTCAGGAAACAACAGCGGAGCAACAAAGAAATAATTAATTAAGGATTGAATTTGAAGTTGACCAACCAAATAAAAATTGTACAACAAAAGTAAAAATCATCTATAACAGAGTGAAAATCATCAAAAAAACAACTAATTAAAGAAGGCATCTCAGGAAACAACAGCGGAGCAACAAAGAAATAATTAATTAAGGTATTTTATATACGTATATATATATATAATACTATTAAAATTTAGAAAAAGAAAACAAAGTAATAATTTAGCCATTATAAAAGAGAAGTGCTTTAGTAATTGCCATAAAAAAAAGAAAGTTCATAATTTTTTTTTTGTTGTGTGATCTGATGAGTGATACCGATTCATTATCTAACTACCCATCAGATATAGATTTTATTGAAGAGGATATACTCTTACCCAGACTACACTTTAGACTCAGGGATAGAATTTAACAACGGTTACCTGACGGAAATTAACACAGCAGAAGTAAGAAATAGGAAACTCACCAGAAATCAACGTTACTTTAGAAAAATACTAAGAAATTTTTATAGAAGAAGGTTATTTAGAAATAACCAACAAGATGACTGAACAACCCCAAATATTTTCAATTAGCATCATCCCATTGAAATATATAAATCAACTCCCAGAATTTAGCGGCGACTATCGTGACTTACAGACATTCACTAACTTAATAGATAGGGTCCACCCTTTACTGACCGCTTATGATGAGCCATCACAGTTACTTTTTTCCGATATGATTAAGAGCAAACTAATTGGAAAGGCAAGGGAAGTTATAGAAATCAATTGTCAAGCTCAATCATGGATAGCAATAAAGAACGTACTAAATAACAATTTCGGTGACAGATGCGGTTTAGAGGAACTTTTTGATAGGCTTAAAAGCACAACTTTTAAAACTAATAGTGTGGAATTTTACAATGAAATCAAACAACGACTTAGAAACCTTAACAACAAAACAATTATGACAATTGGTCCTGGCCCTGCAGCTAACCAATGTGCAAAGAACAACATGAAATCTGCCCTAAATATATTAAAGGAAAAAATACTGGAGCCCATGCGTACCATTCTATTATGTTGAAACCCTGAAAGTCTAGAAATGGCAATGGAAATTCTATTTCAGGCTGGCTATGCATACGTTACGTCACCAAATACGATATTTTCTACTCATGGAAAACCACCAAAACAGGAACACAAATACCGGCAAAACTACAAATACAATAATGGAACTTACAATAACCATAGTACGAATAATCGAGACACACCAATCTACCTTTCAGAATCATTACCAGAATAATCCAAATAATTCTCATAATTGGCGAGAAGGAAACTACAGAAATGTTACTCACAACGGACAAAACTTCCAAAGACAAAATAATTGGAATCCCTTCCGACAACAGGACTCACAACGCGCAAACAATTTCCCAAGACCTGAACATATGGACATAAATAACCTCGAAACACAGACTAAACCAACTATGGACGAAAATTTTCGTTATTCAGCCTCAGGGAACTTCCATATATAAAAATAAAATCGAAATTGGGACACCTAAAACTAATCATAGATACAGGTGCAACCAATTCTATTTTAAATCCAAATATATGGCATCCTAAATGGATAAGGAAAATTGAACCAATTTCTATTAAAACTTTGCAGCATAGAATAAACCTTTATGGAAAATCCAGAATTCCTACTTTTAAGGAGTTCGGTACAAATATAGAAACAATAGAATTTTATATAACAAAATTTCATGAATTTTATGACGGACTTATAGGTAATGATTTACTTAGGCCATTAAAAGCAAAAATTTGTTAGGAAACTAATACAATAAAAATAGGAGAAAATAAACTCCCTCTCTTTATTAAAAGTGCATACCAACAGGAAAAACAGGACGAGGAAAATAATTATATGAAAGAGCTACACAGGAACCGAATAATAGACCTAGAATTTAATTTTCCATCCAATTTGGAATCATTAAATGATCAAATTAGAACAGAACATTTGAATCCTGAGGAAAAATCACAATTATTAAAAGTAATAAATAAATATTATGACACCAGAAAAATTACAAACTTTCATTTACTTCTGCTATAAAGCATAAAATTCGAACCACCAACAACATACCTATATTTTCAAAATCATACAGATACCCATACGTACATAAAAAAGAGGTAGAAGACCAGATCAAAGACATGTTGAAAAACAGAATAATTAGAAACAGTAGTTCGCCATATTCAGCTCCAATTTGGATAGTGCCAAAGAAGGCCGACGCTAGTGGAAAACCAAAATGGAGACTAGTTGTTTATTATCGTAAACTAAATGAAGTTACGATAGATGATAAATTTCCTATCCCAAATATAGACGAGATACTAGAAAAATTGGGAAGAAGCCAATACTTTACCACTCTCGATCTAGCAAAGGGTTTTCACCAGATTGAAATAGAGGAAGAAGATATCCACAAAACTGCATTTAGTGTCGAAGGCGGGCATTTGGACTAAAAACAGCGCCTGCGACATTTCAGAGACTTATGAATAGTATACTACATGATTATATTAACAAAATATGCTTAGTATATTTAGACGATATAATTATATTTTCAACATCTTTACAAGAACACATAAATTCACTTAGATTAATATTCGCAAGGCTTCATGAAGCTAATTTAAAGATTCAGCTAGACAAATCAGAATTTTTGAAAAGGGAAACAGAGTTCCTCGGACATATAGTTACAACGGAAGGCGTTAAGCCTAACCCTAAAAAGATAGAATGCGTCGTTAATTTTCCAATACCTAAAACAACAAAGCAAATTAAACAATTTCTAGGATTAACCGGCTATTACAGAAAATTTATAAAGGACTATTCGTCTATAGCTAAACCCATGACTAAATATTTGAAGAAAGATTGCAAAATGAACATAAATGACCCAGAATATGAAAAAAGCTTTAGTACCCTTAAGACCCTATTAACACACGATCCAATATTAGCATATTCGGATTTTACAAAAACATTTACACTTACTACTGATGCCAGCAATTATGCCTTAGGAGCAGTGCTTTCCCAAAATAACCACCCAATATGTTACGCCAGCCGTACCCTCAACTCACACGAAATAAATTACAGTACAATAGAGAAGGAATTATTGGCCATCATATGGGCTACAAAATATTTTAGAACGTACCTTTTTGGACGTAAATTTATAATAGAAACTGATCACAAGCCACTAACATGGCTTTTCTCTATTAAGGAACCTAATTCAAAACTTGTAAGGTGGAGGCTAAAATTATCAGAATTCGATCATGAAATAAGATACAAAAAGGGAACCAAGAATGCTAATGCTAATCCTTTAAAAGATTAAAGGATAAAAACAAAAAAAAAACTATATTCGAAAAACTTTTTTCTGGAAGATCGGGAAAAATTAAAACTTTTTAAAAGATTAAAGTATAAAAGCAAAACATTTATAAGAACCTTTTTGTCCGAAAGATCGACAAAAAATAATAAAAAATAAAAAAATATAATTTTATAATAATAAGAAATAAAAAATATATATAAACATTTGAAGGATTGAATTTGAAGTTGACCAATCGAATAAAAATTGTACAACAAAAGTAAAAATCATCTATAACAAAGTGAAAATCATCAAAAAACAACTAATTAAAGAAGCCATCTCAGGAAACAACAGCGGAGCAACAAAGAAATAATTAATTAAGGATTGAATTTGAAGTTGACCAACCAAATAAAAATTGTACAACAAAAGTAAAAATCATCTATAACAGAGTGAAAATCATCAAAAAAACAACTAATTAAAGAAGGCATCTCAGGAAACAACAGCGGAGCAACAAAGAAATAATTAATTAAGGTATTTTATATACGTATATATATATATAATACTATTAAAATTTAGAAAAAGAAAACAAAGTAATAATTTAGCCATTATAAAAGAGAAGTGCTTTAGTAATTGCCATAAAAAAAAGAAAGTTCATAATTTTTTTTTTGTTGTGTGATCTGATGAGTGATACCGATTCATTATCTAACTACCCATCAGATATAGATTTTATTGAAGAGGATATACTCTTACCCAGACTACACTTTAGACTCAGGGATAGAATTTAACAACGGTTACCTGACGGAAATTAACACAGCAGAAGTAAGAAATAGGAAACTCACCAGAAATCAACGTTACTTTAGAAAAATACTAAGAAATTTTTATAGAAGAAGGTTATTTAGAAATAACCAACAAGATGACTGAACAACCCCAAATATTTTCAATTAGCATCATCCCATTGAAATATATAAATCAACTCCCAGAATTTAGCGGCGACTATCGTGACTTACAGACATTCACTAACTTAATAGATAGGGTCCACCCTTTACTGACCGCTTATGATGAGCCATCACAGTTACTTTTTTCCGATATGATTAAGAGCAAACTAATTGGAAAGGCAAGGGAAGTTATAGAAATCAATTGTCAAGCTCAATCATGGATAGCAATAAAGAACGTACTAAATAACAATTTCGGTGACAGATGCGGTTTAGAGGAACTTTTTGATAGGCTTAAAAGCACAACTTTTAAAACTAATAGTGTGGAATTTTACAATGAAATCAAACAACGACTTAGAAACCTTAACAACAAAACAATTATGACAATTGGTCCTGGCCCTGCAGCTAACCAATGTGCAAAGAACAACATGAAATCTGCCCTAAATATATTAAAGGAAAAAATACTGGAGCCCATGCGTACCATTCTATTATGTTGAAACCCTGAAAGTCTAGAAATGGCAATGGAAATTCTATTTCAGGCTGGCTATGCATACGTTACGTCACCAAATACGATATTTTCTACTCATGGAAAACCACCAAAACAGGAACACAAATACCGGCAAAACTACAAATACAATAATGGAACTTACAATAACCATAGTACGAATAATCGAGACACACCAATCTACCTTTCAGAATCATTACCAGAATAATCCAAATAATTCTCATAATTGGCGAGAAGGAAACTACAGAAATGTTACTCACAACGGACAAAACTTCCAAAGACAAAATAATTGGAATCCCTTCCGACAACAGGACTCACAACGCGCAAACAATTTCCCAAGACCTGAACATATGGACATAAATAACCTCGAAACACAGACTAAACCAACTATGGACGAAAATTTTCGTTATTCAGCCTCAGGGAACTTCCATATATAAAAATAAAATCGAAATTGGGACACCTAAAACTAATCATAGATACAGGTGCAACCAATTCTATTTTAAATCCAAATATATGGCATCCTAAATGGATAAGGAAAATTGAACCAATTTCTATTAAAACTTTGCAGCATAGAATAAACCTTTATGGAAAATCCAGAATTCCTACTTTTAAGGAGTTCGGTACAAATATAGAAACAATAGAATTTTATATAACAAAATTTCATGAATTTTATGACGGACTTATAGGTAATGATTTACTTAGGCCATTAAAAGCAAAAATTTGTTAGGAAACTAATACAATAAAAATAGGAGAAAATAAACTCCCTCTCTTTATTAAAAGTGCATACCAACAGGAAAAACAGGACGAGGAAAATAATTATATGAAAGAGCTACACAGGAACCGAATAATAGACCTAGAATTTAATTTTCCATCCAATTTGGAATCATTAAATGATCAAATTAGAACAGAACATTTGAATCCTGAGGAAAAATCACAATTATTAAAAGTAATAAATAAATATTATGACACCAGAAAAATTACAAACTTTCATTTACTTCTGCTATAAAGCATAAAATTCGAACCACCAACAACATACCTATATTTTCAAAATCATACAGATACCCATACGTACATAAAAAAGAGGTAGAAGACCAGATCAAAGACATGTTGAAAAACAGAATAATTAGAAACAGTAGTTCGCCATATTCAGCTCCAATTTGGATAGTGCCAAAGAAGGCCGACGCTAGTGGAAAACCAAAATGGAGACTAGTCGTTTATTATCGTAAACTAAATGAAGTTACGATAGATGATAAATTTCCTATCCCAAATATAGACGAGATACTAGAAAAATTGGGAAGAAGCCAATACTTTACCACTCTCGATCTAGCAAAGGGTTTTCACCAGATTGAAATAGAGGAAGAAGATATCCACAAAACTGCATTTAGTGTCGAAGGCGGGCATTTGGACTAAAAACAGCGCCTGCGACATTTCAGAGACTTATGAATAGTATACTACATGATTATATTAACAAAATATGCTTAGTATATTTAGACGATATAATTATATTTTCAACATCTTTACAAGAACACATAAATTCACTTAGATTAATATTCGCAAGGCTTCATGAAGCTAATTTAAAGATTCAGCTAGACAAATCAGAATTTTTGAAAAGGGAAACAGAGTTCCTCGGACATATAGTTACAACGGAAGGCGTTAAGCCTAACCCTAAAAAGATAGAATGCGTCGTTAATTTTCCAATACCTAAAACAACAAAGCAAATTAAACAATTTCTAGGATTAACCGGCTATTACAGAAAATTTATAAAGGACTATTCGTCTATAGCTAAACCCATGACTAAATATTTGAAGAAAGATTGCAAAATGAACATAAATGACCCAGAATATGAAAAAAGCTTTAGTACCCTTAAGACCCTATTAACACACGATCCAATATTAGCATATTCGGATTTTACAAAAACATTTACACTTACTACTGATGCCAGCAATTATGCCTTAGGAGCAGTGCTTTCCCAAAATAACCACCCAATATGTTACGCCAGCCGTACCCTCAACTCACACGAAATAAATTACAGTACAATAGAGAAGGAATTATTGGCCATCATATGGGCTACAAAATATTTTAGAACGTACCTTTTTGGACGTAAATTTATAATAGAAACTGATCACAAGCCACTAACATGGCTTTTCTCTATTAAGGAACCTAATTCAAAACTTGTAAGGTGGAGGCTAAAATTATCAGAATTCGATCATGAAATAAGATACAAAAAGGGAACCAAGAATGCTAATGCTGACGCTTTATCTAGGATTGAAACTGAGCTTAGTAGCATAAATACATTGGAATCCGATAATACAATAATAAAGGAAACTACATCACCAATAAATATGTTCAAAAATCAAGTTATTATTATAAAAACAACCTCTGGAAAAGAAAAATTGTTTATATGAAAGAAATGGACAGAGAAACAGATATAACTTTGCTTAAAAACCACTTTAACCCCACACAATTAAATGCTATTTTAATAGAGGAAGAATTTTATGAAATTTTTAAAAATACTTATGAAGAACTGTTTACTAATAATACAAAATTTAGAATACTAAGATGTCCACTCCAAACAGAGGATATAGAAGATGAAAATCATTTAGCTGAAATTATAAAAAATGAACACCTTGATAAAAATCATCGAGGAATAGAAGCAGTATACAAGGAGCTAGCCACACGCATATACAATCCGAAGTTAAAACTAAGGATAACGCAATTTATAAATATGTAGTTGCGAAATTTGTAACCTAGAAAAATACGATAGGAAACCTCCAAAGATACCCTATAAAAGCACAGAAACCCCATATAAACCACTGGAAATACTACACATAGATGTGTTTTATACTTTAAATAAAAAATTATTTATGACAGTTATTGATAAGTTTTCAAAATTTGCTTTAGCAATTCAAATAAATGGAAGAAGCTGGACAGAATTTAAAACAAAATTACTACAGATAATTAATACGTATGGAAGAATAAATAAAATTGTTGTAGATAATGAACTTGGATTTAAGGCTATACCGATGCAAGAGTTCTTGAAGAAAGAAAACATAGACATCCATTTCACTTCTAATAGTAACCACACGTCTAACGCGGATATTGAAAGACTACATAACACTATTAACGAACTACGGTTACTAAGACATGATAGAGAAAACCAAAATGAAACTATTGAAGATACAATGACAAGAATAATAGGCTTTTATAATAATACGGTACATAGCACCACAGGTATTAAACCAATTGACTTTGTAAACGGCAAAATACATGGAAATAGATATAAGGAAATTCATGATCTAATAGAATCAAGGAAAGGAATGTATATACAGAAATTAAATGAAGATAGGAAAGATATAGAATTAGAAAATGGAACAAATTATATTAAGGAAATAAGGGGTGGTAAAAACCACAATAAATATAGAAAAGTCAACGCAGTTAAAATAGATGACGACCACTTGCAGACCGTTAGAACTGGACATAAATATTATAAGACTAATGTTAAACCTAAAAAGAAATACGAAGACAGAGATAACCCAACTATAGTATTTACAACATAATCTCTTTTCAGATGACGCCTTGGACTTAATATTTACTTTGATCATGTCTACAAGCGCACAATACCTAGATATTCAAGACTTGACAAACAATAATGGATACATTCCTATTAAATTAAATGAAATCAAGCCAATAGAAACTTATTCCAAGATAATACACATTATTAATATGACAATGTACAAAGAAACTCTCGAGTTAATTTCAGACAATGTAGAGACGTTAAAAACAACAGCAACAGATACAAAGACACTATTAGACACAGTTGACAAAAACTTTGCAATACTTAAAGCCAAGATAGATAATTTGAACCCACAATTTAGACAAAAACGAGGACTAATTAACTTATTAGGCAAAGGATTAAAAATTGTAGCAGGAACAATGGACAGTAAAGATGAGGAACACATTAATAATTCTTTAAAACAACTTTACGAAAACGACGGACTTCTAACTAACACAATACGTAACCTAACCCAAGTCAATACCTTCTTAACAACACAGATACAAAACATAACTAATCATATTAACACACAACAAATACACGTGGAAAAATACTTGAATCAGTTTAAGAACATTTTTCGAAATAAAATAGCAACATTAGAGGACGAAGTTATATTCATGAAACATATTTATCAAATTAATAACGATATAACACTATTACGTAACCACATTGACGACATAGGACAAGTCATTTTCTCCAGCAAACTAGGAATTATTTCAACCGACCTTTTAACCCCAAAGGAAATGGACCTAATAACAGATTTTGACAGAAACATAAACATAAAAACCTCTGTAGCCCTGCATGACGAAAATATACTATTAATTTTCAAGATACCCTTATATTCAAAACACACGCTCAGCAAAATCACTTTCGAACCAATCCCAGATATCAAAAATAAAACATTGGCATTGAAATCATATACAATACTTACCGATCACAACAAGAAAATATATGAACCATTTCTTCAAGATAATTTAGAGAAAAATTTAATTGTGATTAAAAATGACTGTATACAAAATATTTTAGAGTATAAAAAAGCAAATTGTCCTTTAAAAAATTCCGAAGTTGAAGAAGTAGTAGAAATACTTCCTGGATTACTTATATTTAAAAACTATTACCAAAGTCTCAAACATAATTGTAATGATGTAGAACTTCAAATTAAAGGAACTTTTCTTATAAAATTTGGAAATTGTAAAATTATAACTAAAAGCAAAAATTATACTAATGTTAATTTAAGAATTAAAGATAAAATAATACTGCCAAATATTGTAACAAAAATCAAAAGTAAAAAATATTACCCTAAGTGATCTAAAACTAGAAACACTGTACTTAAGACAAATAAACTATGAAGAAAATTTAAACAATATGTTACACCACAACAAGAAAATAAAAACTATTAGTATTAGTGTTGATATTGTAATTATTTTGTGTCATAAGTTTAGCAATTATATATATTATAAGACCAAAACAAATTTTTAATGTTTCGTCGGAGCCTCAATCTAACGGTGGGGGTGTTATAATGTCTCCCGTTATTCCCTTAACACAACATAATTTAAGTATGTATATACATACATACATATAAACATACAAACATACATACATTAATCTATTTTATACTTCCGTTCTCACGACAAAAATGCAGCTTACATTTTAAGTTCAGACATTTTTCCAAGAATTGTTTACACTTTAAAATTAATAAAGTGCAATTTTATATATTTTTATTTTTTAATAAATGCAATAACTTTTTTTCCAAATAATGATAACATAAGTTTGCTTTGTTCTCAATACCAAAGACAGGAAACAAAGCACACTTATGATTGATCAGCAAATATCGACAAAGAAACATTTTTAACTATTAAGCATAAAATTAGTATTTAAGAAAAGAAAAATGACAATAAAGATATAGTTTAATTTCAAAAGTGAAAGTGTGAAAAGTGTTTTTATTCAAGTATCATTAATTGATACATTTAAGTGGCGCAGTCGGTAGGATACCCGTGTATTCTTATATAAAGAAAGAATATTTAATATTTTAAACGGGTGATCCTTAGAAATTAATTTTTGTCCGGAAGATCGGGAAAATTAAAATCCTTTAAAAGATTAAAGGATAAAAACAAAAAATTAATTTAAAAGACTTTTTTGTCCGGAAGATCGGGAAAAATTAAAATCCTTTAAAAGATTAAAGGATAAAAACAAAAAATTAATTCGAAAGACCTTTTTTGTCCGGAAGATCGGAAAAACTAAAATCCTTTAAAAGATTAAAGGATAAAAACAAAAAATTAATTCGAAAGACCTTTTTTGTCCGGAAGATCGGGAAAATTAAAATCCTTTAAAAGATTAAAGGATAAAAACAAAAAAATAATTCAAAAAGAATTTTTTGTCCGGAAGATCGGGAAAAATTAAAATCCTTTAAAAGATTAAAGGATAAAAACAAAAATTAATTCGAAAGACTTTTTGTCCGGAAGATCGGGAAAAATTAAAATCCTTTAAAAGATTAGAGGATAAAAACAAAAATTAATTCGAAAGACTTTTTGTCCGAAAGATCGGAAAAAATTAAATCCTTTGAAAGATTAAAGGATAAAACAAAAAAAAAATAAATTCAAGTTTTTTTTGTCCGGAAGATCGGGAAAAATTAAAATCCTTTAAAAGATTAAAGGATAAAACCAAAAAAAAAACTATATTCGAAAAACTTTTTTCTGGAAGATCGGGAAAAATTAAAACTTTTTAAAAGATTAAAGTATAAAAGCAAAACATTTATAAGAACCTTTTTGTCCGAAAGATCGAAAAAAAAATAATAAAAAATAAAAAAATATAATTTTATAATAATAAGAAATAAAAAATATATATAAACATTTGAAGGATTGAATTTGAAGTTGACCAATCGAATAAAAATTGTACAACAAAAGTAAAAATCATCTATAACAAAGTGAAAATCATCAAAAAACAACTAATTAAAGAAGCCATCTCAGGAAACAACAGCGGAGCAACAAAGAAATAATTAATTAAGGATTGAATTTGAAGTTGACCAACCAAATAAAAATTGTACAACAAAAGTAAAAATCATCTATAACAGAGTGAAAATCATCAAAAAAAAACAACTAATTAAAGAAGGCATCTCAGGAAACAACAGCGGAGCAACAAAGAAATAATTAATTAAGGTATTTTATATACGTATATATATATATAATACTATTAAAATTTAGAAAAAAAAACAAAGTAATAATTTAGCCATTATAAAAGAGAAGTGCTTTAGTAATTGCCATAAAAAAAAGAAAGTTCATAATTTTTTTTTTGTTGTGTGATCTGATGAGTGATACCGATTCATTATCTAACTACCCATCAGATATAGATTTTATTGAAGAGGATATACTCTTACCCAGACTACACTTTAGACTCAGGGATAGAATTTAACAACGGTTACCTGACGGAAATTAACACAGCAGAAGTAAGAAATAGGAAACTCACCAGAAATCAACGTTACTTTAGAAAAATACTAAGAAATTTTTATAGAAGAAGGTTATTTAGAAATAACCAACAAGATGACTGAACAACCCCAACTATTTTCAATTAGCATCATCCCATTGAAATATATAAATCAACTCCCAGAATTTAGCGGCGACTATCGTGACTTACAGACATTCACTAACTTAATAGATAGGGTCCACCCTTTACTGACCGCTTATGATGAGCCATCACAGTTACTTTTTTCCGATATGATTAAGAGCAAACTAATTGGAAAGGCAAGGGAAGTTATAGAAATCAATTGCCAAGCTCAATCATGGATAGCAATAAAGAACGTACTAAATAACAATTTCGGTGACAGATGCGGTTTAGAGGAACTTTTTGATAGGCTTAAAAGCACAACTGTTAAAACTAATAGTGTGGAATTTTACAATGAAATCAAACAGCGACTTAGAAACCTTAACAACAAAACAATTATGACAATTGGTCCTGGTCCTGCAGCTAACCAATGTGCAAAGAACAACATGAAATCTGCCCTAAATATATTAAAGGAAAAAATACTAGAGCCCATGCGTACCATTCTATTATGTTGAAACCCTGAAAGTCTAGAAATGGCAATGGAAATTCTATTTCAGGCTGGCTATACATACGTTACGTCACCAAATACGATATTTTCTACTCATGGAAAACCACCAAAACAGGAGCACAAATACCGGCAAAACTACAAATACAATAATGGAACTTACAATAACCATAGTACGAATAATCGAGACACACCAATCTACCTTTCAGAATCATTACCAGAATAATCCAAATAATTCTCATAATTGGCGAGAAGGAAACTACAGAAATGTTACTCACAACGGACAAAACTTCCAAACACAAAATAGTTGGAATCCCTTCCGACAACAGGACTCACTATGGACATAAATAACCTCGAAACACAGACTAAACCAACTATGGACGAAAATTTTCGTTATTCAGCCTCAGGGAACTTCCATATATAAAAATAAAATCGAAATTGGGACACCTAAAACTAATCATAGATACAGGTGCAACCAATTCTATTTTAAATCCAAATATATGGCATCCTAAATGGATAAGGAAAATTGAACCAATTTCTATTAAAACTTTGCAGCATAGAATAAACCTTTATGAAAAAGCCAGAATTCCTACTTTTAAGGAGTTCGGTACAAATATAGAAACAATAGAATTTTATATAACAAAATTTCATGAATTTTATGACGGACTTATAGGTAATGATTTACTTAGGCCATTAAAAGCAAAAATTTGTTAGGAAACTAATACAATAAAAATAGGAGAAAATAAACTCCCTCTCTTTATTAAAAGTGCATACCAACAGGAAAAACAGGACGAGGAAAATAATTATATGAAAGAGCTACACAGGAACCGAATAATAGACCTAGAATTTAATTTTCCATCCAATTTGGAATCATTAAATGATCAAATTAGAACAGAACATTTGAATCCTGAGGAAAAATCACAATTATTAAAAGTAATAAATAAATATTATGACACCAGAAAAATGACAAACTTTCATTTACTTCTGCTATAAAGCATAAAATTCGAACCACCAACAACATACCTATATTTTCAAAATCATACAGATACCCATACGTACATAAAAAAGAGGTAGAAGACCAGATCAAAGACATGTTGAAAAACAGAATAATTAGAAACAGTAGTTCGCCATATTCAGCTCCAATTTGGATAGTGCCAAAGAAGGCCGACGCTAGTGGAAAACCAAAATGGAGACTAGTCGTTTATTATCGTAAACTAAATGAAGTTACGATAGATGATAAATTTCCTATCCGAAATATAGACGAGATACTAGAAAAATTGGGAAGAAGCCAATACTTTACCACTCTCGATCTAGCAAAGGGTTTTCACCAGATTGAAATAGAGGAAGAAGATATCCACAAAACTGCATTTAGTGTCGAAGGCGGGCATTATGAATTTCTCCGAATGGCATTTGGACTAAAAACAGCGCCTGCGACATTTCAGAGACTTATGAATAGTATACTACATGATTATATTAACAAAATATGCTTAGTATATTTAGACGATATAATTATATTTTCAACATCTTTACAAGAACACATAAATTCACTTAGATTAATATTCGCAAGGCTTCATGAAGCTAATTTAAAGATTCAGCTAGACAAATCAGAATTTTTGAAAAGGGAAACAGAGTTCCTCGGACATATAGTTACAACGGAAGGCGTTAAGCCTAACCCTAAAAAGATAGAATGCGTCGTTAATTTTCCAATACCTTAAACAACAAAGCAAATTAAACAGTTTCTAGGATTAACCGGCTATTACAGAAAATTTATAAAGGACTATTCGTCTATAGCTAAACCCAAAAAACAACTAATTAAAGAAGCCATCTCAGGAAACAACAGCGGAGCAACAAAGAAATAATTAATTAAGGATTGAATTTGAAGTTGACCAACCAAATAAAAATTGTACAACAGAAGTAAAAATCATCTATAACAGAGTGAAAATCATCAAAAAAAACAACTAATTAAAGAAGGCATCTCAGGAAACAACAGCGGAGCAACAAAGAAATAATTAATTAAGGTATTTAATATACGTATATATATATAATACTATTAAAATTTAGAAAAAAAAACAAAGTAATAATTTAGCCATTATAAAAGAGAAGTGCTTTAGTAATTGCCATAAAAAAAAAGAAAGTTCATAATTTTTTTTTTGTTGTGTGATCTGATGAGTGATACCGATTCATTATCTAACTACCCATCAGATATAGATTTTATTGAAGAGGATATACTCTTACCCAGACTACACTTTAGACTCAGGGATAGAATTTAACAACGGTTACCTGACGGAAATTAACACAGCAGAAGTAAGAAATAGGAAACTCACCAGAAATCAACGTTACTTTAGAAAAATACTAAGAAATTTTTATAGAAGAAGGTTATTTAGAAATAACCAACAATATGACTGAACAACCCCAACTATTTTCAATTAGCATCATCCCATTGAAATATATAAATCAACTCCCAGAATTTAGCGGCGACTATCGTGACTTACAGACATTCACTAACTTAATAGATAGGGTCCACCCTTTACTGACCGCTTATGATGAGCCATCACAGTTACTTTTTTCCGATATGATTAAGAGCAAACTAATTGGAAAGGCAAGGGAAGTTATAGAAATCAATTGTCAAGCTCAATCATGGATAGCAATAAAGAACGTACTAAATAACAATTTCGGTGACAGATGCGGTTTAGAGGAACTTTTTGATAGGCTTAAAAGCACAACTTTTAAAACTAATAGTGTGGAATTTTACAATGAAATCAAACAACGACTTAGAAACCTTAACAACAAAACAATTATGACAATTGGTCCTGGTCCTGCAGCTAACCAATGTGCAAAGAACAACATGAAATCTGCCCTAAATATATTAAAGGAAAAAATACTAGAGCCCATGCGTACCATTCTATTATGTTGAAACCCTGAAAGTCTAGAAATGGCAATGGAAATTCTATTTCAGGCTGGCTATGCATACGTTACGTCACCAAATACGATATTTTCTACTCATGGAAAACCACCAAAACAGGAACACAAATACCGGCAAAACTACAAATACAATAATGGAACTTACAATAACCATAGTACGAATAATCGAGACACACCAATCTACCTTTCAGAATCATTACCAGAATAATCCAAATAATTCTCATAATTGGCGAGAAGGAAACTACAGAAATGTTACTCACAACGGACAAAACTTCCAAAGACAAAATAATTGGAATCCCTTCCGACAACAGGACTCACAACGCGCAAACAATTTCCCAAGACCTGAACCTATGGACATAAATAACCTCGAAACACAGACTAAACCAACTATGGACGAAAATTTTCGTTATTCAGCCTCAGGGAACTTCCATATATAAAAATAAAATCGAAATTGGGACACCTAAAACTAATCATAGATACAGGTGCAACCAATTCTATTTTAAATCCAAATATATGGCATCCTAAATGGATAAGGAAAATTGAACCAATTTCTATTAAAACTTTGCAGCATAGAATAAACCTTTATGAAAAAGCCAGAATTCCTACTTTTAAGGAGTTCGGTACAAATATAGAAACAATAGAATTTTATATAACAAAATTTCATGAATTTTATGACGGACTTATAGGTAATGATTTACTTAGGCCATTAAAAGCAAAAATTTGTTAGGAAACTAATACAATAAAAATAGGAGAAAATAAACTCCCTCTCTTTATTAAAAGTGCATACCAACAGGAAAAACAGGACGAGGAAAATAATTATATGAAAGAGCTACACAGGAACCGAATAATAGACCTAGAATTTAATTTTCCATCCAAATTGGAATCATTAAATGATCAAATTAGAACAGAACATTTGAATCCTGAGGAAAAATCACAATTATTAAAAGTAATAAATAAATATTATGACACCAGAAAAATGACAAACTTTCATTTACTTCTGCTATAAAGCATAAAATTCGAACCACCAACAACATACCTATATTTTCAAAATCATACAGATACCCATACGTACATAAAAAAGAGGTAGAAGACCAGATCAAAGACATGTTGAAAAACAGAATAATTAGAAACAGTAGTTCGCCATATTCAGCTCCAAAATGGAGACTAGTCGTTTATTATCGTAAACTAAATGAAGTTACGATAGATGATAAATTTCCTATCCCAAATATAGACGAGATACTAGAAAAATTGGGAAGAAGCCAATACTTTACCACTCTCGATCTAGCAAAGGGTTTTCACCAGATTGAAATAGAGGAAGAAGATATCCACAAAACTGCATTTAGTGTCGAAGGCGGGCATTATGAATTTCTCCGAATGGCATTTGGACTAAAAACAGCGCCTGCGACATTTCAGAGACTTATGAATAGTATACTACATGATTATATTAACAAAATATGCTTAGTATATTTAGACGATATAATTATATTTTCAACATCTTTACAAGAACACATAAATTCACTTAGATTAATATTCGCAAGGCTTCATGAAGTTAATTTAAAGATTCAGCTAGACAAATCAGAATTTTTGAAAAGGGAAACAGAGTTCCTCGGACATATAGTTACAACGGAAGGCGTTAAGCCTAACCCTAAAAAGATAGAATGCGTCGTTAATTTTCCAATACCTTAAACAACAAAGCAAATTAAACAGTTTCTAGGATTAACCGGCTATTACAGAAAATTTATAAAGGACTATTCGTCTATAGCTAAACCCAAAAAACAACTAATTAAAGAAGCCATCTCAGGAAACAACAGCGGAGCAACAAAGAAATAATTAATTAAGGATTGAATTTGAAGTTGACCAACCAAATAAAAATTGTACAACAAAAGTAAAAATCATCTATAACAGAGTGAAAATCATCAAAAAAAACAACTAATTAAAGAAGGCATCTCAGGAAACAACAGCGGAGCAACAAAGAAATAATTAATTAAGGTATTTAATATACGTATATATATATATAATACTATTAAAATTTAGAAAAAAAACAAAGTAATAATTTAGCCATTATAAAAGAGAAGTGCTTTAGTAATTGCCATAAAAAAAAAAGAAAGTTCATAATTTTTTTTTTTGTTGTGTGATCTGATGAGTGATACCGATTCATTATCTAACTACCCATCAGATATAGATTTTATTGAAGAGGATATACTCTTACCCAGACTACACTTTAGACTCAGGGATAGAATTTAACAACGGTTACCTGACGGAAATTAACACAGCAGAAGTAAGAAATAGGAAACTCACCAGAAATCAACGTTACTTTAGAAAAATACTAAGAAATTTTTATAGAAGAAGTTTATTTAGAAATAACCAACAAGATGACTGAACAACCCCAACTATTTTCAATTAGCATCATCCCATTGAAATATATAAATCAACTCCCAGAATTTAGCGGCGACTATCGTGACTTACAGACATTCACTAACTTAATAGATAGGGTCCACCCTTTACTGACCGCTTATGATGAGCCATCACACTTACTTTTTTCCGATATGATTAAGAGCAAACTAATTGGAAAGGCAAGGGAAGTTATAGAAATCAATTGTCAAGCTCAATCATGGATAGCAATAAAGAACGTACTAAATAACAATTTCGGTGACAGATGCGGTTTAGAGGAACTTTTTGATAGGCTTAAAAGCACAACTGATAAAACTAATAGTGTGGAATTTTACAATGAAATCAAACAACGACTTAGAAACCTTAACAACAAAACAATTATGACAATTGGTCCTGGTCCTGCAGCTAACCAATGTGCAAAGAACAACATGAAATCTGCCCTAAATATATTAAAGGAAAAAATACCATTCTATTATGTTGAAACCCTGAAAGTCTAGAAATGGCAATGGAAATTCTATTTCAGGCTGGCTATGCATACGTTACGTCACCAAATACGATATTTTCTACTCATGGAAAACCACCAAAACAGGAACACAAATACCGGCAAAACTACAAATACAATAATGGAACTTACAATAACCATAGTACGAATAATCGAGACACACCAATCTACCTTTCAGAATCATTACCAGAATAATCCAAATAATTCTCATAATTGGCGAGAAGGAAACTACAGAAATGTTACTCACAACGGACAAAACTTCCAAAGACAAAATAATTGGAACCCCTTCCGACAACAGGACTCACAACGCTCAAACAATTTCCCAAGACCTGAACCTATGGACATAAATAACCTCGAAACACAGACTAAACCAACTATGGACGAAAATTTTCGTTATTCAGCCTCAGGGAACTTCCATATATAAAAATAAAATCGAAATTGGGACACCTAAAACTAATCATAGATACAGGTGCAACCAATTCTATTTTAAATCCAAATATATGGCATCCTAAATGGATAAGGAAAATTGAACCAATTTCTATTAAAACTTTGCAGCATAGAATAAACCTTTATGAAAAAGCCAGAATTCCTACTTTTAAGGAGTTCGGTACAAATATAGAAACAATATAATTTTATATAACAAAATTTCATGAATTTTATGACGGACTTATAGGTAATGATTTACTTAGGCCATTAAAAGCAAAAATTTGTTAGGAAACTAATACAATAAAAATAGGAGAAAATAAACTCCCTCTCTTTATTAAAAGTGCATACCAACAGGAAAAACAGGACGAGGAAAATAATTATATGAAAGAGCTACACAGGAACCGAATAATAGACCTAGAATTTAATTTTCCATCCAATTTGGAATCATTAAATGATCAAATTAGAACAGAACATTTGAATCCAGAGGAAAAATCACAATTATTAAAAGTAATAAATAAATATTATGACACCAGAAAAATGACAAACTTTCATTTACTTCTGCTATAAAGCATAAAATTCGAACCACCAACAACATACCTATATTTTCAAAATCATACAGATACCCATACGTACACAAAAAAGAGGTAGAAGACCAGATCAAAGACATGTTGAAAAACAGAATAATTAGAAACAGTAGTTCGCCATATTCAGCTCCAATTTGGATAGTGCCAAAGAAGGCCGACGCTAGTGGAAAACCAAAATGGAGACTAGTCGTTTATTATCGTAAACTAAATGAAGTTACGATAGATGATAAATTTCCTATCCCAAATATAGACGAGATACTAGAAAAATTGGGAAGAAGCCAATACTTTACCACTCTCGATCTAGCAAAGGGTTTTCACCAGATTGAAATAGAGGAAGAAGATATCCACAAAACTGCATTTAGTGTCGAAGGCGGGCATTATGAATTTCTCCGAATGGCATTTGGACTAAAAACAGCGCCTGCGACATTTCAGAGACTTATGAATAGTATACTACATGATTATATTAACAAAATATGCTTAGTATATTTAGACGATATAATTATATTTTCAACATCTTTACAAGAACACATAAATTCACTTAGATTAATATTCGCAAGGCTTCATGAAGCTAATTTAAAGATTCAGCTAGACAAATCAGAATTTTTGAAAAGGGAAACAGAGTTCCTCGGACATATAGTTACAACGGAAGGCGTTAAGCCTAACCCTAAAAAGATAGAATGCGTCGTTAATTTTCCAATACCTTAAACAACAAAGCAAATTAAACAGTTTCTAGGATTAACCGGCTATTACAGAAAATTTATAAAGGACTATTCGTCTATAGCTAAACCCATGACTAAATATTTGAAGAAAGATTGCAAAATGAACATAAATGACCCAGAATATGAAAAAAGCTTTAGTACCCTTAAGACCCTATTAACACACGATCCAATATTAGCATATTCGGATTTTACAAAAACATTTACACTTACTACTGATGCCAGCAATTATGCCTTAGGAGTAGTGCTTTCCCAAAATAACCACCCAATATGTTATGCCAGCCGTACCCTCAACTCACACGAAATAAATTACAGTACAATAGAGAAGGAATTATTGGCCATCATATGGGCTACAAAATATTTTAGACCGTACCTTTTTGGACGTAAATTTATAATAGAAACTGATCACAAGCCACTAACATGGCTTTTCTCTATTAAGGAACCGAATTCAAAACTTGTAAGGTGGAGGCTAAAATTATCAGAATTCGATCATGAAATAAGATACAAAAAGGGAACCAAGAATGCTAATGCTGACGCTTTATCTAGGATTGAAACTGAGCTTAGTAGCATAAATACATTGGAATCCGATAATACAATAATAAAGGAAACTACATCACCAATAAATATGTTCAAAAATCAAGTTATTATTATAAAAACAACCTCTGGAAAAGAAAAATTGTTTATATGAAAGAAATGGACAGAGAAACAGATATTACTTTGCTTAAAAACCACTTTAACCCCACACAATTAAATGCTATTTTAATAGAGGAAGAATTTTATGAAATTTTTAAAAATACTTATGAAGAACTGTTTACTAATAATACAAAATTTAGAATACTAAGATGTCCACTCCAAACAGAGGATATAGAAGATGAAAATCATTTAGCTGAAATTATAAAAAATGAACACCTTGATAAAAATCATCGAGGAATAGAAGCAGTATACAAGGAGCTAGCCACACGCATATACAATCCGAAGTTAAAACTAAGGATAACGCAATTTATAAATATGTAGTTGCGAAATTTGTAACCTAGAAAAATACGATAGGAAACCTCCAAAGATACCCTATAAAAGCACAGAAACCCCATATAAACCACTGGAAATACTACACATAGATGTGTTTTATACTTTAAATAAAAAATTATTTATGACAGTTATTGATAAGTTTTCAAAATTTGCTTTAGCAATTCAAATAAATGGAAGAAGCTGGACAGAATTTAAAACAAAATTACTACAGATAATTAATACGTATGGAAGAATAAATAAAATTGTTGTAGATAATGAACTTGGATTTAAGGCTATACCGATGCGAGAGTTCTTGAAGAAAGAAAACATAGACATCCATTTCACTTCTAATAGTAACCACACGTCTAACGCGGATATTGAAAGACTACATAACACTATTAACGAACTACGGTTACTAAGACATGATAAAGAAAACCAAAATGAAACTATTGAAGATACAATGACAAGAATAATAGGCTTTTATAATAATACGGTACATAGCACCACAGGTATTAAACCAATTGACTTTGTAAACGGCAAAATACATGGAAATAGATATAAGGAAATTCATAATCTAATAGAATCAAGGAAAGGAATGTATATACAGAAATTAAATGAAGATAGGAAAGATATAGAATTAGAAAATGGAACAAATTATATTAAGGAAATAAGGGGTGGTAAAAACCACAATAAATATAGAAAAGTCAACGCAGTTAAAATAGATGACGACCACTTGCAGACCGTTAGAACTGGACATAAATATTATAAGACTAATGTTAAACCTAAAAAGAAATACGAAGACAGAGATAACCCAACTATAGTATTTACAACATAATCTCTTTTCAGATGACGCCTTGGACTTAATATTTACTTTGATCATGTCTACAAGCGCACAATACCTAGATATTCAAGACTTGACAAACAATAATGGATACATTCCTATTAAATTAAATGAAATCAAGCCAATAGAAACTTATTCCAAGATAATACACATTATTAATATGACAATGTACAAAGAAACTCGAGTTAATTTCAGACAATGTAGAGACGTTAAAAACAACAACAACAGATACAAAGACACTATTAGACACAGTTGACAAAAACTTTGCAATACTTAAAGCCAAGATAGATAATTTGAACCCACAATTTAGACAAAAACGAGGACTAATTAACTTATTAGGCAAAGGATTAAAAATTGTAGCAGGAACAATGGACAGTAAAGATGAGGAACACATTAATAATTCTTTAAAACAACTTTACGAAAACGACGGACTTCTAACTAACACAATACGTAACCTAACCCAAGTCAATACCTTCTTAACAACACAGATACAAAACATAACTAATCATATTAACACACAACAAATACACGTGGAAAAATACTTGAATCAGTTTAAGAACATTTTTCGAAATAAAATAGCAACATTAGAGGACGAAGTTATATTCATGAAACATATTTATCAAATTAATAACGATATAACACTATTACGTAACCACATTGACGACATAGGACAAGTCATTTTCTCCAGCAAAATTAAATTATTTCAACCGACCTTTTAACCCCAAAGGAAATGGACCTAATAACAGATTTTGACAGAAACATAAACATAAAAACCTCTGTAGCCCTGCATGACGAAAATATACTATTAATTTTCAAGATACCCTTATATTCAAAACACACGCTCAGCAAAATCACTTTCGAACCAATCCCAGATATCAAAAATAAAACATTGGCATTGAAATCATATACAATACTTACCGATCTTCAAGATAATTTAGAGAAAAATTTAATTGTGATTAAAAATGACTGTATACAAAATATTTTAGAGTATAAAGAAGCAAATTGTCCTTTGAAAAATTCCGAAGTTGAAGAAGTAGTAGAAATACTTCCTGGATTACTTATATTTAAAAACTATTACCAAAGTCTCAAACATAATTGTAATGATGTAGAACTTCAAATTAAAGGAACTTTTCTTATAAAATTTGGAAATTGTAAAATTATAACTAAAAGCAAAAATTATACTAATGTTAATTTAAGAATTAAAGATAAAATAATACTGCCAAATATTGTAACAAAAATCAAAAGTAAAAAATATTACCCTAAGTGATCTAAAACTAGAAACACTGTACTTAAGACAAATAAAATATGAAGAAAATTTAAACAATATGTTACACCACAACAAGAAAATAAAAACTATTAGTATTAGTGTTGATATTGTAATTATTTTATGTGTCATAAGTTCAGCAATTATATATATTATAAGACCAAAACAAATTTTTAATGTTTCGTCGGAGCCTCAATCTAACGGTGGGGGTGTTATAATGTCTCCCGTTATTCCCTTAACACAACATAATTTAAGTATGTATATACATACATACATATAAACATACAAACATACATACATTAATCTATTTTATACTTCCGTTCTCACGACAAAAATGCAGCTTACATTTTAAGTTCAGACATTTTTCCAAGAATTGTTTACACTTTAAAATTAATAAAGTGCAATTTTATATATTTTTATTTTTTAATAAATGCGATAACTTCTTTTTCCAAATAATTTTAACATAAGTTTGCTTTGTTCTCAATACCAAAGACAGGAAACAAAGCACACTTATGATTGATCAGCAAATATCGACAAAGAAACATTTTTAACTATTAAGCATAAAATTAGTATTTAAGAAAAGAAAAATGACAATAAAGATAAAGTTTAATTTCAAAAGTGAAAGTGTGAAAAGTGTTTTTATTCAAGTATCATTAATTGATACATTTAAGTGGCGCAGTCGGTAGGATACCCGTGTATTCTTATATAAAGAAAGAATATTTAATATTTTAAACGGGTGATCCTTAGAAATTAATTTTTGTCCGGAAGATCGGGAAAATTAAAATCCTTTAAAAGATTACAGGATAAAAACAAAAAATTAATTTAAAAGACTTTTTTTGTCCGGAAGATCGGGAAAAATTAAAATCCTTTAAAAGATTAAAGGATAAAAACAAAAAATTAATTCGAAAGACCTTTTTTGTCCGGAAGATCGGAAAAACTAAAATCCTTTAAAAGATTAAAGGATAAAAACAAAAAATTAATTCGAAAGACCTTTTTTGTCCGGAAGATCGGGAAAATTAAAATCCTTTAAAAGATTAAAGGATAAAAACAAAAAAATAATTCAAAAAGAATTTTTTGTCCGGAAGATCGGGAAAAATTAAAATCCTTTAAAAGATTAAAGGATAAAAACAAAAATTAATTCGAAAGACTTTTTGTCCGGAAGATCGGGAAAAATTAAAATCCTTTAAAAGATTAGAGGATAAAAACAAAAATTAATTCGAAAGACTTTTTGTCCGAAAGATCGGAAAAAATTAAATCCTTTGAAAGATTAAAGGATAAAACAAAAAAAAGTTAATTCAAGTCTTTTTTGTCCGGAAGATCGGGAAAAATTAAAATCCTTTAAAAGATTAAAGGATAAAAACAAAAAAAAACTATATTCGAAAAACTTTTTTCTGGAAGATCGGGAAAAATTAAAACTTTTTAAAAGATTAAAGTATAAAAGCAAAACATTTATAAGAACCTTTTTGTCCGAAAGATCGAAAAAAAATAATAAAAAATAAAAAAATATAATTTTATAATAATAAGAAATAAAAAATATATATAAACATTTGAAGGATTGAATTTGAAGTTGACCAATCGAATAAAAATTGTACAACAAAAGTAAAAATCATCTATAACAAAGTGAAAATCATCAAAAAACAACTAATTAAAGAAGCCATCTCAGGAAACAACAGCGGAGCAACAAAGAAATAATTAATTAAGGATTGAATTTGAAGTTGACCAACCAAATAAAAATTGTACAACAAAAGTAAAAATCATCTATAACAGAGTGAAAATCATCAAAAAAAAACAACTAATTAAAGAAGGCATCTCAGGAAACAACAGCGGAGCAACAAAGAAATAATTAATTAAGGTATTTTATATACGTATATATATATTTAATACTATTAAAATTTAGAAAAAAAAACAAAGTAATAATTTAGCCATTATAAAAGAGAAGTGCTTTAGTAATTGCCATAAAAAAAAAAGAAAGTTCATAATTTTTTTTTTGTTGTGTGATCTGATGAGTGATACCGATTCATTATCTAACTACCCATCAGATATAGATTTTATTGAAGAGGATATACTCTTACCCAGACTACACTTTAGACTCAGGGATAGAATTTAACAACGGTTACCTGACGGAAATTAACACAGCAGAAGTAAGAAATAGGAAACTCACCAGAAATCAACGTTACTTTAGAAAAATACTAAGAAATTTTTATAGAAGAAGGTTATTTAGAAATAACCAACAAGATGACTGAACAACCCCAACTATTTTCAATTAGCATCATCCCATTGAAATATATAAATCAACTCCCAGAATTTAGCGGCGACTATCGTGACTTACAGACATTCACTAACTTAATAGATAGGGTCCACCCTTTACTGACCGCTTATGATGAGCCATCACAGTTACTTTTTTCCGATATGATTAAGAGCAAACTAATTGGAAAGGCAAGGGAAGTTATAGAAATCAATTGCCAAGCTCAATCATGGATAGCAATAAAGAACGTACTAAATAACAATTTCGGTGACAGATGCGGTTTAGAGGAACTTTTTGATAGGCTTAAAAGCACAACTTTTAAAACTAATAGTGTGGAATTTTACAATGAAATCAAACAACGACTTAGAAACCTTAACAACAAAACAATTATGACAATTGGTCCTGGTCCTGCAGCTAACCAATGTGCAAAGAACAACATGAAATCTGCCCTAAATATATTAAAGGAAAAAATACTAGAGCCCATGCGTACCATTCTATTATGTTGAAACCCTGAAAGTCTAGAAATGGCAATGGAAATTCTATTTCAGGCTGGCTATGCATACGTTACGTCACCAAATACGATATTTTCTACTCATGGAAAACCACCAAAACAGGAACACAAATACCGGCAAAACTACAAATACAATAATGGAACTTACAATAACCATAGTACGAATAATCGAGACACACCAATCTACCTTTCAGAATCATTACCAGAATAATCCAAATAATTCTCATAATTGGCGAGAAGGAAACTACAGAAATGTTACTCACAACGGACAAAACTTCCAAAGACAAAATAATTGGAATCCCTTCCGACAACAGGACTTACAACGCGCAAACAATTTCCCAAGACCTGAACCTATGGACATAAATAACCTCGAAACACAGACTAAACCAACTATGGACGAAAATTTTCGTTATTCAGCCTCAGGGAACTTCCATATATAAAAATAAAATCGAAATTGGGACACCTAAAACTAATCGTAGATACAGGTGCAACCAATTCTATTTTAAATCCAAATATATGGCATCCTAAATGGATAAGGAAAATTGAACCAATTTCTATTAAAACTTTGCAGCATAGAATAAACCTTTATGAAAAAGCCAGAATTCCTACTTTTAAGGAGTTCGGTACAAATATAGAAACAATAGAATTTTATATAACAAAATTTCATGAATTTTATGACGGACTTATAGGTAATGATTTACTTAGGCCATTAAAAGCAAAAATTTGTTAGGAAACTAATACAATAAAAATAGGAGAAAATAAACTCCCTCTCTTTATTAAAAGTGCATACCAACAGGAAAAACAGGACGAGGAAAATAATTATATGAAAGAGCTACACAGGAACCGAATAATAGACCTAGAATTTAATTTTCCATCCAATTTGGAATCATTAAATGATCAAATTAGAACAGAACATTTGAATCCTGAGGAAAAATCACAATTATTAAAAGTAATAAATAAATATTATGACACCAGAAAAATGACAAACTTTCATTTACTTCTGCTATAAAGCATAAAATTCGAACCACCAACAACATACCTATATTTTCAAAATCATACAGATACCCATACGTACATAAAAAAGAGGTAGAAGACCAGATCAAAGACATGTTGAAAAACAGAATAATTAGAAACAGTAGTTCGCCATATTCAGCTCCAATTTGGATAGTGCTAAAGAAGGCCGACGCTAGTGGAAAACCAAAATGGAGACTAGTCGTTTATTATCGTAAACTAAATGAAGTTACGATAGATGATAAATTTCCTATCCCAAATATAGACGAGATACTAGAAAAATTGGGAAGAAGCCAATACTTTACCACTCTCGATCTAGCAAAGGGTTTTCACCAGATTGAAATAGAGGAAGAAGATATCCACAAAACTGCATTTAGTGTCGAAGGCGGGCATTATGAATTTCTCCGAATGGCATTTGTACTAAAAACAGCGCCTGCGACATTTCAGAGACTTATGAATAGTATACTACATGATTATATTAACAAAATATGCTTAGTATATTTAGACGATATAATTATATTTTCAACATCTTTACAAGAACACATAAATTCACTTAGATTAATATTCGCAAGGATTCATGAAGCTAATTTAAAGATTCAGCTAGACAAATCAGAATTTTTGAAAAGGGAAACAGAGTTCCTCGGACATATAGTTACAACGGAAGGCGTTAAGCCTAACCCTAAAAAGATAGAATGCGTCGTTAATTTTCCAATACCTAAAACAACAAAGAAAATTAAACAGTTTCTAGGATTAACCGGCTATTACAGAAAATTTATAAAGGACTATTCGTCTATAGCTAAACCCATGACTAAATATTTGAAGAAAGATTGCAAAATGAACATAAATGACCCAGAATATGAAAAAAGCTTTAGTACCCTTAAGACCCTATTAACACACGATCCAATATTAGCATATTCGGATTTTACAAAAACATTTACACTTACTACTGATGCCAGCAATTATGCCTTAGGAGCAGTGCTTTCCCAAAATAACCACCCAATATGTTACGCCAGCCGTACCCTCAACTCACACGAAATAAATTACAGTACAATAGAGAAGGAATTATTGGCCATCATATGGGCTACAAAATATTTTAGACCGTACCTTTTTGGACGTAAATTTATAATAGAAACTGATCACAAGCCACTAACATGGCTTTTCTCTATTAAGGAACCTAATTCAAAACTTGTAAGGTGGAGGCTAAAATTATCAGAATTCGATTATGAAATAAGATACAAAAAGGGAACCAAGAATGCTAATGCTGACGCTTTATCTAGGATTGAAACTGAGCTTAGTAGCATAAATACATTGGAATCCGATAATACAATAATAAAGGAAACTACATCACCAATAAATATGTTCAAAAATCAAGTTATTATTATAAAAACAACCTCTGGAAAAGAAAAATTGTTTATATGAAAGAAATGGACAGAGAAACAGATATTACTTTGCTTAAAAACCACTTTAACCCCACACAATTAAAACTGTTTACTAATAATACAAAATTTAGAATACTAAGATGTCCACTCCAAACAGAGGATATAGAAGATGAAAATCATTTAGCTGAAATTATAAAAAATGAACACCTTGATAAAAATCATCGAGGAATAGAAGCAGTATACAAGGAGCTAGCCACACGCATATACAATCCGAAGTTAAAACTAAGGATAACGCAATTTATAAATATGTAGTTGCGAAATTTGTAACCTAGAAAAATACGATAGGAAACCTCCAAAGATACCCTATAAAAGCACAGAAACCCCATATAAACCACTGGAAATACTACACATAGATGTGTTTTATACTTTAAATAAAAAATTATTTATGACAGTTATTGATAAGTTTTCAAAATTTGCTTTAGCAATTCAAATAAATGGAAGAAGCTGGACAGAATTTAAAACAAAATTACTACAGATAATTAATACGTATGGAAGAATAAATAAAATTGTTGTAGATAATGAACTTGGATTTAAGGCTATACCGATGCAAGAGTTCTTGAAGAAAGAAAACATAGACATCCATTTCACTTCTAATAGTAACCACACGTCTAACGCGGATATTGAAAGACTACATAACACTATTAACGAACTACGGTTACTAAGACATGATAAAGAAAACCAAAATGAAACTATTGAAGATACAATGACAAGAATAATAGGCTTTTATAATAATACGGTACATAGCACCACAGGTATTAAACCAATTGACTTTGTAAACGGCAAAATACATGGAAATAGATATAAGGAAATTCATAATCTAATAGAATCAAGGAAAGGAATGTATATACAGAAATTAAATGAAGATAGGAAAGATATAGAATTAGAAAATGGAACAAATTATATTAAGGAAATAAGGGGTGGTAAAAACCACAATAAATATAGAAAAGTCAACGCAGTTAAAATAGATGACGACCACTTGCAGACCGTTAGAACTGGACATAAATATTATAAGACTAATGTTAAACCTAAAAAGAAATACGAAGACAGAGATAACCCAACTATAGTATTTACAACATAATCTCTTTTCAGATGACGCCTTGGACTTTAATATTTACTTTGATCATGTCTACAAGCGCACAATACCTAGATATTCAAGACTTGACAAACAATAATTAAATTAAATGAAATCAAGCCAATAGAAACTTATTCCAAGATAATACACATTATTAATATGACAATGTACAAAGAAACTCTCGAGTTAATTTCAGACAATGTAGAGACGTTAAAAACAACAACAACAGATACAAAGACACTATTAGACACAGTTGACAAAAACTTTGCAATACTTAAAGCCAAGATAGATAATTTGAACCCACAATTTAGACAAAAACGAGGACTAATTAACTTATTAGGCAAAGGATTAAAAATTGTAGCAGGAACAATGGACAGTAAAGATGAGGAACACATTAAGAATTCTTTAAAACTACTTTACGAAAACGACGGACTTCTAACTAACACAATACGTAACCTAACCCAAGTCAATACCTTCTTAACAACACAGATACAAAACATAACTAATCATATTAACACACAACAAATACACGTGGAAAAATACTTGAATCAGTTTAAGAACATTTTTCGAAATAAAATAGCAACATTAGAGGACGAAGTTATATTCATGAAACATATTTATCAAATTAATAACGATATAACACTATTACGTAACCACATTGACGACATAGGACAAGTCATTTTCTCCAGCAAACTAGGAATTATTTCAACCGACCTTTTAACCCCAAAGGAAATGGACCTAATAACAGATTTTGACAGAAACATAAACATAAAAACCTCTGTAGCCCTGCATGACGAAAATATACTATTAATTTTCAAGATACCCTTATATTCAAAACACACGCTCAGCAAAATCACTTTCGAACCAATCCCAGATATCAAAAATAAATCATTGGCATTGAAATCATATACAATACTTACCGATCACAACAAGAAAATATATGAACCATTTCTTCAAGATAATTTAGAGAAAAATTTAATTGTGATTAAAAATGACTGTATACAAAATATTTTAGAGTATAAAAAAGCAAATTGTCCTTTGAAAAATTCCGAAGTTGAAGAAGTAGTAGAAATACTTCCTGGATTACTTATATTTAAAAACTATTACCAAAGTCTCAAACATAATTGTAATGATGTAGAACTTCAAATTAAAGGAACTTTTCTTATAAAATTTGGAAATTGTAAAATTATAACTAAAAGCAAAAATTATACTAATGTTAATTTAAGAATTAAAGATAAAATAATACTGCCAAATATTGTAACAAAAATCAAAAGTAAAAAATATTACCCTAAGTGATCTAAAACTAGAAACACTGTACTTAAGACAAATAAAATATGAAGAAAATTTAAACAATATGTTACACCACAACAAGAAAATAAAAACTATTAGTATTAGTGTTGATATTGTAATTATTTTGTGTCATAAGTTTAGCAATTATATATATTATAAGACCAAAACAAATTTTTAATGTTTCGTCGGAGCCTCAATCTAACGGTGGGGGTGTTATAATGTCTCCCGTTATTCCCTTAACACAACATAATTTAAGTATGTATATACATACATACATATAAACATACAAACATACATACTTTAATCTATTTTATTTAAATGCATTTCCGTTCTCACGACAAAAATGCAGCTTACATTTTAAGTTCAGACATTTTTCCAAGAATTGTTTACACTTTAAAATTAATAAAGTGCAATTTTATATATTTTTATTTTTTAATAAATGCGATAACTTCTTTTTCCAAATAATTTTAACATAAGTTTGCTTTGTTCTCAATACCAAAGACAGGAAACAAAGCACACTTATGATTGATCAGCAAATATCGACAGAGAAACATTTTTAACTATTAAGCATAAAATTAGTATTTAAGAAAAGAAAAATGACAATAAAGATATAGTTTAATTTCAAAAGTGAAAGTGTGAAAAGTGTTTTTATTCAAGTATCATTAATTGATACATTTAAGTGGCGCAGTCGGTAGGATACCCGTGTATTCTTATATAAAGAAAGAATATTTAATATTTTAAACGGGTGATCCTTAGAAATTAATTTTTGTCCGGAAGATCGGGAAAATTAAAATCCTTTAAAAGATTACAGGATAAAAACAAAAAATTAATTTAAAAGACTTTTTTTGTCCGGAAGATCGGGAAAAATTAAAATCCTTTAAAAGATTAAAGGATAAAAACAAAAAATTAATTCGAAAGACCTTTTTTGTCCGGAAGATCGGAAAAACTAAAATCCTTTAAAAGATTAAAGGATAAAAACAAAAAATTAATTCGAAAGACCTTTTTTGTCCGGAAGATCGGGAAAATTAAAATCCTTTAAAAGATTAAAGGATAAAAACAAAAAAATAATTCAAAAAGAATTTTTTGTCCGGAAGATCGGGAAAAATTAAAATCCTTTAAAAGATTAAAGGACAAAAACAAAAATTAATTCGAAAGACTTTTTGTCCGGAAGATCGGGAAAAATTAAAATCCTTTAAAAGATTAGAGGATAAAAACAAAAATTAATTCGAAAGACTTTTTGTCCGAAAGATCGGAAAAAATTAAATCCTTTGAAAGATTAAAGGATAAAACAAAAAAAAAATTAATTCAAGTCTTTTTTGTCCGGAAGATCGGGAAAAATTAAAATCCTTTAAAAGATTAAAGGATAAAAACAAAAAAAAAACTATATTCGAAAAACATTTTTCTGGAAGATCGGGAAAAATTAAAACTTTTTAAAAGATTAAAGTATAAAAGCAAAACATTTATAAGAACCTTTTTGTCCGAAAGATCGAAAAAAAATAATAAAAAATAAAAAAATATAATTTTATAATAATAAGAAATAAAAAATATATATAAACATTTGAAGGATTGAATTTGAAGTTGACCAATCGAATAAAAATTGTACAACAAAAGTAAAAATCATCTATAACAAAGTGAAAATCATCAAAAAACAACTAATTAAAGAAGCCATCTCAGGAAACAACAGCGGAGCAACAAAGAAATAATTAATTAAGGATTGAATTTGAAGTTGACCAACCAAATAAAAATTGTACAACAAAAGTAAAAATCATCTATAACAGAGTGAAAATCATCAAAAAAAAACAACTAATTAAAGAAGGCATCTCAGGAAACAACAGCGGAGCAACAAAGAAATAATTAATTAAGGTATTTTATATACGTATATATATATTTAATACTATTAAAATTTAGAAAAAAAAACAAAGTAATAATTTAGCCATTATAAAAGAGAAGTGCTTTAGTAATTGCCATAAAAAAAAAGAAAGTTCATAATTTTTTTTTTGTTGTGTGATCTGATGAGTGATACCGATTCATTATCTAACTACCCATCAGATATAGATTTTATTGAAGAGGATATACTCTTACCCAGACTACACTTTAGACTCAGGGATAGAATTTAACAACGGTTACCTGACGGAAATTAACACAGCAGAAGTAAGAAATAGGAAACTCACCAGAAATCAACGTTACTTTAGAAAAATACTAAGAAATTTTTATAGAAGAAGGTTATTTAGAAATAACCAACAAGATGACTGAACAACCCCAAATATTTTCAATTAGCATCATCCCATTGAAATATATAAATCAACTCCCAGAATTTAGCGGCGACTATCGTGACTTACAGACATTCACTAACTTAATAGATAGGGTCCACCCTTTACTGACCGCTTATGATGAGCCATCACAGTTACTTTTTTCCGATATGATTAAGAGCAAACTAATTGGAAAGGCAAGGGAAGTTATAGAAATCAATTGCCAAGCTCAATCATGGATAGCAATAAAGAACGTACTAAATAACAATTTCGGTGACAGATGCGGTTTAGAGGAACTTTTTGATAGGCTTAAAAGCACAACTTTTAAAACTAATAGTGTGGAATTTTACAATGAAATCAAACAACGACTTAGAAACCTTAACAACAAAACAATTATGACAATTGGTCCTGGTCCTGCAGCTAACCAATGTGCAAAGAACAACATGAAATCTGCCCTAAATATATTAAAGGAAAAAATACTAGAGCCCATGCGTACCATTCTATTATGTTGAAACCCTGAAAGTCTAGAAATGGCAATGGAAATTCTATTTCAGGCTGGCTATGCATACGTTACGTCACCAAATACGATATTTTCTACTCATGGAAAACCACCAAAACAGGAACACAAATACCGGCAAAACTACAAATACAATAATGGAACTTACAATAACCATAGTACGAATAATCGAGACACACCAATCTACCTTTCAGAATCATTACCAGAATAATCCAAATAATTCTCATAATTGGCGAGAAGGAAACTACAGAAATGTTACTCACAACGGACAAAACTTCCAAAGACAAAATAATTGGAATCCCTTCCGACAACAGGACTTACAACGCGCAAACAATTTCCCAAGACCTGAACCTATGGACATAAATAACCTCGAAACACAGACTAAACCAACTATGGACGAAAATTTTCGTTATTCAGCCTCAGGGAACTTCCATATATAAAAATAAAATCGAAATTGGGACACCTAAAACTAATCGTAGATACAGGTGCAACCAATTCTATTTTAAATCCAAATATATGGCATCCTAAATGGATAAGGAAAATTGAACCAATTTCTATTAAAACTTTGCAGCATAGAATAAACCTTTATGAAAAAGCCAGAATTCCTACTTTTAAGGAGTTCGGTACAAATATAGAAACAATAGAATTTTATATAACAAAATTTCATGAATTTTATGACGGACTTATAGGTAATGATTTACTTAGGCCATTAAAAGCAAAAATTTGTTAGGAAACTAATACAATAAAAATAGGAGAAAATAAACTCCCTCTCTTTATTAAAAGTGCATACCAACAGGAAAAACAGGACGAGGAAAATAATTATATGAAAGAGCTACACAGGAACCGAATAATAGACCTAGAATTTAATTTTCCATCCAATTTGGAATCATTAAATGATCAAATTAGAACAGAACATTTGAATCCTGAGGAAAAATCACAATTATTAAAAGTAATAAATAAATATTATGACACCAGAAAAATGACAAACTTTCATTTACTTCTGCTATAAAGCATAAAATTCGAACCACCAACAACATACCTATATTTTCAAAATCATACAGATACCCATACGTACATAAAAAAGAGGTAGAAGACCAGATCAAAGACATGTTGAAAAACAGAATAATTAGAAACAGTAGTTCGCCATATTCAGCTCCAATTTGGATAGTGCCAAAGAAGGCCGACGCTAGTGGAAAACCAAAATGGAGACTAGTCGTTTATTATCGTAAACTAAATGAAGTTACGATAGATGATAAATTTCCTATCCCAAATATAGACGAGATACTAGAAAAATTGGGAAGAAGCCAATACTTTACCACTCTCGATCTAGCAAAGGGTTTTCACCAGATTGAAATAGAGGAAGAAGATATCCACAAAACTGCATTTAGTGTCGAAGGCGGGCATTATGAATTTCTCCGAATGGCATTTGGACTAAAAACAGCGCCTGCGACATTTCAGAGACTTATGAATAGTATACTACATGATTATATTAACAAAATATGCTTAGTATATTTAGACGATATAATTATATTTTCAACATCTTTACAAGAACACATAAATTCACTTAGATTAATATTCGCAAGGATTCATGAAGCTAATTTAAAGATTCAGCTAGACAAATCAGAATTTTTGAAAAGGGAAACAGAGTTCCTCGGACATATAGTTACAACGGAAGGCGTTAAGCCTAACCCTAAAAAGATAGAATGCGTCGTTAATTTTCTAATACCTAAAACAACAAAGAAAATTAAACAGTTTCTAGGATTAACCGGCTATTACAGAAAATTTATAAAGGACTATTCGTCTATAGCTAAACCCATGACTAAATATTTGAAGAAAGATTGCAAAATGAACATAAATGACCCAGAATATGAAAAAAGCTTTAGTACCCTTAAGACCCTATTAACACACGATCCAATATTAGCATATTCGGATTTTACAAAAACATTTACACTTACTACTGATGCCAGCAATTATGCCTTAGGAGCAGTGCTTTCCCAAAATAACCACCCAATATGTTACGCCAGCCGTACCCTCAACTCACACGAAATAAATTACAGTACAATAGAGAAGGAATTATTGGCCATCATATGGGCTACAAAATATTTTAGACCGTACCTTTTTGGACGTAAATTTATAATAGAAACTGATCACAAGCCACTAACATGGCTTTTCTCTATTAAGGAACCTAATTCAAAACTTGTAAGGTGGAGGCTAAAATTATCAGAATTCGATTATGAAATAAGATACAAAAAGGGAACCAAGAATGCTAATGCTGACGCTTTATCTAGGATTGAAACTGAGCTTAGTAGCATAAATACATTGGAATCCGATAATACAATAATAAAGGAAACTACATCACCAATAAATATGTTCAAAAATCAAGTTATTATTATAAAAACAACCTCTGGAAAAGAAAAATTGTTTATATGAAAGAAATGGACAGAGAAACAGATATTACTTTGCTTAAAAACCACTTTAACCCCACACAATTAAATGCTATTTTAATAGAGGAAGAATTTTATGAAATTTTTAAAAATACTTATGAAGAACTGTTTACTAATAATACAAAATTTAGAATACTAAGATGTCCACTCCAAACAGAGGATATAGAAGATGAAAATCATTTAGCTGAAATTATAAAAAATGAACACCTTGATAAAAATCATCGAGGAATAGAAGCAGTATACAAGGAGCTAGCCACACGCATATACAATCCGAAGTTAAAACTAAGGATAACGCAATTTATAAATATGTAGTTGCGAAATTTGTAACCTAGAAAAATACGATAGGAAACCTCCAAAGATACCCTATAAAAGCACAGAAACCCCATATAAACCACTGGAAATACTACACATAGATGTGTTTTATACTTTAAATAAAAAATTATTTATGACAGTTATTGATAAGTTTTCAAAATTTGCTTTAGCAATTCAAATAAATGGAAGAAGCTGGACAGAATTTAAAACAAAATTACTACAGATAATTAATACGTATGGAAGAATAAATAAAATTGTTGTAGATAATGAACTTGGATTTAAGGCTATACCGATGCAAGAGTTCTTGAAGAAAGAAAACATAGACATCCATTTCACTTCTAATAGTAACCACACGTCTAACGCGGATATTGAAAGACTACATAACACTATTAACGAACTACGGTTACTAAGACATGATAAAGAAAACCAAAATGAAACTATTGAAGATACAATGACAAGAATAATAGGCTTTTATAATAATACGGTACATAGCACCACAGGTATTAAACCAATTGACTTTGTAAACGGCAAAATACATGGAAATAGATATAAGGAAATTCATGATCTAATAGAATCAAGGAAAGGAATGTATATACAGAAATTAAATGAAGATAGGAAAGATATAGAATTAGAAAATGGAACAAATTATATTAAGGAAATAAGGGGTGGTAAAAACCACAATAAATATAGAAAAGTCAACGCAGTTAAAATAGATGACGACCACTTGCAGACCGTTAGAACTGGACATAAATATTATAAGACTAATGTTAAACCTAAAAAGAAATACGAAGACAGAGATAACCCAACTATAGTATTTACAACATAATCTCTTTTCAGATGACGCCTTGGACTTTAATATTTACTTTGATCATGTCTACAAGCGCACAATACCTAGATATTCAAGACTTGACAAACAATAATTAAATTAAATGAAATCAAGCCAATAGAAACTTATTCCAAGATAATACACATTATTAATATGACAATGTACAAAGAAACTCTCGAGTTAATTTCAGACAATGTAGAGACGTTAAAAACAACAACAACAGATACAAAGACACTATTAGACACAGTTGACAAAAACTTTGCAATACTTAAAGCCAAGATAGATAATTTGAACCCACAATTTAGACAAAAACGAGGACTAATTAACTTATTAGGCAAAGGATTAAAAATTGTAGCAGGAACAATGGACAGTAAAGATGAGGAACACATTAAGAATTCTTTAAAACTACTTTACGAAAACGACGGACTTCTAACTAACACAATACGTAACCTAACCCAAGTCAATACCTTCTTAACAACACAGATACAAAACATAACTAATCATATTAACACACAACAAATACACGTGGAAAAATACTTGAATCAGTTTAAGAACATTTTTCGAAATAAAATAGCAACATTAGAGGACGAAGTTATATTCATGAAACATATTTATCAAATTAATAACGATATAACACTATTACGTAACCACATTGACGACATAGGACAAGTCATTTTCTCCAGCAAACTAGGAATTATTTCAACCGACCTTTTAACCCCAAAGGAAATGGACCTAATAACAGATTTTGACAGAAACATAAACATAAAAACCTCTGTAGCCCTGCATGACGAAAATATACTATTAATTTTCAAGATACCCTTATATTCAAAACACACGCTCAGCAAAATCACTTTCGAACCAATCCCAGATATCAAAAATAAATCATTGGCATTGAAATCATATACAATACTTACCGATCACAACAAGAAAATATATGAACCATTTCTTCAAGATAATTTAGAGAAAAATTTAATTGTGATTAAAAATGACTGTATACAAAATATTTTAGAGTATAAAAAAGCAAATTGTCCTTTGAAAAATTCCGAAGTTGAAGAAGTAGTAGAAATACTTCCTGGATTACTTATATTTAAAAACTATTACCAAAGTCTCAAACATAATTGTAATGATGTAGAACTTCAAATTAAAGGAACTTTTCTTATAAAATTTGGAAATTGTAAAATTATAACTAAAAGCAAAAATTATACTAATGTTAATTTAAGAATTAAAGATAAAATAATACTGCCAAATATTGTAACAAAAATCAAAAGTAAAAAATATTACCCTAAGTGATCTAAAACTAGAAACACTGTACTTAAGACAAATAAAATATGAAGAAAATTTAAACAATATGTTACACCACAACAAGAAAATAAAAACTATTAGTATTAGTGTTGATATTGTAATTATTTTGTGTCATAAGTTTAGCAATTATATATATTATAAGACCAAAACAAATTTTTAATGTTTCGTCGGAGCCTCAATCTAACGGTGGGGGTGTTATAATGTCTCCCGTTATTCCCTTAACACAACATAATTTAAGTATGTATATACATACATACATATAAACATACAAACATACATACATTAATCTATTTTATACTTCCGTTCTCACGACAAAAATGCAGCTTACATTTTAAGTTCAGACATTTTTCCAAGAATTGTTTACACTTTAAAATTAATAAAGTGCAATTTTATATATTTTTATTTTTTAATAAATGCGATAACTTCTTTTTCCAAATAATTTTAACATAAGTTTGCTTTGTTCTCAATACCAAAGACAGGAAACAAAGCACACTTATGATTGATCAGCAAATATCGACAAAGAAACATTTTTAACTATTAAGCATAAAATTAGTATTTAAGAAAAGAAAAATGACAATAAAGATATAGTTTAATTTCAAAAGTGAAAGTGTGAAAAGTGTTTTTATTCAAGTATCATTAATTGATACATTTAAGTGGCGCAGTCGGTAGGATACCCGTGTATTCTTATATAAAGAAAGAATATTTAATATTTTAAACGGGTGATCCTTAGAAATTAATTTTTGTCCGGAAGATCGGGAAAATTAAAATCCTTTAAAAGATTAAAGGATAAAAACAAAAAAATAATTCAAAAAGAATTTTTTGTCCGGAAGATCGGGAAAAATTAAAATCCTTTAAAAGATTAAAGGATAAAAACAAAAATTAATTCGAAAGACTTTTTGTCCGGAAGATCGGGAAAAATTAAAATCCTTTAAAAGATTAGAGGATAAAAACAAAAATTTATTCGAAAGACTTTTTGTCCGAAAGATCGGAAAAAATTAAATCCTTTGAAAGATTAAAGGATAAAACAAAAAAAAAATTAATTCAAGTCTTTTTTGTCCGGAAGATCGGGAAAAATTAAAATCCTTTAAAAGATTAAAGGATAAAAACAAAAAAAAACTATATTCGAAAAACTTTTTTCTGGAAGATCGGGAAAAATTAAAACTTTTTAAAAGATTAAAGTATAAAAGCAAAACATTTATAAGAACCTTTTTGTCCGAAAGATCGAAAAAAATAATAAAAAATAAAAAAATATAATTTTATAATAATAAGAAATAAAAAATATATATAAACATTTGAAGGATTGAATTTGAAGTTGCCCAATCGAATAAAAATTGTACAACAAAAGTAAAAATCATCTATAACAAAGTGAAAATCATCAAAAAACAACTAATTAAAGAAGCCATCTCAGGAAACAACAGCGGAGCAACAAAGAAATAATTAATTAAGGATTGAATTTGAAGTTGACCAACCAAATAAAAATTGTACAACAAAAGTAAAAATCATCTATAACAGAGTGAAAATCATCAAAAAAAAAACAACTAATTAAAGAAGGCATCTCAGGAAACAACAGCGGAGCAACAAAGAAATAATTAATTAAGGTATTTAATATACGTATATATATATATAATACTATTAAAATTTAGAAAAAAACAAAGTAATAATTTAGCCATTATAAAAGAGAAGTGCTTTAGTAATTGCCATAAAAAAAAAGAAAGTTCATAATTTTTTTTTTTTGTTGTGTGATCTGATGAGTGATACCGATTCATTATCTAACTACCCATCAGATATAGATTTTATTGAAGAGGATATACTCTTACCCAGACTACACTTTAGACTCAGGGATAGAATTTAACAACGGTTACCTGACGGAAATTAACACAGCAGAAGTAAGAAATAGGAAACTCACCAGAAATCAACGTTACTTTAGAAAAATACTAAGAAATTTTTATAGAAGAAGGTTATTTAGAAATAACCAACAAGATGACTGAACAACCCCAACTATTTTCAATTAGCATCATCCCATTGAAATATATAAATCAACTCCCAGAATTTAGCGGCGACTATCGTGACTTACAGACATTCACTAACTTAATAGATAGGGTCCACCCTTTACTGACCGCTTATGATGAGCCATCACAGTTACTTTTTTCCGATATGATTAAGAGCAAACTAATTGGAAAGGCAAGGGAAGTTATAGAAATCAATTGTCAAGCTCAATCATGGATAGCAATAAAGAACGTACTAAATAACAATTTCGGTGACAGATGCGGTTTAGAGGAACTTTTTGATAGGCTTAAAAGCACAACTTTTAAAACTAATAGTGTGGAATTTTACAATGAAATCAAACAACGACTTAGAAACCTTAACAACAAAACAATTATGACAATTGGTCCTGGTCCTGCAGCTAACCAATGTGCAAAGAACAACATGAAATCTGCCCTAAATATATTAAAGGAAAAAATACTAGAGCCCATGCGTACCATTCTATTATGTTGAAACCCTGAAAGTCTAGAAATGGCAATGGAAATTCTATTTCAGGCTGGCTATGCATACGTTACGTCACCAAATACGATATTTTCTACTCATGGAAAACCACCAAAACAGGAACACAAATACCGGCAAAACTACAAATACAATAATGGAACTTACAATAACCATAGTACGAATAATCGAGACACACCAATCTACCTTTCAGAATCATTACCAGAATAATCCAAATAATTCTCATAATTGGCGAGAAGGAAACTACAGAAATGTTACTCACAACGGACAAAACTTCCAAAGACAAAATAATTGGAATCCCTTCCGACAACAGGACTCACAACGCGCAAACAATTTCCCAAGACCTGAACCTATGGACATAAATAACCTCGAAAAACAGACTAAACCAACTATGGACGAAAATTTTCGTTATTCAGCCTCAGGGAACTTCCATATATAAAAATAAAATCGAAATTGGGACACCTAAAACTAATCATAGATACAGGTGCAACCAATTCTATTTTAAATCCAAATATATGGCATCCTAAATGGATAAGGAAAATTGAACCAATTTCTATTAAAACTTTGCAGCATAGAATAAACCTTTATGAAAAAGCCAGAATTCCTACTTTTAAGGAGTTCGGTACAAATATAGAAACAATAGAATTTTATATAACAAAATTTCATGAATTTTATGACGGACTTATAGGTAATGATTTACTTAGGCCATTAAAAGCAAAAATTTGTTAGGAAACTAATACAATAAAAATAGGAGAAAATAAACTCCCTCTCTTTATTAAAAGTGCATACCAACAGGAAAAACAGGACGAGGAAAATAATTATATGAAAGAGCTACAAAGGAACCGAATAATAGACCTAGAATTTAATTTTCCATCCAATTTGGAATCATTAAATGATCAAATTAGAACAGAACATTTGAATCCTGAGGAAAAATCACAATTATTAAAAGTAATAAATAAATATTATGACACCAGAAAAATGACAAACTTTCATTTACTTCTGCTATAAAGCATAAAATTCGAACCACCAACAACATACCTATATTTTCAAAATCATACAGATACCCATACGTACATAAAAAAGAGGTAGAAGACCAGATCAAAGACATGTTGAAAAACAGAATAATTAGAAACAGTAGTTCGCCATATTCAGCTCCAATTTGGATAGTGCCAAAGAAGGCCGACGCTAGTGGAAAACCAAAATGGAGACTAGTCGTTTATTATCGTAAACTAAATGAAGTTACGATAGATGATAAATTTCCTATCCCAAATATAGACGAGATACTAGAAAAATTGGGAAGAAGCCAATACTTTACCACTCTCGATCTAGCAAAGGGTTTTCACCAGATTGAAATAGAGGAAGAAGATATCCACAAAACTGCATTTAGTGTCGAAGGCGGGCATTATGAATTTCTCCGAATGGCATTTGGACTAAAAACAGCGCCTGCGACATTTCAGAGACTTATGAATAGTATACTACATGATTATATTAACAAAATATGCTTAGTATATTTAGACGATATAATTATATTTTCAACATCTTTACAAGAACACATAAATTCACTTAGATTAATATTCGCAAGGCTTCATGAAGCTAATTTAAAGATTCAGCTAGACAAATCAGAATTTTTGAAAAGGGAAACAGAGTTCCTCGGACATATAGTTACAACGGAAGGCGTTAAGCCTAACCCTAAAAAGATAGAATGCGTCGTTAATTTTCCAATACCTAAAACAACAAAGCAAATTAAACAGTTTCTAGGATTAACCGGCTATTACAGAAAATTTATAAAGGACTATTCGTCTATAGCTAAACCCAAAAAACAACTAATTAAAGAAGCCATCTCAGGAAACAACAGCGGAGCAACAAAGAAATAATTAATTAAGGATTGAATTTGAAGTTGACCAACCAAATAAAAATTGTACAACAAAAGTAAAAATCATCTATAACAGAGTGAAAATCATCAAAAAAAAAACAGCTAATCATCAAAAAAAACAAAGAAATAATTAATTAAGGTATTTAATATACGTATATATATATATAATACTATTAAAATTTAGAAAAAAAAACAAAGTAATAATTTAGCCATTATAAAAGAGAAGTGCTTTAGTAATTGCCATAAAAAAAAGAAAGTTCATAATTTTTTTTTTGTTGTGTGATCTGATGAGTGATACCGATTCATTATCTAACTACCCATCAGATATAGATTTTATTGAAGAGGATATACTCTTACCCAGACTACACTTTAGACTCAGGGATAGAATTTAACAACGGTTACCTGACGGAAATTAACACAGCAGAAGTAAGAAATAGGAAACTCACCAGAAATCAACGTTACTTTAGAAAAATACTAAGAAATTTTTATAGAAGAAGGTTATTTAGAAATAACCAACAAGATGACTGAACAACCCCAACTATTTTCAATTAGCATCATCCCATTGAAATATATAAATCAACTCCCAGAATTTAGCGGCGACTATCGTGACTTACAGACATTCACTAACTTAATAGATAGGGTCCACCCTTTACTGACCGCTTATGATGAGCCATCACAGTTACTTTTTTCCGATATGATTAAGAGCAAACTAATTGGAAAGGCAAGGGAAGTTATAGAAATCAATTGTCAAGCTCAATCATGGATAGCAAAGAACGTACTAAATAACAATTTCGGTGACAGATGCGGTTTAGAGGAACTTTTTGATAGGCTTAAAAGCACAACTTTTAAAACTAATAGTGTGGAATTTTACAATGAAATCAAACAACGACTTAGAAACCTTAACAACAAAACAATTATGACAATTGGTCCTGGTCCTGCAGCTAACCAATGTGCAAAGAACAACATGAAATCTGCCCTAAATATATTAAAGGAAAAAATACTGGAGCCCATGCGTACCATTCTATTATGTTGAAACCCTGAAAGTCTAGAAATGGCAATGGAAATTCTATTTCAGGCTGGCTATGCATACGTTACGTCACCAAATACGATATTTTCTACTCATGGAAAACCACCAAAACAGGAACACAAATACCGGCAAAACTACAAATACAATAATGGAACTTACAATAACCATAGTACGAATAATCGAGACACACCAATCTACCTTTCAGAATCATTACCAGAATAATCCAAATAATTCTCATAATTGGCGAGAAGGAAACTACAGAAATGTTACTCACAACGGACAAAACTTCCAAAGACAAAATAATTGGAATCCCTTCCGACAACAGGACTCACAACGCGCAAACAATTTCCCAAGACCTGAACCTATGGACATAAATAACCTCGAAAAACAGACTAAACCAACTATGGACGAAAATTTTCGTTATTCAGCCTCAGGGAACTTCCATATATAAAAATAAAATCGAAATTGGGACACCTAAAACTAATCATAGATACAGGTGCAACCAATTCTATTTTAAATCCAAATATATGGCATCCTAAATGGATAAGGAAAATTGAACCAATTTCTATTAAAACTTTGCAGCATAGAATAAACCTTTATGAAAAAGCCAGAATTCCTACTTTTAAGGAGTTCGGTACAAATATAGAAACAATAGAATTTTATATAACAAAATTTCATGAATTTTATGACGGACTTATAGGTAATGATTTACTTAGGCCATTAAAAGCAAAAATTTGTTAGGAAACTAATACAATAAAAATAGGAGAAAATAAACTCCCTCTCTTTATTAAAAGTGCATACCAACAGGAAAAACAGGACGAGGAAAATAATTATATGAAAGAGCTACACAGGAACCGAATAATAGACCTAGAATTTAATTTTCCATCCAATTTGGAATCATTAAATGATCAAATTAGAACAGAACATTTGAATCCTGAGGAAAAATCACAATTATTAAAAGTAATAAATAAATATTATGACACCAGAAAAATGACAAACTTTCATTTACTTCTGCTATAAAGCATAAAATTCGAACCACCAACAACATACCTATATTTTCAAAATCATACAGATACCCATACGTACATAAAAAAGAGGTAGAAGACCAGATCAAAGACATGTTGAAAAACAGAATAATTAGAAACAGTAGTTCGCCATATTCAGCTCCAATTTGGATAGTGCCAAAGAAGGCCGACGCTAGTGGAAAACCAAAATGGAGACTAGTCGTTTATTATCGTAAACTAAATGAAGTTACGATAGATGATAAATTTCCTATCCCAAATATAGACGAGATACTAGAAAAATTGGGAAGAAGCCAATACTTTACCACTCTCGATCTAGCAAAGGGTTTTCACCAGATTGAAATAGAGGAAGAAGATATCCACAAAACTGCATTTAGTGTCGAAGGCGGGCATTATGAATTTCTCCGAATGGCATTTGGACTAAAAACAGCGCCTGCGACATTTCAGAGACTTATGAATAGTATACTACATGATTATATTAACAAAATATGCTTAGTATATTTAGACGATATAATTATATTTTCAACATCTTTACAAGAACACATAAATTCACTTAGATTAATATTCGCAAGGCTTCATGAAGCTAATTTAAAGATTCAGCTAGACAAATCAGAATTTTTGAAAAGGGAAACAGAGTTCCTCGGACATATAGTTACAACGGAAGGCGTTAAGCCTAACCCTAAAAAGATAGAATGCGTCGTTAATTTTCCAATACCTAAAACAACAAAGCAAATTAAACAGTTTCTAGGATTAACCGGCTATTACAGAAAATTTATAAAGGACTATTCGTCTATAGCTAAACCCAAAAAACAACTAATTAAAGAAGCCATCTCAGGAAACAACAGCGGAGCAACAAAGAAATAATTAATTAAGGATTGAATTTGAAGTTGACCAACCAAATAAAAATTGTACAACAAAAGTAAAAATCATCTATAACAGAGTGAAAATCATCAAAAAAAACAACTAATCATCAAAAAAAACAAAGAAATAATTAATTAAGGTATTTAATATACGTATATATATATATAATACTATTAAAATTTAGAAAAAAAAACAAAGTAATAATTTAGCCATTATAAAAGAGAAGTGCTTTAGTAATTGCCATAAAAAAAAGAAAGTTCATAATTTTTTTTTTGTTGTGTGATCTGATGAGTGATACCGATTCATTATCTAACTACCCATCAGATATAGATTTTATTGAAGAGGATATACTCTTACCCAGACTACACTTTAGACTCAGGGATAGAATTTAACAACGGTTACCTGACGGAAATTAACACAGCAGAAGTAAGAAATAGGAAACTCACCAGAAATCAACGTTACTTTAGAAAAATACTAAGAAATTTTTATAGAAGAAGGTTATTTAGAAATAACCAACAAGATGACTGAACAACCCCAACTATTTTCAATTAGCATCATCCCATTGAAATATATAAATCAACTCCCAGAATTTAGCGGCGACTATCGTGACTTACAGACATTCACTAACTTAATAGATAGGGTCCACCCTTTACTGACCGCTTATGATGAGCCATCACAGTTACTTTTTTCCGATATGATTAAGAGCAAACTAATTGGAAAGGCAAGGGAAGTTATAGAAATCAATTGTCAAGCTCAATCATGGATAGCAATAAAGAACGTACTAAATAACAATTTCGGTGACAGATGCGGTTTAGAGGAACTTTTTGATAGGCTTAAAAGCACAACTTTTAAAACTAATAGTGTGGAATTTTACAATGAAATCAAACAACGACTTAGAAACCTTAACAACAAAACAATTATGACAATTGGTCCTGGTCCTGCAGCTAACCAATGTGCAAAGAACAACATGAAATCTGCCCTAAATATATTAAAGGAAAAAATACTAGAGCCCATGCGTACCATTCTATTATGTTGAAACCCTGAAAGTCTAGAAATGGCAATGGAAATTCTATTTCAGGCTGGCTATGCATACGTTACGTCACCAAATACGATATTTTCTACTCATGGAAAACCACCAAAACAGGAACACAAATACCGGCAAAACTACAAATACAATAATGGAACTTACAATAACCATAGTACGAATAATCGAGACACACCAATCTACCTTTCAGAATCATTACCAGAATAATCCAAATAATTCTCATAATTGGCGAGAAGGAAACTACAGAAATGTTACTCACAACGGACAAAACTTCCAAAGACAAAATAATTGGAATCCCTTCCGACAACAGGACTCACAACGCGCAAACAATTTCCCAAGACCTGAACCTATGGACATAAATAACCTCGAAACACAGACTAAACCAACTATGGACGAAAATTTTCGTTATTCAGCCTCAGGGAACTTCCATATATAAAAATAAAATCGAAATTGGGACACCTAAAACTAATCGTAGATACAGGTGCAACCAATTCTATTTTAAATCCAAATATATGGCATCCTAAATGGATAAGGAAAATTGAACCAATTTCTATTAAAACTTTGCAGCATAGAATAAACCTTTATGAAAAAGCCAGAATTCCTACTTTTAAGGAGTTCGGTACAAATATAGAAACAATAGAATTTTATATAACAAAATTTCATGAATTTTATGACGGACTTATAGGTAATGATTTACTTAGGCCATTAAAAGCAAAAATTTGTTAGGAAACTAATACAATAAAAATAGGAGAAAATAAACTCCCTCTCTTTATTAAAAGTGCATACCAACAGGAAAAACAGGACGAGGAAAATAATTATATGAAAGAGCTACACAGGAACCGAATAATAGACCTAGAATTTAATTTTCCATCCAATTTGGAATCATTAAATGATCAAATTAGAACAGAACATTTGAATCCTGAGGAAAAATCACAATTATTAAAAGTAATAAATAAATATTATGACACCAGAAAAATGACAAACTTTCATTTACTTCTGCTATAAAGCATAAAATTCGAACCACCAACAACATACCTATATTTTCAAAATCATACAGATACCCATACGTACATAAAAAAGAGGTAGAAGACCAGATCAAAGACATGTTGAAAAACAGAATAATTAGAAACAGTAGTTCGCCATATTCAGCTCCAATTTGGATAGTGCCAAAGAAGGCCGACGCTAGTGGAAAACCAAAATGGAGACTAGTCGTTTATTATCGTAAACTAAATGAAGTTACGATAGATGATAAATTTCCTATCCCAAATATAGACGAGATACTAGAAAAATTGGGAAGAAGCCAATACTTTACCACTCTCGATCTAGCAAAGGGTTTTCACCAGATTGAAATAGAGGAAGAAGATATCCACAAAACTGCATTTAGTGTCGAAGGCGGGCATTATGAATTTCTCCGAATGGCATTTGGACTAAAAACAGCGCCTGCGACATTTCAGAGACTTATGAATAGTATACTACATGATTATATTAACAAAATATGCTTAGTATATTTAGACGATATAATTATATTTTCAACATCTTTACAAGAACACATAAATTCACTTAGATTAATATTCGCAAGGCTTCATGAAGCTAATTTAAAGATTCAGCTAGACAAATCAGAATTTTTGAAAAGGGAAACAGAGTTCCTCGGACATATAGTTACAACGGAAGGCGTTAAGCCTAACCCTAAAAAGATAGAATGCGTCGTTAATTTTCCAATACCTAAAACAACAAAGCAAATTAAACAGTTTCTAGGATTAACCGGCTATTACAGAAAATTTATAAAGGACTATTCGTCTATAGCTAAACCCAAAAAACAACTAATTAAAGAAGCCATCTCAGGAAACAACAGCGGAGCAACAAAGAAATAATTAATTAAGGATTGAATTTGAAGTTGACCAACCAAATAAAAATTGTACAACAAAAGTAAAAATCATCTATAACAGAGTGAAAATCATCAAAAAAAACAACTAATCATCAAAAAAAACAAAGAAATAATTAATTAAGGTATTTAATATACGTATATATATATATAATACTATTAAAATTTAGAAAAAAAAACAAAGTAATAATTTAGCCATTATAAAAGAGAAGTGCTTTAGTAATTGCCATAAAAAAAAGAAAGTTCATAATTTTTTTTTGTTGTGTGATCTGATGAGTGATACCGATTCATTATCTAACTACCCATCAGATATAGATTTTATTGAAGAGGATATACTCTTACCCAGACTACACTTTAGACTCAGGGATAGAATTTAACAACGGTTACCTGACGGAAATTAACACAGCAGAAGTAAGAAATAGGAAACTCACCAGAAATCAACGTTACTTTAGAAAAATACTAAGAAATTTTTATAGAAGAAGGTTATTTAGAAATAACCAACAAGATGACTGAACAACCCCAACTATTTTCAATTAGCATCATCCCATTGAAATATATAAATCAACTCCCAGAATTTAGCGGCGACTATCGTGACTTACAGACATTCACTAACTTAATAGATAGGGTCCACCCTTTACTGACCGCTTATGATGAGCCATCACAGTTACTTTTTTCCGATATGATTAAGAGCAAACTAATTGGAAAGGCAAGGGAAGTTATAGAAATCAATTGTCAAGCTCAATCATGGATAGCAATAAAGAACGTACTAAATAACAATTTCGGTGACAGATGCGGTTTAGAGGAACTTTTTGATAGGCTTAAAAGCACAACTTTTAAAACTAATAGTGTGGAATTTTACAATGAAATCAAACAACGACTTAGAAACCTTAACAACAAAACAATTATGACAATTGGTCCTGGTCCTGCAGCTAACCAATGTGCAAAGAACAACATGAAATCTGCCCTAAATATATTAAAGGAAAAAATACTAGAGCCCATGCGTACCATTCTATTATGTTGAAACCCTGAAAGTCTAGAAATGGCAATGGAAATTCTATTTCAGGCTGGCTATGCATACGTTACGTCACCAAATACGATATTTTCTACTCATGGAAAACCACCAAAACAGGAACACAAATACCGGCAAAACTACAAATACAATAATGGAACTTACAATAACCATAGTACGAATAATCGAGACACACCAATCTACCTTTCAGAATCATTACCAGAATAATCCAAATAATTCTCATAATTGGCGAGAAGGAAACTACAGAAATGTTACTCACAACGGACAAAACTTCCAAAGACAAAATAATTGGAATCCCTTCCGACAACAGGACTCACAACGCGCAAACAATTTCCCAAGACCTGAACCTATGGACATAAATAACCTCGAAACACAGACTAAACCAACTATGGACGAAAATTTTCGTTATTCAGCCTCAGGGAACTTCCATATATAAAAATAAAATCGAAATTGGGACACCTAAAACTAATCGTAGATACAGGTGCAACCAATTCTATTTTAAATCCAAATATATGGCATCCTAAATGGATAAGGAAAATTGAACCAATTTCTATTAAAACTTTGCAGCATAGAATAAACCTTTATGAAAAAGCCAGAATTCCTACTTTTAAGGAGTTCGGTACAAATATAGAAACAATAGAATTTTATATAACAAAATTTCATGAATTTTATGACGGACTTATAGGTAATGATTTACTTAGGCGATTAAAAGCAAAAATTTGTTAGGAAACTAATACAATAAAAATAGGAGAAAATAAACTCCCTCTCTTTATTAAAAGTGCATACCAACAGGAAAAACAGGACGAGGAAAATAATTATATGAAAGAGCTACACAGGAACCGAATAATAGACCTAGAATTTAATTTTCCATCCAATTTGGAATCATTAAATGATCAAATTAGAACAGAACATTTGAATCCTGAGGAAAAATCACAATTATTAAAAGTAATAAATAAATATTATGACACCAGAAAAATGACAAACTTTCATTTACTTCTGCTATAAAGCATAAAATTCGAACCACCAACAACATACCTATATTTTCAAAATCATACAGATACCCATACGTACATAAAAAAGAGGTAGAAGACCAGATCAAAGACATGTTGAAAAACAGAATAATTAGAAACAGTAGTTCGCCATATTCAGCTCCAATTTGGATAGTGCCAAAGAAGTCCGACGCTAGTGGAAAACCAAAATGGAGACTAGTCGTTTATTATCGTAAACTAAATGAAGTTACGATAGATGATAAATTTCCTATCCCAAATATAGACGAGATACTAGAAAAATTGGGAAGAAGCCAATACTTTACCACTCTCGATCTAGCAAAGGGTTTTCACCAGATTGAAATAGAGGAAGAAGATATCCACAAAACTGCATTTAGTGTCGAAGGCGGGCATTATGAATTTCTCCGAATGGCATTTGGACTAAAAACAGCGCCTGCGACATTTCAGAGACTTATGAATAGTATACTACATGATTATATTAACAAAATATGCTTAGTATATTTAGACGATATAATTATATTTTCAACATCTTTACAAGAACACATAAATTCACTTAGATTAATATTCGCAAGGCTTCATGAAGCTAATTTAAAGATTCAGCTAGACAAATCAGAATTTTTGAAAAGGGAAACAGAGTTCCTCGGACATATAGTTACAACGGAAGGCGTTAAGCCTAACCCTAAAAAGATAGAATGCGTCGTTAATTTTCCAATACCTAAAACAACAAAGCAAATTAAACAGTTTCTAGGATTAACCGGCTATTACAGAAAATTTATAAAGGACTATTCGTCTATAGCTAAACCCAAAAAACAACTAATTAAAGAAGCCATCTCAGGAAACAACAGCGGAGCAACAAAGAAATAATTAATTAAGGATTGAATTTGAAGTTGACCAACCAAATAAAAATTGTACAACAAAAGTAAAAATCATCTATAACAGAGTGAAAATCATCAAAAAAAACAACTAATCATCAAAAAAAACAAAGAAATAATTAATTAAGGTATTTAATATACGTATATATATATATAATACTATTAAAATTTAGAAAAAAAACAAAGTAATAATTTAGCCATTATAAAAGAGAAGTGCTTTAGTAATTGCCATAAAAAAAAGAAAGTTCATAATTTTTTTTTGTTGTGTGATCTGATGAGTGATACCGATTCATTATCTAACTACCCATCAGATATAGATTTTATTGAAGAGGATATACTCTTACCCAGACTACACTTTAGACTCAGGGATAGAATTTAACAACGGTTACCTGACGGAAATTAACACAGCAGAAGTAAGAAATAGGAAACTCACCAGAAATCAACGTTACTTTAGAAAAATACTAAGAAATTTTTATAGAAGAAGTTTATTTAGAAATAACCAACAAGATGACTGAACAACCCCAACTATTTTCAATTAGCATCATCCCATTGAAATATATAAATCAACTCCCAGAATTTAGCGGCGACTATCGTGACTTACAGACATTCACTAACTTAATAGATAGGGTCCACCCTTTACTGACCGCTTATGATGAGCCATCACAGTTACTTTTTTCCGATATGATTAAGAGCAAACTAATTGGAAAGGCAAGGGAAGTTATAGAAATCAATTGTCAAGCTCAATCATGGATAGCAATAAAGAACGTACTAAATAACAATTTCGGTGACAGATGCGGTTTAGAGGAACTTTTTGATAGGCTTAAAAGCACAACTTTTAAAACTAATAGTGTGGAATCTTACAATGAAATCAAACAACGACTTAGAAACCTTAACAACAAAACAATTATGACAATTGGTCCTGGTCCTGCAGCTAACCAATGTGCAAAGAACAACATGAAATCTGCCCTAAATATATTAAAGGAAAAAATACTAGAGCCCATGCGTACCATTCTATTATGTTGAAACCCTGAAAGTCTAGAAATGGCAATGGAAATTCTATTTCAGGCTGGCTATGCATACGTTACGTCACCAAATACGATATTTTCTACTCATGGAAAACCACCAAAACAGGAACACAAATACCGGCAAAACTACAAATACAATAATGGAACTTACAATAACCATAGTACGAATAATCGAGACACACCAATCTACCTTTTAGAATCATTACCAGAATAATCCAAATAATTCTCATAATTGGCGAGAAGGAAACTACAGAAATGTTACTCACAACGGACAAAACTTCCAAAGACAAAATAATTGGAATCCCTTCCGACAACAGGACTCACAACGCGCAAACAATTTCCCAAGACCTGAACCTATGGACATAAATAACCTCGAAACACAGACTAAACCAACTATGGACGAAAATTTTCGTTATTCAGCCTCAGGGAACTTCCATATATAAAAATAAAATCGAAATTGGGACACCTAAAACTAATCATAGATACAGGTGCAACCAATTCTATTTTAAATCCAAATATATGGCATCCTAAATGGATAAGGAAAATTGAACCAATTTCTATTAAAACTTTGCAGCATAGAATAAACCTTTATGAAAAAGCCAGAATTCCTACTTTAAAGGAGTTCGGTACAAATATAGAAACAATAGAATTTTATATAACAAAATTTCATGAATTTTATGACGGACTTATAGGTAATGATTTACTTAGGCCATTAAAAGCAAAAATTTGTTAGGAAACTAATACAATAAAAATAGGAGAAAATAAACTCCCTCTCTTTATTAAAAGTGCATACCAACAGGAAAAACAGGACGAGGAAAATAATTATATGAAAGAGCTACACAGGAACTGAATAATAGACCTAGAATTTAATTTTCCATCCAATTTGGAATCATTAAATGATCAAATTAGAACAGACCATTTGAATCCTGAGGAAAAATCACAATTATTAAAAGTAATAAATAAATATTATGACACCAGAAAAATGACAAACTTTCATTTACTTCTGCTATAAAGCATAAAATTCGAACCACCAACAACATACCTATATTTTCAAAATCATACAGATACCCATACGTACATAAAAAAGAGGTAGAAGACCAGATCAAAGACATGTTGAAAAACAGAATAATTAGAAACAGTAGTTCGCCATATTCAGCTCCAATTTGGATAGTGCCAAAGAAGGCCGACGCTAGTGGAAAACCAAAATGGAGACTAGTCGTTTATTATCGTAAACTAAATGAAGTTACGATAGATGATAAATTTCCTATCCCAAATATAGACGAGATACTAGAAAAATTGGGAAGAAGCCAATACTTTACCACTCTCGATCTAGCAAAGGGTTTTCACCAGATTGAAATAGAGGAAGAAGATATCCACAAAACTGCATTTAGTGTCGAAGGCGGGCATTATGAATTTCTCCGAATGGCATTTGGACTAAAAACAGCTCCTGCGACATTTCAGAGACTTATGAATAGTATACTACATGATTATATTAACAAAATATGCTTAGTATATTTAGACGATATAATTATATTTTCAACATCTTTACAAGAACACATAAATTCACTTAGATTAATATTCGCAAGGATTCATGAAGCTAATTTAAAGATTCAGCTAGACAAATCAGAATTTTTGAAAAGGGAAACAGAGTTCCTCGGACATATAGTTACAACGGAAGGCGTTAAGCCTAACCCTAAAAAGATAGAATGCGTCGTTAATTTTCCAATACCTAAAACAACAAAGCAAATTAAACAGTTTCTAGGATTAACCGGCTATTACAGAAAATTTATAAAGGACTATTCGTCTATAGCTAAACCCAAAAAACAACTAATTAAAGAAGCCATCTCAGGAAACAACAGCGGAGCAACAAAGAAATAATTAATTAAGGATTGAATTTGAAGTTGACCAACCAAATAAAAATTGTACAACAAAAGTAAAAATCATCTATAACAGAGTGAAAATCATAAAAAAAAACAACTAATCATCAAAAAAAACAAAGAAATAATTAATTAAGGTATTTAATATACGTATATATATATATAATACTATTAAAATTTAGAAAAAAAAACAAAGTAATAATTTAGCCATTATAAAAGAGAAGTGCTTTAGTAATTGCCATAAAAAAAAGAAAGTTCATAATTTTTTTTTTGTTGTGTGATCTGATGAGTGATACCGATTCATTATCTAACTACCCATCAGATATAGATTTTATTGAAGAGGATATACTCTTACCCAGACTACACTTTAGACTCAGGGATAGAATTTAACAACGGTTACCTGACGGAAATTAACACAGCAGAAGTAAGAAATAGGAAACTCACCAGAAATCAACGTTACTTTAGAAAAATACTAAGAAATTTTTATAGAAGAAGGTTATTTAGAAATAACCAACAAGATGACTGAACAACCCCAACTATTTTCAATTAGCATCATCCCATTGAAATATATAAATCAACTCCCAGAATTTAGCGGCGACTATCGTGACTTACAGACATTCACTAACTTAATAGATAGGGTCCACCCTTTACTGACCGCTTATGATGAGCCATCACAGTTACTTTTTTCCGATATGATTAAGAGCAAACTAATTGGAAAGGCAAGGGAAGTTATAGAAATCAATTGTCAAGCTCAATCATGGATAGCAATAAAGAACGTACTAAATAACAATTTCGGTGACAGATGCGGTTTAGAGGAACTTTTTGATAGGCTTAAAAGCACAACTTTTAAAACTAATAGTGTGGAATTTTACAATGAAATCAAACAACGACTTAGAAACCTTAACAACAAAACAATTATGACAATTGGTCCTGGTCCTGCAGCTAACCAATGTGCAAAGAACAACATGAAATCTGCCCTAAATATATTAAAGGAAAAAATACTAGAGCCCATGCGTACCATTCTATTATGTTGAAACCCTGAAAGTCTAGAAATGGCAATGGAAATTCTATTTCAGGCTGGCTATGCATACGTTACGTCACCAAATACGATATTTTCTACTCATGGAAAACCACCAAAACAGGAACACAAATACCGGCAAAACTACAAATACAATAATGGAACTTACAATAACCATAGTACGAATAATCGAGACACACCAATCTACCTTTCAGAATCATTACCAGAATAATCCAAATAATTCTCATAATTGGCGAGAAGGAAACTACAGAAATGTTACTCACAACGGACAAAACTTCCAAAGACAAAATAATTGGAATCCCTTCCGACAACAGGACTCACAACGCGCAAACAATTTCCCAAGACCTGAACCTATGGACATAAATAACCTCGAAACACAGACTAAACCAACTATGGACGAAAATTTTCGTTATTCAGCCTCAGGGAACTTCCATATATAAAAATAAAATCGAAATTGGGACACCTAAAACTAATCGTAGATACAGGTGCAACCAATTCTATTTTAAATCCAAATATATGGCATCCTAAATGGATAAGGAAAATTTAACCAATTTCTATTAAAACTTTGCAGCATAGAATAAACCTTTATGAAAAAGCCAGAATTCCTACTTTTAAGGAGTTCGGTACAAATATAGAAACAATAGAATTTTATATAACAAAATTTCATGAATTTTATGACGGACTTATAGGTAATGATTTACTTAGGCCATTAAAAGCAAAAATTTGTTAGGAAACTAATACAATAAAAATAGGAGAAAATAAACTCCCTCTCTTTATTAAAAGTGCATACCAACAGGAAAAACAGGACGAGGAAAATAATTATATGAAAGAGCTACACAGGAACCGAATAATAGACCTAGAATTTAATTTTCCATCCAATTTGGAATCATTAAATGATCAAATTAGAACAGAACATTTGAATCCTGAGGAAAAATCACAATTATTAAAAGTAATAAATAAATATTATGACACCAGAAAAATGACAAACTTTCATTTACTTCTGCTATAAAGCATAAAATTCGAACCACCAACAACATACCTATATTTTCAAAATCATACAGATACCCATACGTACATAAAAAAGAGGTAGAAGACCAGATCAAAGACATGTTGAAAAACAGAATAATTAGAAACAGTAGTTCGCCATATTCAGCTCCAATTTGGATAGTGCCAAAGAAGGCCGACGCTAGTGGAAAACCAAAATGGAGACTAGTCGTTTATTATCGTAAACTAAATGAAGTTACGATAGATGATAAATTTCCTATCCCAAATATAGACGAGATACTAGAAAAATTGGGAAGAAGCCAATACTTTACCACTCTCGATCTAGCAAAGGGTTTTCACCAGATTGAAATAGAGGAAGAAGATATCCACAAAACTGCATTTAGTGTCGAAGGCGGGCATTATGAATTTCTCCGAATGGCATTTGGACTAAAAACAGCGCCTGCGACATTTCAGAGACTTATGAATAGTATACTACATGATTATATTAACAAAATATGCTTAGTATATTTAGACGATATAATTATATTTTCAACATCTTTACAAGAACACATAAATTCACTTAGATTAATATTCGCAAGGCTTCATGAAGCTAATTTAAAGATTCAGCTAGACAAATCAGAATTTTTGAAAAGGGAAACAGAGTTCCTCGGACATATAGTTACAACGGAAGGCGTTAAGCCTAACCCTAAAAAGATAGAATGCGTCGTTAATTTTCCAATACCTAAAACAACAAAGCAAATTAAACAGTTTCTAGGATTAACCGGCTATTACAGAAAATTTATAAAGGACTATTCGTCTATAGCTAAACCCAAAAAACAACTAATTAAAGAAGCCATCTCAGGAAACAACAGCGGAGCAACAAAGAAATAATTAATTAAGGATTGAATTTGAAGTTGACCAACCAAATAAAAATTGTACAACAAAAGTAAAAATCATCTATAACAGAGTGAAAATCATCAAAAAAAAACAACTAATTAAAGAAGGCATCTCAGGAAACAACAGCGGAGCAACAAAGAAATAATTAATTAAGGTATTTAATATACGTATATATATATATATAATACTATTAAAATTTAGAAAAAAAACAAAGTAATAATTTAGCCATTATAAAAGAGAAGTGCTTTAGTAATTGCCATAAAAAAAAAAGAAAGTTCATAATTTTTTTTTTTTGTTGTGTGATCTGATGAGTGATACCGATTCATTATCTAACTACCCATCAGATATAGATTTTATTGAAGAGGATATACTCTTACCCAGACTACACTTTAGACTCAGGGATAGAATTTAACAACGGTTACCTGACGGAAATTAACACAGCAGAAGTAAGAAATAGGAAACTCACCAGAAATCAACGTTACTTTAGAAAAATACTAAGAAATTTTTATAGAAGAAGGTTATTTAGAAATAACCAACAAGATGACTGAACAACCCCAACTATTTTCAATTAGCATCATCCCATTGAAATATATAAATCAACTCCCAGAATTTAGCGGCGACTATCGTGACTTACAGACATTCACTAACTTAATAGATAGGGTCCACCCTTTACTGACCGCTTATGATGAGCCATCACAGTTACTTTTTTCCGATATGATTAAGAGCAAACTAATTGGAAAGGCAAGGGAAGTTATAGAAATCAATTGTCAAGCTCAATCATGGATAGCAATAAAGAACGTACTAAATAACAATTTCGGTGACAGATGCGGTTTAGAGGAACTTTTTGATAGGCTTAAAAGCACAACTGTTAAAACTAATAGTGTGGAATTTTACAATGAAATCAAACAACGACTTAGAAACCTTAACAACAAAACAATTATGACAATTGGTCCTGGTCCTGCAGCTAACCAATGTGCAAAGAACAACATGAAATCTGCCCTAAATATATTAAAGGAAAAAATACTAGAGCCCATGCGTACCATTCTATTATGTTGAAACCCTGAAAGTCTAGAAATGGCAATGGAAATTCTATTTCATGGAAAACCACCAAAACAGGAACACAAATACCGGCAATACTACAAATACAATAATGGAACTTACAATAACCATAGTACGAATAATCGAGACACACCAATCTACCTTTCAGAATCATTACCAGAATAATCCAAATAATTCTCATAATTGGCGAGAAGGAAACTACAGAAATGTTACTCACAACGGACAAAACTTCCAAAGACAAAATAATTGGAATCCCTTCCGACAACAGGACTCACAACGCGCAAACAATTTCCCAAGACCTGAACCTATGGACATAAATAACCTCGAAACACAGACTAAACCAACTATGGACGAAAATTTTCGTTATTCAGCCTCAGGGAACTTCCATATATAAAAATAAAATCGAAATTGGGACACCTAAAACTAATCATAGATACAGGTGCAACCAATTCTATTTTAAATCCAAATATATGGCATCCTAAATGGATAAGGAAAATTGAACCAATTTCTATTAAAACTTTGCAGCATAGAATAAACCTTTATGAAAAAGCCAGAATTCCTACTTTTAAGGAGTTCGGTACAAATATAGAAACAATAGAATTTTATATAACAAAATTTCATGAATTTTATGACGGACTTATAGGTAATGATTTACTTAGGCCATTAAAAGCAAAAATTTGTTAGGAAACTAATACAATAAAAATAGGAGAAAATAAACTCCCTCTCTTTATTAAAAGTGCATACCAACAGGAAAAACAGGACGAGGAAAATAATTATATGAAAGAGCTACACAGGAACCGAATAATAGACCTAGAATTTAATTTTCCATCCAATTTGGAATCATTAAATGATCAAATTAGAACAGAACATTTGAATCCTGAGGAAAAATCACAATTATTAAAAGTAATAAATAAATATTATGACACCAGAAAAATGACAAACTTTCATTTACTTCTGCTATAAAGCATAAAATTCGAACCACCAACAACATACCTATATTTTCAAAATCATAAAGATACCCATACGTACATAAAAAAGAGGTAGAAGACCAGATCAAAGACATGTTGAAAAACAGAATAATTAGAAACAGTAGTTCGCCATATTCAGCTCCAATTTGGATAGTGCCAAAGAAGGCCGACGCTAGTGGAAAACCAAAATGGAGACTAGTCGTTTATTACCGTAAACTAAATGAAGTTACGATAGATGATAAATTTCCTATCCCAAATATAGACGAGATACTAGAAAAATTGGGAAGAAGCCAATACTTTACCACTCTCGATCTAGCAAAGGGTTTTCACCAGATTGAAATAGAGGAAGAAGATATCCACAAAACTGCATTTAGTGTCGAAGGCGGGCATTATGAATTTCTCCGAATGGCATTTGGACTAAAAACAGCGCCTGCGACATTTCAGAGACTTATGAATAGTATACTACATGATTATATTAACAAAATATGCTTAGTATATTTAGACGATATAATTATATTTTCAACATCTTTACAAGAACACATAAATTCACTTAGATTAATATTCGCAAGGCTTCATGAAGCTAATTTAAAGATTCAGCTAGACAAATCAGAATTTTTGAAAAGGGAAACAGAGTTCCTCGGACATATAGTTACAACGGAAGGCGTTAAGCCTAACCCTAAAAAGATAGAATGCGTCGTTAATTTTCCAATACCTAAAACAACAAAGCAAATTAAACAGTTTCTAGGATTAACCGGCTATTACAGAAAATTTATAAAGGACTATTCGTCTATAGCTAAACCCAAAAAACAACTAATTAAAGAAGCCATCTCAGGAAACAACAGCGGAGCAACAAAGAAATAATTAATTAAGGATTGAATTTGAAGTTGACCAACCAAATAAAAATTGTACAACAAAAGTAAAAATCATCTATAACAGAGTGAAAATCATCAAAAAAAACAACTAATTAAAGAAGGCATCTCAGGAAACAACAGCGGAGCAACAAAGAAATAATTAATTAAGGTATTTAATATACGTATATATATATATAATACTATTAAAATTTAGAAAAAAAACAAAGTAATAATTTAGCCATTATAAAAGAGAAGTGCTTTAGTAATTGCCATAAAAAAAAAGAAAGTTCATAATTTTTTTTTTTTGTTGTGTGATCTGATGAGTGATACCGATTCATTATCTAACTACCCATCAGATATAGATTTTATTGAAGAGGATATACTCTTACCCAGACTACACTTTAGACTCAGGGATAGAATTTAACAACGGTTACCTGACGGAAATTAACACAGCAGAAGTAAGAAATAGGAAACTCACCAGAAATCAACGTTACTTTAGAAAAATACTAAGAAATTTTTATAGAAGAAGGTTATTTAGAAATAACCAACAAGATGACTGAACAACCCCAACTATTTTCAATTAGCATCATCCCATTGAAATATATAAATCAACTCCCAGAATTTAGCGGCGACTATCGTGACTTACAGACATTCACTAACTTAATAGATAGGGTCCACCCTTTACTGACCGCTTATGATGAGCCATCACAGTTACTTTTTTCCGATATGATTAAGAGCAAACTAATTGGAAAGGCAAGGGAAGTTATAGAAATCAATTGTCAAGCTCAATCATGGATAGCAATAAAGAACGTACTAAATAACAATTTCGGTGACAGATGCGGTTTAGAGGAACTTTTTGATAGGCTTAAAAGCACAACTGTTAAAACTAATAGTGTGGAATTTTACAATGAAATCAAACAACGACTTAGAAACCTTAACAACAAAACAATTATGACAATTGGTCCTGGTCCTGCAGCTAACCAATGTGCAAAGAACAACATGAAATCTGCCCTAAATATATTAAAGGAAAAAATACTAGAGCCCATGCGTACCATTCTATTATGTTGAAACCCTGAAAGTCTAGAAATGGCAATGGAAATTCTATTTCAGGCTGGCTATGCATACGTTACGTCACCAAATACGATATTTTCTACTCATGGAAAACCACCAAAACAGGAACACAAATACCGGCAAAACTACAAATACAATAATGGAACTTACAATAACCATAGTACGAATAATCGAGACACACCAATCTACCTTTCAGAATCATTACCAGAATAATTCAAATAATTCTCATAATTGGCGAGAAGGAAACTACAGAAATGTTACTCACAACGGACAAAACTTCCAAAGACAAAATAATTGGAATCCCTTCCGACAACAGGACTCACAACGCGCAAACAATTTCCCAAGACCTGAACCTATGGACATAAATAACCTCGAAACACAGACTAAACCAACTATGGACGAAAATTTTCGTTATTCAGCCTCAGGGAACTTCCATATATAAAAATAAAATCGAAATTGGGACACCTAAAACTAATCATAGATACAGGTGCAACCAATTCTATTTTAAATCCAAATATATGGCATCCTAAATGGATAAGGAAAATTGAACCAATTTCTATTAAAACTTTGCAGCATAGAATAAACCTTTATGAAAAAGCCAGAATTCCTACTTTTAAGGAGTTCGGTACAAATATAGAAACAATAGAATTTTATATAACAAAATTTCATGAATTTTATGACGGACTTATAGGTAATGATTTACTTAGGCCATTAAAAGCAAAAATTTGTTAGGAAACTAATACAATAAAAATAGGAGAAAATAAACTCCCTCTCTTTATTAAAAGTGCATACCAACAGGAAAAACAGGACGAGGAAAATAATTATATGAAAGAGCTACACAGGAACCGAATAATAGACCTAGAATTTAATTTTCCATCCAATTTGGAATCATTAAATGATCAAATTAGAACAGAACATTTGAATCCTGAGGAAAAATCACAATTATTAAAAGTAATAAATAAATATTATGACACCAGAAAAATGACAAACTTTCATTTACTTCTGCTATAAAGCATAAAATTCGAACCACCAACAACATACCTATATTTTCAAAATCATACAGATACCCATACGTACATAAAAAAGAGGTAGAAGACCAGATCAAAGACATGTTGAAAAACAGAATAATTAGAAACAGTAGTTCGCCATATTCAGCTCCAATTTGGATAGTGCCAAAGAAGGCCGACGCTAGTGGAAAACCAAAATGGAGACTAGTCGTTTATTATCGTAAACTAAATGAAGTTACGATAGATGATAAATTTCCTATCCCAAATATAGACGAGATACTAGAAAAATTGGGAAGAAGCCAATACTTTACCACTCTCGATCTAGCAAAGGGTTTTCACCAGATTGAAATAGAGGAAGAAGATATCCACAAAACTGCATTTAGTGTCGAAGGCGGGCATTATGAATTTCTCCGAATGGCATTTGGACTAAAAACAGCGCCTGCGACATTTCAGAGACTTATGAATAGTATAATACATGATTATATTAACAAAATATGCTTAGTATATTTAGACGATATAATTATATTTTCAACATCTTTACAAGAACACATAAATTCACTTAGATTAATATTCGCAAGGCTTCATGAAGCTAATTTAAAGATTCAGCTAGACAAATCAGAATTTTTGAAAAGGGAAACAGAGTTCCTCGGACATATAGTTACAACGGAAGGCGTTAAGCCTAACCCTAAAAAGATAGAATGCGTCGTTAATTTTCCAATACCTAAAACAACAAAGCAAATTAAACAGTTTCTAGGATTAACCGGCTATTACAGAAAATTTATAAAGGACTATTCGTCTATAGCTAAACCCAAAAAACAACTAATTAAAGAAGCCATCTCAGGAAACAACAGCGGAGCAACAAAGAAATAATTAATTAAGGATTGAATTTGAAGTTGACCAACCAAATAAAAATTGTACAACAAAAGTAAAAATCATCTATAACAGAGTGAAAATCATCAAAAAAAACAACTAATCATCAAAAAAAAACAAAGAAATAATTAATTAAGGTATTTAATATACGTATATATATATATAATACTATTAAAATTTAGAAAAAAAAACAAAGTAATAATTTAGCCATTATAAAAGAGAAGTGCTTTAGTAATTGCCATAAAAAAAAGAAAGTTCATATTTTTTTTTTTGTTGTGTGATCTGATGAGTGATACCGATTCATTATCTAACTACCCATCAGATATAGATTTTATTGAAGAGGATATACTCTTACCCAGACTACACTTTAGACTCAGGGATAGAATTTAACAACGGTTACCTGACGGAAATTAACACAGCAGAAGTAAGAAATAGGAAACTCACCAGAAATCAACGTTACTTTAGAAAAATACTAAGAAATTTTTATAGAAGAAGGTTATTTAGAAATAACCAACAAGATGACTGAACAACCCCAACTATTTTCAATTAGCATCATCCCATTGAAATATATAAATCAACTCCCAGAATTTAGCGGCGACTATCGTGACTTACAGACATTCACTAACTTAATAGATAGGGTCCACCCTTTACTGACCGCTTATGATGAGCCATCACAGTTACTTTTTTCCGATATGATTAAGAGCAAACTAATTGGAAAGGCAAGGGAAGTTATAGAAATCAATTGTCAAGCTCAATCATGGATAGCAATAAAGAACGTACTAAATAACAATTTCGGTGACAGATGCGGTTTAGAGGAACTTTTTGATAGGCTTAAAAGCACAACTTTTAAAACTAATAGTGTGGAATTTTACAATGAAATCAAACAACGACTTAGAAACCTTAACAACAAAACAATTATGACAATTGGTCCTGGTCCTGCAGCTAACCAATGTGCAAAGAACAACATGAAATCTGCCCTAAATATATTAAAGGAAAAAATACTAGAGCCCATGCGTACCATTCTATTATGTTGAAACCCTGAAAGTCTAGAAATGGCAATGGAAATTCTATTTCAGGCTGGCTATGCATACGTTACGTCACCAAATACGATATTTTCTACTCATGGAAAACCACCAAAACAGGAACACAAATACCGGCAAAACTACAAATACAATAATGGAACTTACAATAACCATAGTACGAATAATCGAGACACACCAATCTACCTTTCAGAATCATTACCAGAATAATCCAAATAATTCTCATAATTGGCGAGAAGGAAACTACAGAAATGTTACTCACAACGGACAAAACTTCCAAAGACAAAATAATTGGAATCCCTTCCGACAACAGGACTCACAACGCGCAAACAATTTCCCAAGACCTGAACCTATGGACATAAATAACCTCGAAACACAGACTAAACCAACTATGGACGAAAGTTTTCGTTATTCAGCCTCAGGGAACTTCCATATATAAAAATAAAATCGAAATTGGGACACCTAAAACTAATCATAGATACAGGTGCAACCAATTCTATTTTAAATCCAAATATATGGCATCCTAAATGGATAAGGAAAATTGAACCAATTTCTATTAAAACTTTGCAGCATAGAATAAACCTTTATGAAAAAGCCAGAATTCCTACTTTTAAGGAGTTCGGTACAAATATAGAAACAATAGAATTTTATATAACAAAATTTCATGAATTTTATGACGGACTTATAGGTAATGATTTACTTAGGCCATTAAAAGCAAAAATTTGTTAGGAAACTAATACAATAAAAATAGGAGAAAATAAACTCCCTCTCTTTATTAAAAGTGCATACCAACAGGAAAAACAGGACGAGGAAAATAATTATATGAAAGAGCTACACAGGAACCGAATAATAGACCTAGAATTTAATTTTCCATCCAATTTGGAATCATTAAATGATCAAATTAGAACAGAACATTTGAATCCTGAGGAAAAATCACAATTATTAAAAGTAATAAATAAATATTATGACACCAGAAAAATGACAAACTTTCATTTACTTCTGCTATAAAGCATAAAATTCGAACCACCAACAACATACCTATATTTTCAAAATCATACAGATACCCATACGTACATAAAAAAGAGGTAGAAGACCAGATCAAAGACATGTTGAAAAACAGAATAATTAGAAACAGTAGTTCGCCATATTCAGCTCCAATTTGGATAGTGCCAAAGAAGGCCGACGCTAGTGGAAAACCAAAATGGAGACTAGTCGTTTATTATCGTAAACTAAATGAAGTTACGATAGATGATAAATTTCCTATCCCAAATATAGACGAGATACTAGAAAAATTGGGAAGAAGCCAATACTTTACCACTCTCGATCTAGCAAAGGGTTTTCACCAGATTGAAATAGAGGAAGAAGATATCCACAAAACTGCATTTAGTGTCGAAGGCGGGCATTATGAATTTCTCCGAATGGCATTTGGACTAAAAACAGCGCCTGCGACATTTCAGAGACTTATGAATAGTATACTACATGATTATATTATCAAAATATGCTTAGTATATTTAGACGATATAATTATATTTTCAACATCTTTACAAGAACACATAAATTCACTTAGATTAATATTCGCAAGGCTTCATGAAGCTAATTTAAAGATTCAGCTAGACAAATCAGAATTTTTGAAAAGGGAAACAGAGTTCCTCGGACATATAGTTACAACGGAAGGCGTTAAGCCTAACCCTAAAAAGATAGAATGCGTCGTTAATTTTCCAATACCTAAAACAACAAAGCAAATTAAACAGTTTCTAGGATTAACCGGCTATTACAGAAAATTTATAAAGGACTATTCGTCTATAGCTAAACCCATGACTAAATATTTGAAGAAAGATTGCAAAATGAACATAAATGACCCAGAATATGAAAAAAGCTTTAGTACCCTTAAGACCCTATTAACACACGATCCAATATTAGCATATTCGGATTTTACAAAAACATTTACACTTACTACTGATGCCAGCAATTATGCCTTAGGAGCAGTGCTTTCCCAAAATAACCACCCAATATGTTACGCCAGCCGTACCCTCAACTCACACGAAATAAATTACAGTACAATAGAGAAGGAATTATTGGCCATCATATGGGCTACAAAATATTTTAGACCGTACCTTTTTGGACGTAAATTTATAATAGAAACTGATCACAAGCCACTAACATGGCTTTTCTCTATTGAGGAACCTAATTCAAAACTTGTAAGGTGGAGGCTAAAATTATCAGAATTCGATCATGAAATAAGATACAAAAAGGGAACCAAGAATGCTAATGCTGACGCTTTATCTAGGATTGAAACTGAGCTTAGTAGCATAAATACATTGGAATCCGATAATACAATAATAAAGGAAACTACATCATAAGTTTGCTTTGTTCTCAATACCAAAGACAGGAAACAAAGCACACTTATGATTGATCTGCAAATATCGACAAAGAAACATTTTTAACTACGAGGGCGGTTCGGAAACTTCTTAGCCTAGCACAAAAAGCGCGGTATAAACAGAAAAAAGTTAAGTGTTTTGGAAACTTCCATCTCTGCTATGAACACATGTTAAATTTTGTTTCGATCTGGCAACTCCTTCATATAGAAACGGGTGTTCACAAAAGATGCATCCGCGATTTTTTAACAATGGAAAAATTAGAAATGCCTGGTGTCATTAAATATTTACATAAAAAAGGTTTATCGGGACAAGAAATTCATAATGATATGGTGAATGTGTTAGGTGAAAGTGCTCCTTCATATGCAACAGTAAAAAATTGGGTTCATGAATTTAAATGTGGTCGTACAAGCATTAATGATGAACCACGTAGTGGACGTCCAAAAACAGCAACAACAACAGAAATTGTAGGCAAAGTGCATGATATGGTATTAAATGATCGACGAATAAAAGTGCGTGAAATAGCTAATATCATGGGCATCTCAAATGATCGAGTCCATTTAATTTTGCATGAAGAACTACAGATGAAAAAGCTTTCTGCAAGATGGGTGCCGCATTTGTTAACAGTCGAACAAAAACGCATAAGAATGAACATTTCTCAAGCTTGTTTGGATCGTTTTAAGCGAAATAAAATGGATTTTAAGCGTCGTTTCATAACTGTTGATGAGACATGGATCCACCACTATACTCCAGAGACAAAAGAACAATCCAAACAGTGGACTGAAGCTGGAGGAAGTGCCCCAAAGAAGGCAAAAACAATTCAATCGGCTGGTAAGGTTATGGCAACGGTTTTTTGGGACTTCAAAGGTATTTTATTGATTGACTATCTGCAAAAGGGTAAAACAATAAATTCAGGGTACTATTGCAACCTTTTGGATCAATTAAATGTACAAATTCGAGAAAAACGTCCTGGCTTACAACACAAAAAAATAATTTTTCATCAAGACAACTCACCAGCGCACAAGAGTGTTTTAACAATGGCTAAAATCAACGAATTAAAGTACGAGTTGCTTGACCACCCACCTTATTCTCCTGATTTGGGTCCCAGTGACTTTTACCTGTTCCCAAATCTAAAAAAATTCCTTGCTGGCAAGCGTTTTACCTCAAATGAAGATGCAATTACAGTTGTAAACCACTATTTTGAAGACCTTGAGGAAAACTATTTTAATCAAGGGATTGAATTGCTAGAAAAGCGTTGGACTAAGTGTATTGAAGTTTCAGGAGATTATATTGAAACATCAAAATATTTTTGAAAAACTAACTATTCTCTTTCATTGATATGCTAAGAAGTTTCCGAACCGCCCTCGTATTAAGCATAAAATTAGTGTTTAAGAAAAGAAAAATGACAATAAAGATATAGTTTAATTTCAAAAGTGAAAGTGTGAAAAGTGTTTTTTTTTTCAAGTATCATTAATTGATATATTTAAGTGCACATCTGATCAGCCTTTTTAAAGAAAAAGTTTGACCAAATTGACCTTCAAATATCACAAATATACAACAAGATACACAATGATAGTAAATAACTACATATATCAAGAACGCATAAGTAGTAGGGAATTGAGGATACTGCCGCAATTAAAATTTGAAATTTGGGTAATTAAAATTTTAAAATTCTTGGAAATTTGTGAAATTTGATACCTTGAGTTTTCGACGGCACGCTTTGATGTTTTTTGTTTAAATTCATTACATCACTACAATGCACAAACAATTTTAGAAATTTATTACGGAGTTCGTTTACTAAATTTCTTTTTAAAGACATTGAGTTGTTTTACAGTTTTTTGGAGAGTGTTGTGATCTACTTAATACACTTTCAGCATTTATACTATTTATACAAAAGCGGTTAGTAAAACAACATAAAAATACCTTGGTATGAAATTTTCATGAGTCATCAAACGTTAGCTCAAAAATAAATCATAGGTCCCTTCTATCAATTTCTATTCGTGCAAGAATAGTTGGTCTGTCAAATTGAGAAAAAAAAATAAAATAAAAAAATATTAATAATAATGTTATGATTTGCTGGCTAGAAAGTTTTGATGGAGTAAAACTTGAAAACATCTTCATATTTATACTCAAAGACAACCTAAATATGAATACCTGCAGAAATTAATTTCATTAATGAAAGTATTATTGGGTATTACACATTTACATATAATGAATCTGTTATTTCTTTTAAGAAAGCTAGAAGTAATACCAATATGATATTTAACCATGAAGCATATTTTTGTATGGGGTAAGATAAGAATGTTGATGCATTCTAGTAATGTCAAACTTATACCATAATCACCAAATATTTGATAGGAAATAATCATAATGGAGTTAGAATGTTTAAGTAATATGAGAAAAATATAAATCATGATGGATTTAAAAATAAGGAATTTCGATTATAAGCAAAGATACTGAATTAAGTGATGATCGTCTTAGAAAATTATTTGACTACATAACAGTATAGTTTTTCACATTTTATCTGACCTTAAACTTCATTCATCTAAATGTTATAAATGTCCAGCTACTTGTACGCTGATAACTCAATCTGAATCAGATAACCTGATCTGATACCTGATAACCAGATCTGTAAACTAGATCAGCTCCTAATAAGCTGATCTTAAAACCAGACCAGCTCCTGATAAGCTGATCTGAAAACCAAATCAGGTCCTGATAAGCTGATCTGAAAACCAGATCAGGTCCTGATAAGCTGATCTGAACACCAGATCAAGTCCTGATAAGCTGATCTGAAAACCAGATCAGATCCTTATAAGCTGATCTGAAAACCAGATCGGGTCCTGATAAGCTGATCTGAAAACCAGACCAGCTCCTGATAAGCTGATCTGAAAACCAGACCAGCTCCTGATAAGCTGATCTGAAAACCAGACCAGCTCCTGATAAGCTGAACTGAAAACCAGATCAGGTCCTGATGAGCTGATCTGAAAACCAGACCAGCTCCTGATAAGCTGATCTGAAAACCAGACCAGCTCCTGATAAGCTGATCTGAAAACCAGACCAGCTCCTGATAAGCTGATCTGAAAACCAGAGCAGCTCCTGATAAGCTGATCTGATAGCTGATACCTGATCTAATAGGTGATACCTGATCTAATAGCTGATACCTCTTATTTGGTATTATTAAACATGGATGAGAAAATTTTGAAATAGTTGGTGTTGATAAGAAGTGTCTTGAAGAAAAGCTTCGTAGTATAAAAACTGGTGAAATAGATACACGTGAACAACTAAGAGATATATTTGATCCTATAACAGAATCTCTCAAAGAATTCATAAATAGTTCTAAAAATATTGAAAGAATACACAAGAAAGAACAAAGTGAAAACAATATAGAACCTGAAAATAATATAAGTATTAAAGCCTCAGAAACCATCAGTCGAGATAGAGAGAAGTTGAAGAAACTTTCAAAAGGAACAATATTTGATAATACCATCTTATTTAATGATGCTAATACTGATAATGATTATGATGATGAAGAAGATGATTTTTACTCACAGCCTTCCAACAGCGAAGATACTTATATTGAGTTATTAGTCTTGGAAGGAAGAAATGAATTAGATACAAACTATGGCTCACTTAAAGATTTCAATAATGAAAGGAAATTTGGTGATAAAAATCTAAAACTGAATAAAGATAAAATACAAGTTGATGGTCAAATAAGGGGTTTAACAGTGGGTTTATTTTCTTTAATGATTGATAAAACGTGAAAATACTATGACAAATTTGATTTTGAAAACTAAATAAAATATATAATTTCTACCAATACATACATACAGAATCATCAGCATTCACTGACGGTGAACAATGTTATCAGTAAATTGTTTTTAGAATCTCAAATCGAAAAACTAAAGGATGAATTATTAATAAAGCTTAAGGCATTAATATAATTCAAGGATATATTCAAATGCAAATTAATGGACTACAACATGATATAAAATTATAGATAGAAGAGAGTCATTAAATTGAAAAAGACATTTTAAAAATTAAATCATCTTTTTGACAAACAAATTGAACAGCAGAACCATAGAATTTATAGACTGGAAAATTAACTACATTTTAGTATAAATATCTGAAAGTGTACTTGATACACAACACTCTCCAAAAAACTGTAAAACAACTCAATGTATTTAAAGAGAAATTTAGTAAACGAACTCCATAATAAATTTCTAAAATTTTTTGTTATTGTAGTGATGTAATGAATGTAATATATGATCTTTTATGAAGCTGAATTAGGTGAAGTGGGTAGCTATTCTACAGAAAGTAGAAATTATTGATTTTTGTAGACTGTAACTGACACATTCTTAAAGTTTATATAGTGAATATCGTTGAAAATAAGAGCTGCACTCGAAAAAACGAAGGCAATGGAAAATATTTTTGAAATGGTATGAGTATCAAAAAACTTACAAATAGATGATGGTAAAGAATTTTTTAATAAACACTGCAAAATTCATGCATAAATAGAGGATTAAAAATTATTTAATATGAAAGCATCAATAGTAGAATGATTTAATAGATCATTAAAAGGAATTATGTGTTAAGAATTTAGCTATAATGGTTCATATATGTAAGTGGATTGATATACATAAAGATTTACTTAATGCCTACAATAGAAAAGTTCATCTCATCATTAAAATATCTGCGATTAAAGTTAACTCAACGAATGAGAAAAAGGTGCAAAATACAGTATACAGTAAATTGAAGATGTACAAAATGTTGAAATTTAATGAAAATATAAATAAAATTAAAAAGGAAAAATCTAGTTTGTATTGGTTTTTTGAAAGATTGATTAGGAATGTTAGGTCTCAGGGAAGATAATTAGCTTAATGTACTGGAATTCTCTAAGCTTGATGGTCTGTATGAAATATTGTGAAAACTTAAGCGTTCAAAATATTCAGCAACACATCATATTAGCACTTTTTATAGTAAAAGTTGTACATTTTCCATTTCAAAAGCTGTAGCACGCAAAATATTAAATTATAAGTATGGGGTTATTATAATAGATATTCACTCTGTTCATTTCTAGATAAACTGAGGAAATTGTACTTTGATATACAATCTTTAACAACGTACATGTGTATGAATGGGTATCAAACAAACTTACTAAATAAATACAGACTTCAACTAGAATCATGCTGAAGCATGCATAAATTGTAAAATGGAATGTAAACAGATCTTACTTTATATCTGTATCTGTATGAAAATGAAATAAATTTACCGAAAAAAGTATTGGAAGCATGCCGAAGCATGTATAATTTAAAAAAATTCCTCACGTCATACTTTTATACGGAAAGAAATTTTAAGACTGTGGCAAATGAAATAGATATGTATCTACTTTGTTAAAAATTCAAAAGAGTGAATTCGTAACTCTAATAGTATAGATTTTTAATTAAAACAGCACTAAATGTCGGACTCTCGCGTCACTATCGATAGAAGCATGCTAAAGCATGCATGCTAGCAAAATATTAAACTTGTTAGAAGGTGATGAGAAAGCTATTTTCTAATCATTAATTTGTAGACAGCAATGGTATCTGGATCAACTCAACTCATGAATGAATTGTATACAGGTATGATTGATGGTGATGAGGACCTTTTCTAAGTGAGAAATGATTACATCTGAATGCGAAACAATGCAGCCTACGTTAACCACAATAACGTCAAGGGGTCAAACACCAAATCTTATATAGAAACACTTGAAGTAAAAATTCTCCCAAACATAGATATTCCAATGTTTCTAACACTTTATGAAAACACTGACGGTGAATTGATGATGGAGGTAAATGTGTTATTTTAGATCGATTATTAAAGATGTATTTCTTTGTATATGAACTAATTTCTACGTACATACATATATTTACCTAAAATTATGTATATATTAATACTTTTAAAATTATATAAATATTTTCTATTTCAAGTAGTAAAATCTGAAAAAATAGTAGTGACATATTAGAAGAAAAAATTAATAAAATAAAAAGAGAGACTGACTGACCAACTGATACGTTCACTCTGTCTGACAGATACAAAAAGCTCACTTAAATATATTAGAAATATATACGCAATACGCTAAACTTTAATAAAATGAGACAAAAAATCACTTCATCCAGAACATCAAATAAAAGCCATAGGCGCTCACCCGTCATAAAATAAACATATACTCGTACATTATTAATGTACTTAAACATATTATCAGTATGAAGTAACACAATTTGAAGAATAAAAAGTTTAAAATTTAATTATCCCTAACGCTGACAAAAAGGAGACAGAAATGCTGACATACAAAGTCATATTGTATACTAGAGGACCAGTTGAGAGGTTAGACCTAAATTGTAAGAAAACGACTTCGTTTTCTGTTCTTCGCTATTCAAGAAGAAAATAAGATTGTTCATTATGACTTAACTAATTTAAAAGTACATTTAAGTTCAGTCTCATATCCATATGATGATAATCCTAACATAAAATTTAAAAATTAACGTAATGCAATTCTATATAGTTATTATATGTATCTAAGATTCCAGCAAAGGTAGTATATGAAAGAATCTCATGCGTTTCTACCTGTACCAGAGTTTAAGATAAAAGCTCGTTTTATTCAATAGCGGGGCAATTGAATAAAATTTTAATTTGAAATAGTAAGCAAAGAAATCAGCTTACTGTATTCTTATTCATGATCATACTATACTAGAATATATACCCATCAAAGGTCAAATTCTAAAAGTCTTATAAGTTAAGCAATATGGAAAATAACATAATTTTTATACACGTAAAAGGTTTCAAAAATAACTCAAATGAATTCATTGGAAAAGAAGTAGCGATTGTTTTCAACAATTACGAATATAATAATTTCATTATAAAACTCAATAGTCAATAAAAAATAAAAAAAGAAGCAGGCTGGCTAACAAAAAAAAAATATCATAACCTAAGCTGGACTGCCGGATTAGTTTAATTTAAAAATTTTTTAGAAATGTATAAAAGGCAATGCAAGATGTTCTAAAATAAAGGTAAAAGGTGGCCGTAGGCTTTTTTCTACGGCTGGAAAAAATGTAATATCAAAATATTTCTAAGAATGACTATTAGGCTGCATCAACTTTAAACAAATGTAAATTAAATATAGGAAATATTTCTATTATAGTTACTATTACTCTAAAGTATGTATCTTAAGGAATTCAGTTTTACTTAAAACAGAAAATCCTCACAAACTTTGAAGTAAATACTGATAAAAATTAAATCAACGTTTTTTAATTTCAAATAAAAAAAAACTATGAAGATATTTAACATCTATACCAGTGTTACCAAAATATATATTTCAAATTACACCTCGTAGGAGCCAAAATTACCCGATTTCAAAGGAATTGCACCCAATATTAAAATAAATATTTGACACATTTAAAAAATCTTGTTTCAGGTCTACTTATGATTTGGTATCAGCCCCAGTGAAATGCAACTAAAATTTTCTCAAAATGAGTTTCCGATGGCAAATAACTCTTCTATATAATGTTCATCTGTAATATAAATTTCGAATCAAAAAAATTATTTTTTCTTGTTTTGTAACATCCAAACTCACAAGAAAACATGTGAAAACCAGAACACTCACGATTTATTATATAAAACAAACGAATTTCAAATTACCCGTAAATTACACCTGAGAGCAATTACCCACGCGCTACACATGCGCATAAAAATTACACCTGATTCGGGTAATTACCCGCGATTCGGCAACACTGATCTATACATAAAAGACCAGGCGAATATTTACAATATCAACAAAAGACCGCACATTACATACATACATACATACATAAAATCAATTTGTAGATATTTATGTATGTACACAAAATATCGAATTTCTTATCAAGACTCAAGTATTTATTAGATCTTGACAATCGCACTACATATCTACATCATAAAAATATATGAACAACGCAAACTATTCAGTCAGAGCACATGCCCAAGCTAAACGACCTTATTATGGACAGAGAAACTATAAATTCCCATGATCGTATGAAAAGTCAAAGAAGCCGGATGCAGTTAAATAAACAAAATCTGTAATATAAACAAATTTCTCACAGGCAGACTTTAAGGCTGGACAATTTTAAGCATGACAAAATAACCAGCAACCAAGAGTATGAAAATATACTTATGTATATGTATGTAAATATATAGGGTTAGGGAAGTTCAGATATATGATAATATTTTATAGAACCAAATCTCGATATTGAAAACAATTTATTTTTACGTACATAAAACTACTAGCGCGAGAAAAGCATATGCACAGTAACACATATACCAGATTTCATTAAAGAAAAATTCAAATTTTAATCAGAAATAATTTCTTAATTCTTATTGAATGAAATATTTTTATTAATTAATGTGAGTATCTAAAGAAGAGAAGAAAAATTAAACTAGACTTTATAGCTGGGGGAAATACCGATATTTTTCTGTGCAGCCACGCACTTCATCAGCACCCATGTCTATCTACTGGGGTAAAGATTGTTATTAACATCAGCTATTTAACTTAAATTTCTATGAAATGGAATATGAGAATTGATTGTGTATACAATTATTGATTTGCCTTTGGCAAACACATTTGTAAGTATCACTATTCATTTTCTGTTTTTCCATTTTCTATTTAGGTTAGCACGAAGTTATATCACTCTACCTATGTGTGTTTAACTATTCTTACTTATCTTTTACGATCATCACATTAATTATTTTTACTTATTCGATGCACCATCGGTACACATACATATAAGTATTATTGTAGTGGCTTTATGTTACTTTGTTTTTGCTTTCTACAGTTTACTTCGCTTTCCAGCATTCTGAAGCAGTGATAGCCAAGTGAACAGTGATCGCTAAGTGAACATATTTTTGTCACGTGCCCATGATGAATTAAATGAGACATTTTTAGAATTAATTGAACTGTAGTGAATTTTAATCAGAAATAATTTCTTAATCAGGCTTGAGTTCAGTAATTTCAATTCTTATTGAATGAAATATTTTTATTAATTAATGTGAGTATCTAAAGAAGAGAAGAAAAAAATGATTAATGTGATGATCGTAAAAGATAAGTAAGAATAGTTAAACATACATAGGTAGAGTGATATAACTATTTGGAAAAAGCAGAACGCGACTATCAAAATTTATTTCTACAACAATTCATAAAAGTAAAAATCAGAAATGAGCAAGGAAATAAAAGAAAATTACAAATAATTACAGATTCTCTTTGGTAAATAGTACGGTTAACAGCATTAACAGATTATTCTGTACTAAAGTCCTATTTCCAAAGAAATATGCCCTTATGCAAAAACGATTGTTAAAGTTAAAGCATGCGTTAAAACTGGTTTTGCCATACAAAATTAGTTTGTTAAACCAATTTTAGGTTTAACAATGATTTTTTCATAAGGGGGATATTTTGTAATATTTTTTAATAATACTAGTATAATTTCTTTTTTATAATATTTGTATCTATGTATTATTATATAAAGAACGGAAAGGGTATTATTTATAATGTGTGTATAGAACGTTATTATTTAATCGATCTCATGAATTATAATTTGTTTTTGTTGAAATAAATTAAATTTAAAAATATTTTGTATTGTTTTGTACTGGGCGGGAATTCCCGGGATTTTCCGGGAAACCGAAAAATCTTTCCCGCTTTTCCGGGAAATGAAAAAGTCTGTGAAAAGAAAAACTCTACTCAGAATGCATGTGTACCAGATGTAAACTCAGCCTTAGTTGTTGTAAAGCTTTAGCTATTGTGAGATTGGCATCATCTTATTATTAAACCATCGCATTAATAGAGTGAATAACGACACTCACCAAGGAATGTGTACAGACAAGTTAAGTTTCCATAACAAAATCAAAAAATCCCGGGAAATCCCGTATGAAAAACACTAATCCACATATGAAGAGCTTCATAATTAAATTTCCATATATGACCTCATATATTATAATACATTTCACATATTAGTCCATATAATCCCATACATTTCCATACATGAGTTCATATACATTCATATATATTTATATACATTCATATATTAAAAATATATGGACCATACATATTTTTTTTAAGCTGGTTGTCAAATCCATGAACTTTTAGGAAGAAATTTTTAATAAATTGCTATACGTATTGAACTGAACTGGCTACTGTCTCAGTTTTTCACCTGGATCGCGTAATCAAATTTAAATCATAATAAATTGTTTCAGAGTAACCATATTTAAGAGTTACCCAGCTAAAAAATATGTACGGTGTTCCATATATGGTTCGGATCCGAAAAATTAGGGTATATGGACATATATGTTCATACATTTTCATACATGTATGTATGTATGTGTAAATATTCCCTATATGGTATGCTAAGTCCATATTCATACTCTCTTGATTCAACCCAATTAGCACGCGAAAAATTAAAATTCAAGCACTTGAAATTTAACAACTGGAAACAAAGTCAAATTCAAGCATTTTTTAAAGTAATATTCAAGGAACATTAATTTCCAGGTAACATCAGGATTACAAAAACAATGAAAAAATAAAACAAGGAAAAAAACAACATGGGTTTTAGTTTACCCAAAACTTCAAAAAGAATAATAAAAATTATTCACATACGAGTACATTTGAAAATATTTCTCCACGGCAGCTACCACTAACAAAATCCGCAACGCTTAGGACTTTCACCATTTTTTTTTTAAGTTTTCCCATATTTTTAAATATGTTTTCACAGAATTTTTTTAAGAAAATATTTTGTATATTGAAATTTTTTAACAATTTTTTCTAATTTCGCTTTCGTAAACAATTTTTGAAGTTTCGGATGAACTTTAATTTAAAAAAAAAAATAGCTCAACAGCATTTCCTTGTAAAAAAAAATATTTTGAAAAAATCGGACAACATGCATACAATACAAGTAATTCACAGGTTGATTTTTCAATGATTTTTTGAAACACGATTTTTGGAGTTTGTAGGCGAACGGTATAGAAGCAAAATGGGGTAGAAAAACATCATATTTTCCGTTCTCCGAGTTTTTTTTTAATTTTCCTTTACACATATGTATTTTAATTTTTGGTATGTTGCTTTATTTTATTTTTTCATTCAATGTGACAACAGCTTTTTATAATACAAAACAGTGTTCCCAGAAGTAGGCGGAAATCACTACGTACAGATATTTATAGGAGTGTAGGAAATATCGGACAAATATTTTATTTTGGTCAAAACATAGGTATTTATTATTCTCAGATTGATTTTTTTGTGTATAAATATAAAAAGAATTATACTTAAAATATATTTTTGCAGGCACCTTAGGAAATAGAAAATGGGCATCAATTAAAAAATGATTTAATAATTAAAGAAATTACTTACATCTATCTAACTTAAATCTCTACAAACTTCATTAGTGGAGAAATCTCAAATATAGCTGTTTGTTATATTTGTATTATAAGATAATTTCTGAAAAACTGTAGAAAAGTATGCATTAATTTCGAATGCACAGGGAGACAGCTTCAATAATTTAATACAAAAGAACTACATATGTTAAGCTTTAAGTAACCTGTTTCTAGTTTATGTTCCTTTAAATCAAAATTACTAAAATTTGTGGATTTTCGTAACGGAAAATTTTTAACATGTAGGTAAAAGCGTATTTTTTTAAAAATCTACTGGCACCGCTGATATGATTTTTGGAAGAAAAAAAATCAAGACTAGAAACATGGAAAAAATCATAGTACGAATTTAAAATATTTTTGGAAAAAAAAGAAAATTTAAAATAAAACAAGATTTTTAAATCCTCGTATGAATTGAGCCATACATGTTCAAACCTAGTGAAATACGTAATTTACTTTTTAATTAAATTGAAATTGTGGTGAAAAATATCAAATATAAATAAAAAACTAATTTTTTTTAAACAAAACGTGATAGAAAAACGAGGTAGATATGCAGAAAATTATCGAAAGAAAAGTTGTCGATTGCATTTTCCTTTCTATTTTAAAAGCATTGTTTTTGAAGCTTGAAATATACTTGAATTCAATTGTAATACAAGGTTGAATTACAGTATAATTCAAGACTTGAATTGAACTGGATACAGCTGAATTGTTCGGATTGCATTCAAGTTCCCATTTCACTGCAGAATGCCATTAAAATTAAGTGTAAATCAAGCATAATTCAACCCTTGACAATTGAATATGTGACTTGAATAACAATTGTTTTACACTTGATTTCAAGCAAAATTGCTTATTGAAAAAAAGCGCACTGGTGAACAACAAATTAAATTACGGAAATTACTTTTTTTAAGAGCTTGAACAGTAAGGTTGTTTGGACAAATAATTAAAAACGAACTAAAAGACATTTTATTCACAATTTTAAGAGAAAATGTGAATCGATTATTTAAAAAACACAAAACTCATATTCGTACACAAAATTTAATTTAAGAAATCAGATTATAAAAACTAATGCAATTAATTATAAAATAAAAAATAATCCATTTTCATACTAACATTAGTTTCCAATATTATTGTTTACAGTAATATGAGTTTTGTTTCTTAAAAATATCTGGAGTATTTCGTTATTTTCTATCAAATTAATGACTGAATTATCCTTTTGATTATTTGATTTATTAAATAGGTCTACAATGTATAAAATCGTACAAACATGTTTTTAGGGTTCCGTACAACAAAGGTGAAAAGGGACCCTATTGTTTTCGCTACTCTGTACGCCCGTCCGTCTGTCACAGGCTGTTTTCTCGAGAACCGTAAGAGCTAAGGACCTGAAATTTGGACAGATTGTGTAGACCTTTGGCCGCTGTAACAACAAATACACGAGAATTAAAAATTAAATGGTGTTCCAAAACGGGCAACGAAAAGTGTTAAAATCCCATGTAATATGCATACAATTGTATGTACATTAGAGTGGTCGTTAATTATTTTTTTTTTATTTCTTTTACTCGCACCCCCCAAAACGGTTCAGTTTTATGTAAAACAAAAAAATTTCATAGCGATAAGCTGAGTTTTAGGAGGTGCACCCGCCCTCAAAGTTGCCTTTCAAGCCTATTTTCAATGTAATTTGTTTGCATTTAAAAAAACATTTTACAAGAATATGATGAATGGCAATATTTTAGCTCTTCTAGTCTACAACATTAGTCTCAAAGAAAAATGTTTGTTAAAATTAATATTTTAGGAAATAATGAAGAAAATAACCAACAAAATACCAAAAATTATATATACCAAAATTGCATTTATATGGAAATAATTTTACTAAGCGTTTACAATAAGAGTTTATATCAGGGATCGCAAATAACGATTATTTTCCAAATTTAAAGTAAAAAAATCACAATAATAGAGAAGTGCTACGTGCACAAGGAATGTACCAAGATACTCCATGTTACATAGACTACCGATAGATGCAATGATTTTTATTTTTTTTTTATTTTTATTTATTCCTCACAAAATAGTAACTCTTATTTTGTGACTTTTATTTATTCCTCAGAAAATAACAGTTATTTCTTGATTTTTATTTATCCCTCACAAAATAAGAGTTATTTTGTGACTTTTATTTATTCCTCACAAAATAACCGTTAATTTTTGATTTTTATTTTTTTGCTCAAAAAAAATTTAACTTTTAAAATTAATAAATAATAAAAAAGTAAATTTAATTTAACATATAAGAGTTTTTTTTTAAGTCTCTGGCGATAAATTCAATTTTAAATCGGTTAATATTAATTTTAACGCAAAAATTACGCTTTCTACACTTTAAAAGTTAAGCAAAAAAATAAAAATCAAACAGTAACTGTTATTTTCTGAGGAATAAATAAAAGTCACAAAATAAGAGTTATTTTGTGAGGGATAAATAAAAATCAAGAAATAATGATTAAAAAGTGATTTTTAAAATAAAAATTATAACCGTTACGGTCCCTGGTTTATATCTATTAAATTATTTCATACATACATTAGGTATAGTAATAAAAAAACTAAACGAAATAAAAAAAAAATTACATTGAATATATGGGCTAACTTTGAGGGCCGGACGCACTCCCTAAAACACAACTTATCACTATGAAATTTTTTGTATTTTTTTTACATAAAACTAAACCGATTTGGGGGGTGCGAGTAAAAGAAATTAAAAAAAATAATTAACAGCCACTCTAATGTACATACAATATTACATGGAATTTTAACACTTTTCGTTGCCAATTTTGGAACACCCTTTAATTTTTAATTAAAGGGTGTTCTATCAGTTAATATAATTACTTGCTGTATCTTCAAAACCGTAAGAGCCGAACTCTTGAAATTTTCAAAAACAGTAAAACTAAAAAGTTCCAAAATTATAAAATCGCCAAACCGAAAAAAAATCCCCAAAAACCAAAAAAAAATTCGCCAAAACAAATAAAAAGCGCCAAATTAAAAAAAAATCTAGAGCTAAAATAAATCGCAAAAAACCGAAAAATCGTCAAAATGAAAAAAATCGCCAAAATTAATAAAATCGCTAAAATGAAGAAAACGCCAAGAACCGAAAAAAATCGCCAAAACGAGCAAAAAGCGACAAAACTAAAATAAAATCGTTTTAACTGAAAAAAACGCCAATTTAAAAATGCTCAAAGCCGAACGTACGGAACCCTTCGTACGCGAGTCGAACTCGCACTTTACTGAATTTATTTTCTTTTTCTTTTTTAAACGTTGAGGCTGAACGCATATAAACTTTGCATGACATATGTATTTTCTTATAGATTTTTAAAATACCAGTAATGAAAAAGAGAAAAAAGATCGAGTTAATAAAATGTAAACTTTTTTCATTGCAAAAACGATCTTATGTGAGATATCATACATTTTAATGTACTCCATATATTACATCATATTTCTACAGGATGGCGCAGAATGAGCTATATGGTTTGAATTCTTTATAGCTTTTTTAATATTATTCTTTCTTTGTTTTTTTTCGGCATTTTGTGAAGAATACTTGAGGAATTAATTACGAATCATTCCACGATGGGACCACTTACAAAAATAATTTAATTTTATTTTTCAAACCAGCAGTCTATTGTGTTGACACAGATTATATCGCGCAAAAGCGATTTTAAGTGGCCTCAACGTTCACCAGATTTAACAGCTCCTGACAATTTTCTTTGGGGATATTTGAAAGAAAGAGTGTACGTTAACAAACCAAGAACCATACTACAACTAAAAACCAACATTCGAAATGAAATCATGGCCATTACACCCGAAATTTTGCGAAAAGTTATGGAAAATATGCTAAAAAGAGCACGTATGGGCGAAGCAGAAAATGGACATCACTTACACGATATCATTTTTCAAAGCTAGTTGCAAAAAATTCATAAATAATACACTGTATTTAAAAAAAATTATAATAATCGCATAAATAAAAAAGTTATAAAACATACAGCTCATTCTGCGCCACCCTGTATATATGGATCCACATATGAAGAGCTTTATAATTAAATGTCCATATATGAGCTCATATATGTAGGAGAGAGAACTGACAGAAAAAGCATAATCGAAGTCAGTCTGTGAGCAGCCGCGAATGAGTAAAGACGCAAGTAGAAAAAAGACGCAAGTAAAAGTTTGAACATTTGAAATTCATATATTTGTAATAATTTTTTATAAACTAAAATTAAAGTAATAATAAAACTCCACATTTTGGGGGCTCAACCACGATTATACCAACGTTAATAGAAACTCTCCCTTATTGAGCATATTTGTGAAAAATATATAAAGAAAAAGAAATCACACATATACGTACATACATAAATAAGAAGTTTAGTGTATGCAATAAGAAGAAAACCTTGAAAACATAATTTCTGTTGTTAAGTGTGTGTGAAAAAGCAAGACTGACAAACGTATGTGTGTAAGTTCTATTTACTTTTTATATAAAAATTTTTTGTACACGTACGTGTAAGTACCCAGCTAGCATTTGGGCGATCATTTTTGGCAGAAAGATCTTATATGATTCTCTACATATCGCTTTTGATGATTAAAAAGTGATTTATCACTTGGGCGATTGAAAGAGGATTCACTTATGATTCATCTATATGATCAAATAATGATTTCTTGAAAATAGAGGAACATCATGCAAACCGCAAAAAGGTGATTTAAATGATTTAATATAAAAATTGCTCAAAAATAATCAGCAAATCGTATCATAACTGATTCTTTGGTATGATTCATCTGTAGGGTACAATTTTCTCACAACGGGAGTATCATTTATGATCGAAAAATGAGCTCATATACGGTTATTTTTCCCGTCAAGCTGATTCGGAAACGATTGGATTATGATACAAATGCTACCTGGGTAAGGACGTAAACCATTAAAAAAAATATAGCACATAATATATAGGAGAAAATATAAGAGCGAAACAATGAGTGCTTTAGGCGACTTCCAAGAAATAAAAAACAACATCACAATCGCAAAAAGAATAACGATTGTTGCTCTACATAGGCTCATATTTGAAGATGAAGGTGATCGACGCAACCGCCAACGTTTACGACGATTTGCTATGTTTGAATTTACCGAAGACGACGACGCTTATAAAAAGAGACAAAAATATGTTGCAGACATCCTCAGCGACGCAGATTTGGTAGCAGTATGTAACGTATTAAGGCCTAACTATAATGTGGTGAATGTAACTTAAACAAATGTGCGAATACACACAATCAAATGTATACAACTATAATGTACTTAAGACACTTTTCGTCAAGTGTCATTTGCTTAAGGAAAGTGCGGTCAATTTCGCTTTTCCTTAAGTAAATAACACATCAGCTGTTCGTTTCTGTTGTACATTTTTATTTGGTTATTTGGTTTTAAACATAATGGAGGACGAAATTAATTTTGTGGACAATTTAATAGAAGAAGTGAAAAACATGAGTACCTTTACGATAAAAGGGATAGTTGTTATTTTAACCGGAACGTGAAAGAGAGGGACTGGAAGAAAGTTGCAGAAAAGTCCATGAAAAGTGGTACGTATGTATGTATTTAATTCATTGCAAATCTTTATTATTTTTTTGTTCCATTAATTACAGTATTTTTCGGTTAATTGCACATCAAAATTTGCACAACTTTTTGTTAAATTAACCGGGGAACCAATTAGCCGATACCCGCTTAATTGAACAATTCGTTCAATTGCAAGAATCCCGTTTAATTGAACAGTTTGTTCAATTACAGAAATCACGCATAATTGGAACTACTAATGAATTAAAAGAAATCGCATATGTGCACTTTAAGTTTTTCAAAATAATTTTTTTTACCTTAAAAATGCAAGTAGCAGAAAAAAATTTACATATATGTGCATACGCAGGTATTTATTATTATTTCAATTAGTAGAGATGCCACCCAGTGTTATTCACAAATGATGTCAAATATGTATGTGCAAAAATGCTAGATTATTATTCAATAATAATGCAATTAACCGGGTAAAAGTAAGAGGAAATTTATTTTTGATGACATGAATTTTGAACCAATTAAGCAGGAAAATCAATTAACCGGGTTCAATTATCCGAGGAAATTTACATGTGCTTTCGTATGCAATATTTTTTTGCCCGATCATATGGTTCATTTAAGCGTGGAAACCAATTAACTGTAGGGTCAATTAACCGAAAAATACTGTACATGTGTACATTAGTCGCCGATTGCAAACATAGGTGGAAGCTTTTGCGGGAACGTTTCGTGAAAGAAATTAAAATTAAAGGATGCAAGCTCCATCCGGTAGCGGAATGTACTATTTGGAGGAGTGGAAGTTTCTGCAGCCTTTAATGTTTTTGAAGGATTCGCTCGCACCACGCCGGTACATAATACATATACATATATTTTTTTTAAATGTTTTTTTGTAATCAAATTCATATTATGTAGCACTCGGGAAAACGTTGAAGAACGCGATGTTGAATCTGTGTTGGAGCAGAGTTTGTTAAGTTCTGACACTTTGCAAGATGCTCCAACGTCAGCAGCGCCAACTAAAAAAAGGCAAAAGCTTCAATCGATAGTCTGTGTTAAAAATTTGGCGAGACTATTGAAAAGTTAGAAAAAATTTTTTCGACAACTGGTGATAACAGTTGTTTGGACGATGCCTTCTTGTCCACAGCCAGTTGTATCATGAAGGAATTGCCGCAAGCTGTTAAGGAAGAGTTCCAGTCCCGTATGCTGCAGGAACTGTACCAACTGCGCCGGGAACAGAGCAATAATTAAATGTTTTATTTATAATTTTAATTTTTTGATTTTTATATTTTGTTTTTACTTTACCGTCATTGAAATTGTCTTCAAGATATGATTTTTATTTTCTTAATATGCTAATATGTACATATGTATTTGTTAAAGGCCAATGAAGGCATTGTTTTTTGTTTTTAAATTTAATTTTTACTTTTTTGTTAATGAAGTATTTTTGAAGTATTTTTTGTTTATTTAGTAATACTAATTACATACATACATAGTACCTTTTATGAAACCGTTTGTGATAAAAATGAAATCAAGAGACTTGCAATCTTATTCATAAACACATGTTTAATTTATAAAAAGCTTTTCTATATACTCAAAAAAAAACTAACTAAAACTTTGGAAAAATTTCTAAATTTTAATAAAAAAAAGTTGTCGTATGGCGCCAAAGCTGTTTTTTACTTGAAACCAGTAAAACATTTACTAAATTTCTAGTTCATTAATGAACTAGTTTATAGTAATTATATTTTCATATTTAAGTAAATTTTTCCTAAAATTAAGTAAAATTTTTCCATAAAATTCAGAGTTTTGCAAAAATTTTTTTTGTCTTTAATTCTGGTACTTATTTTTATTTTTAATTAAATTCTATACCAAATGATATGTTATTTATTATATCTTCATATTATATTCTTAATTAATTCACCATACATACATATTAATTCCTTTCTTCCTTCCAACTATTGAACCAACAACCTTCTGACTGATAGGCAAGCACTCTAACTAACCATTTGCCTAATAAGGCAGCCTGAACAAGCATTGAAATTATTCAGTTTTAAAATTTTATTTTATTTACAAAAAAATAAATTTTAAGTTCAAATATTCCTCGAAAATATTAAAAATTTACTTAGATTTTTTGCTAAATGCAAATTAATAATAAATTCTATAATTCAAAGAAGAAATACTTAAAACAGGTAAATATTTTCCTAAATTTAGAATAGCATTTTACATATTTTAAATAAGTCAAATTTCATTATCTAATCAAGAATAATTAATTTTTTGATTTAAGACGAAATTGACTAGTCCTTAGTATAAAATTTCCTTCAATTTATAAACATTTTCCTACTCTTTGTAAATATTTCCTTTAAGTCAGTAAACATTTCCTTAAATGTAAGAAATTTTTTGTATATTTTTATGAACTATTTCTGAGGATATGAACTTTTTATTTTTTACTCATATTAAGTAATTTTTACTAGATTTTTGTAAAAATTTACTTAAACTTAGAAAAAATTACTTAAACTTGGAAAGTTTTTTTACTTGAATTTAGGAAAAAAAATTTCTTAACAATAGTACATGTCTTTTTTTTTGAGTGTAGAAACTTGATTTATTTAACCATAATAAAAAAAAATTTATGAATAAGCCCCTTAATGTTCCTATTTTTATAAAATTAAACAGAATGAATTTTTTATTTGAAACAAGTTTATTTCATTTTTTATTGTTGGAAAGAAATAGGCGAGGCTGAAAAGAAATCACACAAATGGTTTCTTATTTCAGTTGCAGTTCTACCACCGTACTGATGGAAATTTGCAGATGGTGTTATTGAAGCAACATTATTTTCAATACCACACCGCCATGTTCCTTCGTGAAGGTCACCATTTCCATCCTCCCAATCTACGTAATTTGTAGGAATGTAGGAAGATGGTTCATTTAGCATTCTGAAGTTATGTAAAAAAACGCAGGCCAATACAATTTTTTCTGCATTTTCAGGAAATAAATGCAACGTAGTCAGTAAAACTCTCCACCTAGACACTAAGATACCGAAAGAGTTTTCGATTGTGCGACGAGCTCTAGACAATCGTTTATTAAAAATGTCTTCTTTAATTGGCAGTAGCTCGCCAGGATATGGGCGCATTAAATTTGTTCGTAATGGAAACGCAACATCATCAACAAAAAAATGTGGAATTTGTACTTGCGTTTTTGACAAATATTTAGGTGGGGGAATTGGTAGTGTTTTACTGACTAATTTTTTACCGAATCGGCTTAGTTGAAAAATTCCTATGTGTGTATGAAATAAAATATTAAAATTTAAGTTTAACAGTTGTAAAATAGACATCCTTACATCCATCACTCTGACTTCCATAGGCTCCAATATCAATGTGGGTGAACTGATATCGAGCATCACATGATGCTAACAAAACAATAGAGAAAATTTTTTTATAACAAAAAAATTGGCTGCCGCTGTTAGGAGGGCATTGGATGGCAATATGTTTGCCATCAATAGCTCCAATACAGTTGGGCATATCCCATAGCTGCCAGAAATCATCAGCAATTTGCTCGTAATCAGTTTGGTTTGGCTCACATACGTACACATTGCTAAGCAGACTCCAAAGGACCTCAGTTGTCTCAAGAACAATCTGCCGAACGGTTTCCTTGCCCAACTTAAACGACCATGCAATTGATTGGAAAGAATTTCCTTGCGTCAAAAACCTTTTTGCAAACAGAAAGTGAAATATAATTACATAATTGTACTTTAACTGCCTGTTCCACGATGTCACTAATGTTCGTTCGCACGCATTTTAAACGACAAACAGCTGTTTTGCGTTCCACTAAATGCCTTTAGGACGACAAGTCGAAAGAAAATTAGTGCGAACCATAACGTAAGCATTTCAATACAAATTTGCGCCCCAATAAAAATTTTTTCAGTCATTTGTACGAACTCTAATGTCAAAAGCAGGCACTTGTATTTTAATTGTCGACTGAGACAAAATAAAACAAATTGTTTTTATTTACACAAATAAATTATTTTGCTTTGCCAAGGACAATATTATACTGGCTTCGCTGGCAATGGATTTGTTGAGTAACGCGTCTTTGGCGGTCTCCATACGTCTGGGCTTGTAAGTAAGCCGTTTTGCGTCCTTTGGCTGGTCCTTGTGATACTCTTCTCTAGGTATGTATGTGTGTTCGACAACAGCTTCGATGAGTAAAGATTTTCTGCCTACCACCATTTCCGCTAGTTATAATGAAAGTTGGTTAGAAGCTATCGGTCATATGTATAAGAAAAAACGGTCAAGAAGTTAGCATAAATCACATTGGGATTTAATAGTGGGTGAAAAGTACATTATGCGCCGATTTTTAATGCCAAATTGTGTGGAGGAACTCGTTAGCACCTAGTTCAATGTCGTCACTTATGCTAACTTCATACCAGGTTTTTCTTATACATAAGGCCGTATTTATTCATCTAAGCAGTTGTTATACATACACAGAGGTGAAAATCCTTAATCCTCGTCCATACAGTGAAACATTTGCTGCAAAACTTTTGAGTTTGTCGATGAACGGAGAAAGAGGAATGGAAAAGTGTACTTTGTTTCATGTACATGAAGTTCTTGTTGAGTACGTCATTCTCGTCTCATTCTCATGAGAAATATATGAGAAAATGTATTAAGCTGCAAATCAAAAACTTCACAGTGTGGAGACGAATGCAGTAAATGTTTCACTGTATGGACGAGGACTTAAGCCATCTGGCTATACAGAAAACTTACTGATATACCGAATTCATAAATAAAATAAGAATATATGTATATGTATTTATATGTCCATACCTAGAGGAGAGAGTTCTTAAGATCGGACAAAGGCCAGTTTAACAAAAAATATACTTCTACTCTACGAAGTCGCCGTTGCATACATATGTATGTACTTACATATCTATGTATGTATGCACAGAATAAAAAATTATTGCACCCGTCCAAAGGCCGGCTATGTAGGGCACTTCTGGGTCTGTTGGTATTTTTGAAACACCTAAACATAATGACAATCACCCAAAGTACAATAAATAATGACCTAAATAAATGGGCTGTTGGTAATTTTTCCATTTGGGTGATTCTTCACAAAATTTTGCATGACTTGTTTTTTGGGTCTTTATTTATCATAAATAAAAACCAATGAGTAATTATGTGTACTTTTTATACTTAACAAAATTTGTTTTGTTAAGTTTCAATATTTTAATTTATTTTTGGGTGCCACTTGTTGCAGGTTAAAATAGAACAGAGTTTCATTTTTTAAAGCACAATTTACACATTTAAACGATTTTTTATTCCCATTTGATGATGAATATGTGAAATTGTTGATGTGGCAACATGGATATTTGACAACGGGTATACGGCTTACGTTAGAAACGTAAAACTAGGCGAACGACAAGTCGAATGTTATTGGGGCGCTGATTCGGACGAAAGTGAGTGACTGCTTATCTTTCGCCTAAGTTTTCTTTCGACATTCTGGAACTGGCTGTAAATGTGTCAATAAAAAAGTTACAGTAATGTCACGGCCAACCGACATTCTGGCTGCACTGGTTCTCTCAGCGAGCACTTTGTAAGGGATGGCTTTACAAGCTGAAGTAAAAGCTCATATATCCGTGGCGTCATTCGCGGATATATAAAAAATTGTTGGTGGTCAATCTCCTTCATCATCAGAAAGGAACGCACGAAGAACCCATTCTTCTTTCTGTCTCGATTTATTTCCCGTACTGAGCAGGAGCGTTTTCTTTTCTTCATCGTCTCTCTTATTTCTTGAAGAACACATATTCCATCAAATGCACAATTCATTAATTTCACTGTCTTCAGAGAAATTTCAATTTTTTATCCATTTTTGCAACACAATTATAACAATTTTCCAATAAACATACATAATAGATACATATAATTGTTTACAATTAAAAGATGCAACCTCTGTTGCTTTTTTTAGTACTTTTTTATTTTAGTTTTCGTTTACTTTATAAATTAATAAAAGATAAACATGGATTTACTTGTTTATGGTAATATATTTATAACTTTTACAAATTAAATGAGATTTCGTCAAAAATATTACATTTTAAAGAAATAAAAACGAAAATAGTTTTCCAAAAGTACAAATGTTTGCAACTAAGTGTAGAAAGTTTTTAAGCTCAATAAGTACAATATAGCCACCTAAAAGTCTTCAGTAATTTACTTAAGCATTTGACATGCATTTCGTTGAATTTTGAGACTAGCTTAAGTTTGGTTAAGCACATTATAGTTGGGCCTTTAGGCATCAGCTACAATAACGACGATTTGTATCAACTCATATTTTCTAACTTGAAGAAGGGACAATTGCTGTGTTGTGAAGATAACGAAGACGATGATGACGATGATAATTTCGACGATAATGACGATGAGCATTAGGATGATACTAACGACGACAACGATGCGACAATTGTAAGAAACAATGAATGTACCACTACTAAGAAAGATTATCATTTTGAAGAGAACGACGGGCGCAGTGGCAGCAAAGTAGCGTATAAGTTAACAGACAAAATATTTTTTGAATTCCCTTATTTTCTATAAACTGCTTAATAAACAATTTTATTTTTCCTCGTTGAAGTTATTAAATTCTCTTTTATATTTTTTGTGACCCAATTTAAACCGCGATTGCAATATGTTTCGCAATTAAAATTAACATTAATTAGCTGTTAAGAAATATAATATTCTTATTGCCGACACTACAATACTTACCTGTTAACTACCAAAAGTAAATTTCAAAGAATTGCATAGTGAACAAAATTTGTTTTTGTGAATTTATTTTATAATAAAGAATTTTGTACTTTTGACTTCAGTTGTAGTCAAGTACTCAAATGAAAAATAAATCTTTTAATAACTAAATTTTTAATAACTGGCGCCCGACGTAAAAAAATAAACCACGGTGAAATAATAAAAGTCCTCGTAGAGGATAATCAACGAAAAAATAAACCACGGTGAAATAATAAAAAAGTCCTCGTACAGTGAAATAAAAAATTCTTATAGAGAAAAGTCACAGTGGAAAAAAACTAAAACTAGTTAAATTGAAAAATAAACTTGAAGGTAACGTTGAAATAATATCCTTACAAAGCGAATAGCCCTTAAAACTAACAGCAAAAAAAAAATCCTCATAGAGGATCAGCAAGCAGTGATAAAGCTAAAAAATAAAATACTGTTAAATAAAAAATAGGAGGAAAAATTAATAAATACTAAAGACAGTGAAGATCAATTTATTTTACATCCTTTGAACATCAGATAAAAGACAGTGAAGATAAAGAAAGTAAAGATCAATTTGTTTTACATCCTTTGAAAACCACACCAGAACGAGAATAAAATCAGAGCATTTTCTTCAACAAAACAAGACGGAACTGAAACGAAAATCAATTATCACACAAACAGCAACGACATGAAGGCAGCTGCAATCTTAATGTAAGTTAATGTAGAATTATTAAAAATAAGAGAAAAAACCATAAGAAAATTCTAGTTACAGTCTTTAAAATTGAATATTTTTTGCCTTAAATAAAATAAAAATAAATAAAAAATTTTTATAAATATTCGTAAGGAAAATTAATTAAGTGTTTGCACCATTTTAAAGTTTATAAAACAAAAAGCTAAGTCAGAAGCAAAATAAGAATAAATAGTTAACAAAGAATAAATAATAAAAATAAATATAGTAAAAAAAAATTGTACATTGCAGTTTCGAAAAAAAACAACTAAATAAATTTTTACAATACCAATAAAAATTTATATTTTCACAACTTTTTTAACAAATTATTGTAAAGAGGAAAGGAAAGAATGGCAAACCCAAACAATTTAATCCGACCAGCGGTATTAAACCAACAAAGTAACCCTCCACCTGCCCCAGCAGGAATGAGTCAGGAACAGTTCAATCAATTACAGACGAACTTGTTAGGTCCTGTTATTTCTGAATGAAGGCAGGACCCTTATAAATAACGTTATTAATCCTACTGAAGAATTTGCCAATCTACCCGAACAAGCAATTGACGATAGGTATAATAATAATTTAGAAGAGCTAGAAAAAGTGCCCGATATAGTGAAAAGCCTTAGAGAATTCTCAGGTAAACACACAGAATTTAGCTCCTGGAAGAAAATTATTGAAAGGGTATTATCCTTATATGATAATTCCAGAGGAAATAAAATAATAGGTCAAGCAGACGCAGCTTTAGAAGAATATAACACACCACTTGAATGGCGAGCTATTGCAGCATGTTTGGCTCGTCATTATGGTGATCAGCGTGATTTAAAGACTTTAGAATACCAATTGTTGTTATTGGTACAGGGCAGTTCATCAATAAATTACTTTTATCAAGCAGTTTATGCACACCTGACTAATACTTAACAAAATTTCGTGCATGGAAGCGAGCAATGAATCGATAAAATTATTGACCCAAACGTATAGAGATAAAGCGTTGGATACATTTATTAGGGGCCTGAAAGGCGATTTACCAAGATTACTCGGTGTTCGAGAGCCCTAGGATCTCCCTCACGCGTTGTATCTCTGCCAAAAATTGGACAATCAAACAAACAGGAACTCATTATTAGGAAGTCACATAAGACATCAAGGACCACTACCAATGCTACCACCTAAAAGACATACAATACAGCAGGCACCAAAACAATTTGCACCTCACCTATCATACTCTCCCCAATATCCACAAAAACCCCAATTCACACCACATTTCATACAAAGACAACAAAGGACATTGAACCAAGGAAACTATCAGAGAAATTATCAGCAACACGGCCATATATTGCCTCCAAGACCACCAAAACCAATTCCACGCCCGGAACCTATGGAAATAGACGAAAGTATGAGAACAAGACAAGTAAATTATATGAATAGGCCGGACGAAAATAGAAAATGGAAAATGCCTCAACAGTCGCAACTATCAAATCAATACGGACCACCGAATAAAGTTCAGCGCAACTACCATATAAAAACACAACCTATAGACCATCTACCAGAAGAAAATAACTACCAATTAGAAGAGGACTTCCTGACAGAAGATAACGACCAATACAAAGAAGACTTACTGGAATACCAAAGCAACATGACAACTATAGATACGGACGATGACGTAATCACAGATCTTAGTGATATTAATTTTTTAGAATGAGGAGTTCCTCATTGCCGTACCTAAAATGTCGAATGAGGAACGGGAAAGTGCTTAAAATACTTATTGTCACCGGCTCCAATAAAAATTACATAAAATCCGAAATTGTACCAAAACCAGTAAAAAAACGAAAAACCATTCACTGCAAATTCTGTCGCAGGCAATATAAAAATTACACACCATACAAATGCTAACCTTTTCGGCCTTAACAACACAATTACGTTTTACATCCTCCCCTCACTAGCGTCCTTCGATGCCATTTTGGGCAACGACACACTTAAAGAATTATCAGCCATAATTGATACCAACCACAATATTTTAGGAATCAAAAATCTAAAATTCCGACTAAAACAATTTCAGTCTCAGGATATCAATAAAATTAATATTCAATCACGACACCTTGATATTCAAACTACAGAAGAACTTTCAGATGTAATATGTCAATTACATCTGTCAGATCTCTTCACCGAACCGAACGAAAAATTGACATACACTTCGAAGGTAACAGGCGAAATTCGTACGACCTCCGATACACCTGTTTACAGTAAATCGTATCCCTATGCAATGCACCTTAAAGACGAAATAAATTCACAAATAGAAAAATTGCTCAGCGATGGTATTATAAGAACTTCACGATCCCCATACAATTCCCCTGTATGGATCGTCCCAAAAAAATTAGACCAATCCAATGAACAGAAATTCAGAATGGTGATTGACTATCGCAAACTAAATTCAGTCACCATTGCAGATAGATACCCAATACCAGCAATAAACGAAGTATTGTCACAATTCCTTTAAAGGAATCTGACATTGAGAAGACCGCTTTTTCAGTAAACAATGGCAAATACGAGTTTACTCTTCTGTCATTCGGACTTAAAAACGCACCTTCAATCTTCCCACGGACGTTGGATGATATTTTGAGGAATCACATTGGGAAAATATGTTTCGTCTACATAGACGACATCATCATATTCAGCAAAGACAAACAAAGTAATCTTGAAGACATAAAAACTATTTTTAAAACCCTTTGCGACGCCAATATGAAAGTTCAAGTCGATAAATGCGAATTCTTAAAAAATAGCGTCGAATTTTTTGGCTTTATTGTATCTGAAACTGGAATAAAAACAAACCCCACCAAAGTGGAAGCCATCACAAACTTCCCCGTACCAAAAACGCTAAAAGATTTAAGATCCTTCCTTGGACTTTCGGGTTATTATAGACGCTTTGTCAGGGATTACGCTAGGCTAGCGAAACCCCTGACAAACCTATTAAGGGGGGAAGGAGGACAGGCGTCCAAAAATATTTCAAAAAGAACAGCAATAAAACTTAACAACGAAGCAATGGAAGCATTTGGCAAAATAAAAGCAGCACTCACTGAAGAAGTAATGCTTCACTATCCAGACTTTACGAAAGAATTTCAGTTGACAACCGACGCATCAGAATATGCCATAGGAGCTGTATTGGCCCAAAATGACCGACCTATAATGTTCATATCCAGAACTCTCAGCAAGACAGAAGAACATTATGCCACCAACGAAAAGGAAATGCTGGCAATCATCTGGGCCCCCAACTCTCTAAGGAATTATCTTTATGGTTCAGCCAAAATACAAATATTCACCGATCAGCAGCCCCTGACGTACGCCCTAAGCAACAAAAATAATAACAATAAAATGAAACGGTGGAAAGCTACGTTCGAAGAGCACAACTACGAACTACTTTACAAACCGGGACGAACAAACGTTGTTGCTGATGCCCTATCACGACCTCCTCAAATAAACTCGATGACTGCTACAGCTCATAACGATAACACCTCGTCACACCACCTCATCCCAATAGCTAATGAACCAATTAACGTATTTAAAAATCAAATTTTCTTAAAACTAGGACAAAGCCCCTCATACGAATTTCAAATAATATTCCCCACCTTCCATCGCCACATCATTTATGAAATCAACTACACAAAAGAGAAACTAATTGCCATTCTTAAAAAGTATTTAAATCCTTCAGTCATAAATAGGTTGAACACTACTGAGTCGATTCTCGGAAAGATACAAGAAATATATCCAGAGAACTTCTATAATTACCGCACCAGATTTGCTCGAAAAATTGTCACCGATTTAATAGACGAAGGAGATCAGGAAAAAGAAATACTCAACGAACACCAACGCGCACACCGCAATGCTCTTGAAAACAAGAACCAACTAATTGAAAGAGTTTACTTCCCACAAATGAATGCTAAAATAAAAAAATCGTTAAACAGTGCAAAACTTGTAAGGAGCAAAAATATGAACGACATCCAGCGAAACCATTACTTAATGAAACGCCAATTCCACAATACCCTGGACAAATAATTCATCTTGACATTTATCTTACTAACCAAAATGCCGTGTTAACAGCCATAGACAAATTTTCTAAATATGCAATGGCGAAAATTATTAAATCAAGATCAACACAGGATATCAAAGAACCACTACGTGAAATTTTAGTGAGCCTAGGACCTCCCGAAAGAGTAGTCATAGATAACGAAAAATAACTAGGGTCTGCGCCAATAAAGCATATGCTGGAAAATCAATTTGGAATTAAAATAATTAAAGCTCCACCATACTCAACACTCTCCGAAATAATGCGGTGCGTAAGAGCAGGAAAAATTCACGATTCTTTTAAAGAGCTGCTTGAGCTATCTGTTAGCAGGTACAAATACCTCGTGCATTCTACTAGCGGAAAAAGACCAGTTGATGCATTTTTTGGAAGAATAAAACCGGAAAACCTCATGGAGGATAGGATAAAACACATACAAAAGTTAAAAGATAAACAAAAAGCAAAATTAGAATTTCATAACAAAAATCGAACACCTCCCAAGCAATATTACGCCGGAGATACAGTCTATGTAAAAACCAATAAAAGAATAGGGACTAAACTATCACCAAGATATAAAGAAGAAAAAGTAGCCGAAAATTTCAATAACACAATTAAAACTATATCTGGTCGAATAGTCCATAAAAGCTTGATAAAATCATAACCTTTTTTCTCATTTACAGACTTCTTCTTCAAACAATAAGGGCCGAAGTACAAATTCTCGACTACTCCAATTCCGAGATTGTGATGTTTCAGACAGGACGAGCTCTAATACAAAACGGAACGTTTAACCTAATACATGTAATAGACATTCGGATTTATGAACAGGAACTAAGACTTATAAGTGAACACATCAACTTTAAAATAAAGAAGTCCAATCCCTTCATGCCTCTTCTTCAACACGAGATGGCGGAAGTACACAACCTGATAAACCGAATTAGACCCTTCAAAAAATCTAAAAGATCAATCAACGAAATTGGTGCAGTATGGAAATGGATTGCAGGCTCCCCGGATCGGACAGATTTTGAAATTTTGGCAGATAAAATAAATGACAACTTACGACTTAAACTTATGTCAAAAGGAAAGTATTGAAGAAATAACCAGCACAAGTTGTATACCAAATCTCCTCAAAAGCAGTCCCAACACTTGTAAAAAAAGCAATAATTTAGTTATTCCTTCCTTGGAAATAATCCAAGACGGTCTACTTCTATTTAATCAGTACAATGGTTCAATACTTGTAAACGGTAATCCAGTTGACATGCATGGAATATTTGTAGTACAATACCAAAATGCTACCATATTCGTTGATAACGTAACTTTCTCTCTGTTAAAGAACATACATACATTCATTTACTTTCATAAATAAAATAAATAAAAAGACAACATAGTTTACAATCATACATACATACATTCATACACAACGAATTTTTCTGTTATTAACAAACATACAATCATACACAATTATAAGTTATTAACATTTAATTAATTGCCTACACATCATAAGGTTCGTTAACCATTGCTAAGGAAATTTGCTTATTATTTAATTATTTAAATACAAGGTGCATTCACCTCATTTATAAATTAGGTCATGTTATTGTGTCTACTCAAACAATATTAATATTGCATATGTTATTATCTATAAGCTAAGCACTTTTATTAATTTTAATTTTATATAAAAGAAAGTCAAAATAAATCATATTTTTAAGTCGTTTTCAATAAGCATATCGAGTGTTTTATTACTGAACGGCTTCCTTCAAGTTACAAGTGCTTGTAAGGAATAACTATTTGGGAATTTAGTGCTAGTTCAGATTTATGTGTTTGAACTAATCAACACTAGCCCATTCACAAACATTTTGCTGACCCCGACGTGATCTATAACAGGATCAAAATTCAATCAATAACTACATATTATCACTAGGACACCACTAAGCACTTGGTAGTGCTTAGATTCTCCAATCAGTGAACACCATTTATTCAACTACAGCAAAAGTTAAACCAAGTCATCCTCTGGTCCCACAACAAGGCGAATATGGCGAGTCTACAAGCTCTCATGATCCAGCAGGATGAAAGGGCAACTGAAATAGACAAGATTATTGCTAACATCAAGAAGGCCCCACAGGATCGAAGGAATCTAGAATTTTACAAAATCAAGTCCGATGAGTTAGCAAAACTTTGGAAAGACTTTGAGAAAACAGAGAATACCATTCGTAGAGATCAAACACTTCCTGACAATGATTCGTATATTGTGAGAAATTTGCACGGGTCTCTTGGAGAAAGGTATAGCACTGCTATGGAAAATATCGACGTTCAAATTAAGAAACTAACTGAGGGCACAAAGCCATTGCCAGCATTAAGAACTTCAGAAACTTTATTGAGCAACCAGAATACACCAGTTCAAGGACTAGCCAGACGAGTGACTGCCCGTATGATTGCCTTAACACGGCTATTACAAACGTTGACACCATTAGAGGAAGATCAACCGCCAGAGTTTTATACAATCAAGGCAGACACAATAAAAAATCTATGGAGTCAAGTCCAAACCTTGTATGACGAGGTATGGCAACAGACCGAAGATCCTTCAACATTAGGATTAAATCAAGATGAATATTGTAGTGTGTGTTTATTTACTTTTGGTCACTATGTCCGCACACTTGTGTGTTTGACTGTACAAGTTATTTATCTGTCCACACACTTTTGTGTTTTACTAAATTGCTGCATGCCATCTGCATTCAGCATGTGTCACACGACACCATCGTTATTTTTGTAAACTTTTATACACACATGCACTGAATTTTTGTGTGGGAATATGCAACGTTTGCATATTCCCACCGCAATAAAATGTATTAGCTTAAGTTAGAATTAAGTTATTTTATTATAATAAGATCAGACAATAAAGAATTATCAAGAGGGACAGTTGCTTCGGCCGCTGTCCTCTTGGATTGAAACAACAAAACATTAAATAATTTTTACATTATATTACAATATAATGATTTGGAAGACTTAGTGCAACATACATTAATACAACTCGCAGTAAACACAAATAAACAAAAGGAGAGCGGTGTTAGCGAACGTAGCGTAGCATGTTCAACACAATTACGAGCAGAGCTATCATCACACAGTTCACTACCGCTTCCAAAAATTATTATTCCCCACTTCAATGGAGACTATTTGAAGTGGATCCAATTTTCTGAACTATTTCAAGAAATGGTACACAAGCAAACGCTTCCAAGCGTACAGAAAATGTGGTATCTCAAAACCAATTTGTCAGGGGAGGCTGGCAAACTGATAAGTCACTTAGCTTTATCAGAAGAAAACTACACCACAGCGTGGTCGCTACTTTATGAACGGTACAACAACAAAAGAGTATTGGTAGCTACATTGATTGAAAAAATTCCGAATCAGCCCAAGGGAACATTATCTCCTGCATCAATAAGGGCTCTTCATGATACCACAAAGGAATGCTTGCTGGCATTGAACAATTTAAACATCGACACATCGTCATGGGATGCCATACTCATTCAATTATTGCTGAAAAAACTCGAACAAACCATTTACGTTCGATTCATGCAATCACTACAAAGGCCAAAAGAAGTGCCTACAATTAGTGAATTATTGTCGTTTCTAGAGAGGCAATTCGAATCAATGGAATCGATTGGGCACAAAGAAAAATCAACCAATCATCAAACTACAAGCAAGGCTACAACTGCTGTAGCATCAGGAGAAGGTAGCACCAAATGTAAGCTGTGCAACAACAGTAACCATCGCATTCACCATTGTAAGCAATTCATTGCAATGACAGAACATGACCGACTAAAATGGGTACAACAACACGGATTATGTGTGAACTGTTTCAAGGCCAATCATTCAGCAAAAGCATGTCCTCATGGTAATTGCAAGAAATGTAATAATAAACACAACACGTTATTACACTTGCCACCAAAATCACAGCATATAGGTATCTCAAGTTCACCCCTTCAGTTAACTGACCAAAAACAACAAGAGACTAAAAGCAACGCAGTTGCAGTCTCTTCAGCCTCGACTGCATCTGAATCTAGGAACCAGAGCTACGTCATCTTAGCTACGGCAAGAGTCATCATCAAGGCCGCAAATGGCAATTCAAGTGAATTTAGAGCCATACTAGACTCAGGATCACAAGTCAACATTGTGAGTGAACGACTTATCAAAAAATTATCCCTTTCAACTACAGAAGCCCCATTATGTATTGATGGAGTTGGAAGAATCCAGAAAAAGGCTCATAAACGCATTAATGTGCAAATGTTATCCAAAGATCATAACGTCTCAACAAACTTGGAAGCCTTCGTGTTACCCAGCATCATTCCAGCGCAACCGAGTCACATTATCGATGTTTCATATTGGAAAATTCCAAAGGGCATTCATCTGGCGGACCCCAAGTTTAACATGCCAGAGAAAATTGATATTCTTCTTGGCGCCGAGTTCTACTTCAGCCTGATACAACCTGGCACGATAAAGTTAAGCGACAGTCTTCCAATACTTCAAAATACGTCACTTGGGTGGGTTGTAGGTGGATCAATCAAAGGGCACACCCCATCTTGCTCATCCTCGGCATTGACGTGCGCAGTATTTGGTAATGAAAGGTCATTAGAAGAATCAATAGAACAACTATGGAAACTCGATGAAGTAGAAACGAACGCGAAAATATTGTCTCCGGCAGAAAAATTGTGTGAAAATCATTTCAACCAACATATAAGGAATCGTTCTGATGGTCGCTTCATCGTCAGCTTACCATTTAAAGAGAATCCAACTGCACTAGGCCACTCACACCAATTGGCTTACAATAGATTCATTAGTTTGGAAAATCGGCTCCATAAGAACGAAAATATGAGACGTGAGTACATTAAGTTTATGAGAGAATATGAGGAATTGGGTCACATGGAAAAGGTTAATATACACAATATACCTAATCCAAGATATTTTATTCCACATCATTGCGTGCTAAAGCCCGAGAGTACATCAACAAAACTTAGAGTAGTGTTCGACGCGTCCGCTAAAACGTCAACAGGATACTCGTTAAATGACTTAATGTATACTGGCCCTACTGTACAAAGTGATTTATTTTCGATTCTACTTAGATTTCGCATGCCTAAATTCGTATTTACAACTGACATCGAGAAAATGTATCGTCAAATACTAATCAACCCAGCCGACCATCAGTATCAGTTGATCATTTGGAGAGAGGATCCTTCATCACCAATTAATTATTACAGGTTGAACACCGTCACCTACGGCACTAGAGCAGCTCCATACTTGGCCACAAGGTGCTTACAACGTATTGCAGAAGAAAATACAGCACGATACCCACTCGGCTCTCAGATGCTAAAAGACAACTTTTATGTGGATGATGGTCTCGGTGGCTCAGATAGTCTAAATTTGGCGATTGAGACTCAATGGCAACTACAAATGATACTTCAAGAACATGGCTTCATCCTGAAAAAATGGTGCTCAAATAATGAAAGGCTGCTGAAAAATATACCCCACAGTGACAGAGTAGTTGATTTAGATCTTGATGGCAACAGTAATAAAACAATAAAAACTTTGGGTTTACATTGGGTGCCCCAAGATGATCAGTTTTGCATCAAAGTAAAACTCAATGAACTTCACGTAATCTCAAAACGGACAGTTACATCAGAACTTGCAAAATTATTTGATCCTCTGGGTCTCCTTGCTCCTGTTGTTGTCAAGGCAAAAATCTTCATCCAACAATTGTGGCAGCATTCGTTAGACTGGGATGAACCATTACCTCATAATCTTCAAATGACCTGGGAGAGTTTCCGAAATGATTTGAAAACACTAGATGAGTTCAAAATTGCGAGACATATATTCTATGGTGGCATTCCAGTAAAAACACAGCTTCATATATTCGCAGATGCATCTGAAAAGGCCTATGGTGCAGTTGTATACATTCGCGCAAAACTTAAAAATGGAACAATAATTGTTCGACTGCTATGTGCAAAATCAAGAGTAGCCCCTGTGAAACAACAAACATTACCTCGATTAGAGCTATGTGCTGCGGTCATAGCTGCCCAACTCGCGCATCGAGTAAAAACGGATCTGTCCCTACAAAATCAATCTATGTTCCTGTGGACTAATTCCGAAATTGTTTTATCATGGATTAACTCACAATCATCTTCTTATAAAACGTTTGTGGCTAATAGAATTTCAACCATTCAGTCATTAACAATAGCAGACCAGTGGCGTCATGTAAAATCAAAAGATAATCCTGCTGACATTTTATCGCGAGGAGGTAATATGGCCATCAAAATTCCCACATCAATTACCCAATACAGACGATATCGAAATGAAAAAGACAATTATAGCAGCCACAACAACATCAAGCACTGACTTCATTTATAGAATCAACCACAAAAATTCATTTCGAACCTTGCAAAGAATTCTAGCATATGTCCTCAGATTCATAAAAAACAGTAGAATGTCTATTGCAAGTCGACCAACACATTCATCAATTACGCCAAAGGAGTTAGACGATTCCCTTCACATAATTGTTAAGGCAATACAGTCTTCAGAATTCGCAACAGAGATAACACAACTACTAAAGGATAAGGAAGGCATACTTCGAGTAGGAGGGCGGCTAAAACATTCCAATTTAGATCCAGATATGAAACATCCAATAATACTACCATACAACGATCCTTTGGCAAGGCTCTTGTTCATTATGATACATGAAGACAATAAACATTGTGGACCGACTGCAATGCTGAATACAATAAGACAAAATTTTTGGCCAATTAAAGGGAAAATAACAGCTCGAGCCGTCATTCAAAAATGTGTAAGATGTACTAGAGCACGGCCACTGCTTTATCAACAAATAATGGGCAATCTACCCCAACCTAGAATCACACCTGCTCGACCATTTATTAATTCAGGCGTGGACTATTGTGGTCCATTCTAGATACATTACAAGGTGAGGGGCAAACGGCCAACGAAAGCTTACATAGCGTTATTTTGCTGCTTTGCCACAAAGGCAGTTCACTTAGAACTGGTGTCTGATCTATCAACAGAGTCATTCATTGGTGCCCTTAAAAGATTTATAGCGCGTCGTGGTCATTGTCAAAACATTTATTGTGACAACGCCACAAATTTTGTAGGAGCAAAGAACACTTTATCGGAAATATCTAAAGCAATACATGCTGATAAGGCACAAGAGGCAATAATATCCGCTTCGAGCTCTAAGAGGATACACTTTCATTTTATCCCACCAAGAGCAACCCACTTTGGAGGCTTATGGGAGGCCGCCGTGAAGTCAGCAAAGCACCTTTTGATACGCAGTGTGTCAACCGAATCATTAACCCATGAAGAGTTGGAGACAATAATCATAGAAGTAGAAGCAATATTAAATTCACGTCCACTAACACCGCTCTCAAATGATCCGGACAATCTCGAAGCTTTAACTCCTGGCCATTTTCTGATTGGCGAAGCACTTACTGCTCAAGTAGATAGCAGAGCAGAAAATCTGAAGATTTCAGGCGTGTCTCACTGGAAGTTAGTTTCACAATTAAAACACAAATTTTGGAAAAGGTGGTCTACCGAATATTTAAACGAACTTCAACAACGCTACAAATGGAAAACTAAGGCCAGCAATCCCAAACCAGGGGATATGGTCATAATCAAAGAAGACAATCTACCTACAATGAAATGGCCACTAGGAAGAATTATCACTGTTTATGCTGGAGATGACGGCGCGGTGAGAGTGGCCGATGTAAAAACAGCAACAGGAATCTTCAAACGACCCATTCACAGATTGGCTCCACTGTGTCAAGAAGAGGAAAGTGAAACAGTGCTGGAACGACCGATGTCAAATAACCAGGAAAAGGATGTCATTCCACTAAAGAGGTTTAAGCCGACAATAAATTCCGTAGCACTCACTATAATCATATCCCTTCTTCTCCTTCCTATTGCTCTATGCAACAACTTAGTGATAAGGCAGTTCCAGGATGATCCAGGGTTGTATTTTGAGGGAATAGGTACCGCAAAACTAAATACAGCAGAATGGAAATTAATGGTGTACTATGACCTTACCCCGTTTTCAGCTGAACTTAATTCATTATCAGTGGGCTTGGAAGCTTTGCAGCAACTGTGTCCTGCGATACAAAGATACCCAATGTGCAAGATTTTGGTGAATAACTTAAGGCAAATCAAAAATGAATTATATCAAGAAGATGAGTTAATCAGCCACGGACGTACAAAAAGGTCACCATTTAATATAGTCGGCAATATTGCCCGGTCACTGTTTGGTGTTCTTGATTCGGAGTATGCAGAAGAAATGTCAAGGACTATTAACACAGCCAAAACAGAGCAGGACCACATTATAAAATTGTTAAGAAATCAAACATCAATAATTGATTCAACCATAAATGTTATCAAACAAGATGAAATAAACTCACAGCAGAAGATTACCGAGCTTCTAAAAATGGTTGATGAAAACAAGAATGAATTGTTTAAGGAAGCTTCACAAGCCAGTAACTTTCAAATCATTGGACTCCTCTCAACACATTTAACATTAGTAGCAATAAACCTACAAAAAATTGAGGCTGAAATCATAAATGTACTTGCCGACGTTCACAATGGAAAAATTAGTCCTCTTTTGTTATCCCCTCAGCAATTAAAAAAGGAAATGGCTACAATCAATATTCACCTTCCAGCAACTTACACGCTTCCAATAACAGAAGATAATTTGATGGATCTATATAAACTGATGAATGCTAAGGGTGCAGTAACAAGGAAAGAAGTGATTTTTGAAATTAAAATACCTCTAATTAATCAACAGATCTTTGAGTTATTTAAAATAGTACCAGTTCCGACAGTCAAAAACAATACTTTAATTGCTATTAAACCAGACATGTCATACTTTGCCATAGATGCACACAGAGATGAATATATTCCGTTTACGACAGATGATGTATCTAACTGTATCATGACAAAAAACAAAGAGTACATTTGCAAAAATAAGCAATCTAAGTTCAAAAGGAATTCTGAGGTTGATCTTTGTGAGATCAATATATTCAACAATCGATCCACAGCCAACTGCAACCTCAACAAGATCCCAGGTCCAGCAGTCTGGATTCAATTAAATCAACTAAACAAGTGGATTTTTGCTACTACTGTGGAAATTGAATCATCCATGGTATGTGGCAGGGAAACTACGCTGTTCATAATTAAAAACACTGGACTAATGGAAGTTGGTCCCGACTGCGTAATCAAAAACAATTTTGTAACAATACAAGGACATTTTGGTATTACAAATAGTGTCCATGCATCATATGTTAAATTAAAGCATATTGACTCAATAAGTAGGCCAGAAGAAATAGAAAGGATATTTAATACTACAAGCCATAATTTCAATACGCAATTAGACCAGCTAACAAACCTTCAAAAACAATTGAATGAGGCAAATCTAGAACATTTACCCGAAGTTATTAACTCTAATAGTCAACATCATCATGCAGTAAGCTACACCGCATTAATCCTATGCTTAATAACATTACTTATTTTGCTCATATGGAAAATACACAACAAACAAAGGCAAACCTACCAAAATGCACCGAGGCCCGCATGTCGATCAAGATCGGCAACCATAGATACTTCAAGAGTTTGAATCTGTCCCATCAACTAGTACAGCGTCCAGAACTTATTTGAACCGTGTTCAACGCGGCGGAGAATGTTAAAGAACATACATACATACATACATTTACTTTCATAAATAAAATAAATAAAAAGACAACATAGTTTACAATCATACATACATACATTCATACACAACGAATTTTTCTGTTATTAACAAACATACAATCATACACAATTATAAGTTATTAACATTTAATTAATTGCCTACACATCATAAGGTTCGTTAACCATTGCTAAGGAAATTTGCTTATTATTTAATTATTTAAATACAAGGTGCATTCACCTCATTTATAAATTAGGTCATGTTATTGTGTCTACTCAAACAATATTAATATTGCATATGTTATTATCTATAAGCTAAGCACTTTTATTAATTTTAATTTTATATAAAAGAAAGTCAAAATAAATCATATTTTTAAGTCGTTTTCAATAAGCATATCAAGAGTGTTTTATTACTGAACGGCTTCCTTCAAGTTACAAGTGCTTGTAAGGAATAACTATTTGGGAATTTAGTGCTAGTTCAGATTTATGTGTTTGAACTAATCAACACTAGCCCATTCACAAACACTCTCATTACGAAAAGGAATTTTATAAACCACTACCCGCCATTCTAAGTTCATTGAATTCCAGTCATTACTTCGAAGAAACCTTATCTCTTCAACTTATTAAAGAATTACATTTAAATAACAGCCACACAATTCAATTGATCAAGAAAAGAAATAATATAAATCTATGGGAAAGTTCAATAATTACAATTATCATAGTTCTCAAATGCGCTGCAAAAAGAAAGTATGAACTCAAATTAACCCAAACTGGCATTCCACCGATCTACTGAGAAATTCAAAAAACGAACACCACAGAATGCAATAGTCTAGAAACATGTCAACCAATTTCCTATGCAAACGGACGAGGGAAGACTTAACAGACAAAATATTTTTTGAATTCCCTTATATTTTATAAACTGCTTAATAAATAATTTTATTTTTCCTCGTTGAAGTTATTAAATTCTCTTTTATATTTTTTGTGACCCAATTTAAACCGCGATTGCAATATGTTTCGCAATTAAAATTAATATTAATTAGCTGTTAAGAAATATAAAATTCTTATTGCCGACACTACAATACTTACCTGTTAACTACCAAAAGTAAATTTCAAACAAAATTTGTTTATGTGAATTTATTTTATAATAAAGAATTTTGTACTTTTGACTTCAGTTGTAGTCAAGTACTCAAATGAAAAATAAACCTTTTAATAACTAAATTTTTAACAACTTATATAAAAGACAAATGTAAGCAGCAGTACGAGGAAGAAACAAATAAAATTGAAAAAACTACTTTTTCGAGCATGCAACGTTTTTCAATAAATTTTCGTGATATTGAGGAATCAATTAGAATTTTTGACGGTAATGGAAATCTTCCAGTAAGTGTATGGATTCAAGAATTTGAAGAAACTGCAGCAATCATGGATTGGGATGAGTTCCAAAAAATACTTTTGCCAAGATCTTTGAAGGGGCTCGCTAAATTATTTATATCTGGAGAGAGAGGCATTAATACATGGCCGAAATTGAAGATGGCTTTGTTCGACGAATTTGAAACAGCAACGAACAGCGCACAATTGCATAAGATGTTGACAGAAAGAAAAATGACGAAAGACGAAAGTTATCAAGAATATTTCTTGAAAATGAAAGAACTCGCTTCACGTGGATATATTGAGGATGACGCTTTAATGCAGTATGTTATAGATGGAATACGTGATCTGACAGTTAATAAATCCATTTTGTATGGCGCTGTAAATTTAAAAGAGCTCAAAGATAAATTGAAATGCTACGAAAGTATGCAAGAAAAATTTAAAATTAAAAATGACAGTAATTTTAAATCGATGCAGCCAGTAAAAACCCAAATGCCAAAAGAGAAAAGAGAGTTATGTTATAATTGCGGAGAAAAGGGGCACACTTCGCGATACTGCAATAATAAGGAAAAGGGCACAAAGTATTTTAATTGCAATAATTTCGGGCATATTTCCAAACAGTGTCCTCTTAAACAGAGTAAAGCTAATGTAAGACATCTGATAGTTGATGATATTATGAAGAAAATAATTAAATTCTCCGACCACCAGTGGATAGCTTTATTTGATTCAGGCAGTAAGTATAATGTGATAAGCGAGAAAGTGTATAATTTCTTGGGTAAGCCTAAACTTAAAAGATCAGACTTCTATTTAATCGGATTTGGCAGTAAGGCTAATAAAGTTAAACCTTTTGGTAATTTCATACACAAGGTCGAAATAGAAAACTAAAAATACAACCTTAACTTTCATGTTGTACCACATACCTCGGTTAACGTGGATGTTATAAGTTACGATAACAACCCCTCATAAAATAATAATTTAATATTCTTTAAGTACATATTTCCCTATATATTTTAACGCCTTTGTAATTTAATATAAATAAGCGCTGCAACATTTTTTTTATAAAGAGAAAAAAGAATAAATTAAAATAAAACAAAAATGCGAACATACATACAAACATACGTATACACTTGAAGTTAAACGATTTTTTTTTTCTTTTGTGTAGTGAATGTACAATTATGTACATCACTGTTAGAATTTTAAGAATTTATTTTTAATTATATTTTTTTACTTTGTTAATTATGAGACACACACTTATTTAACACACTTAGTTATTTAAGAACCTTTTTTTTTCCTCTTTATTCTTTTTTTTATGTTTACGATTGGTCAGCAGAAAACTTTAAATATTCAAAACAATGTCAATGTACTAAGTGTTTATTTGAGATTTGTAATATAATACTATTTCTTTATTAAGTAAAAACGTGGGAAATAATAATTTCTCTTATGAAATTTATGAGCTGACCAATGCAATAATTTAGTATATAAGCAATTGATTTTTAGGAATAAAATTCAGAATTAATTTGACAATCAAAAAAGCTCTTGATTCCTTTTTAATTCTCAATTGGGCATTTTGATGCTCTTTTAATGCGGCTGAAGAGCTAAGTAATACTCTAACCAATAAACAAATCAGACACTGTAAATTTTTTTATTTAATTACACTACATGGCGATCCTGCCACCGATCCTGAAAAGTTTCCCGAATGACTTCGAAAGAAGAAATCGACGAAATTTTCAAAAAATACGAAAAATTCATAGAACTTTCAGAAGAATACTTTCCAACTTCCACAACTGAGAACACTGAGGAAGCACCACCTTATATACCAACACCTAAAGATGCCGGGCCCAAGCCACTTACAATCGAGCAATACAGAGCAAGACAAGTAAAAAAATCCATAAAACCAGAAGTAGAAACAGTGACAACAAAACCCAAAAAAAGAGGAGGAAAAAAACGAAAATTCGAAGCAGCCTGCAGAGATTTACAAAGAGTCATAAACATCAGCAAGGGCAATCAAAAACGAGCACTAATAAAACAACTAGCGGAACTAAAGAAGAAAGGATGGAAATAATACAACACAATTCATTTCAATTAAAATTATGCACACTTTTAGTTTAACACCCGAAGAAATCATAAGTTATAATATTAAAAACATAGAAATGGGTATCGCGGATGCTAAAGTTGAAGGTCATGCAAATGCATATGCAGTAAACGACAACAAAATAACGATAAGTCAGGAAATAGTAATAGTTTTATTGATAATTATCTTACTAATAGCATTATGGAAATTTATTCAAAACTATATAAAGAAACAAGTAGTAAGAAATAATGTACAAAATGCATGAAAACATATATTAAAATTAAACAAAAACCATTACAAAAAAAAAATTTTTGTTTCATACTTATGGATCAAATTATAGAAGAACTCAACAGAATATTTGTAAATGCAAAAAAATCGAAAAGTAAGAGGTACACAGAAGAAACACTTAAAGAAAAGCTTTATTTAGTTGAGCAATTAAGTAGGCAATTTGGCAAAGTAGCAAGCCAACTACCAAGATCACTAAGGGAAGATAAAATATCAGAATTTCGAATACTGAAGAGAAAAGAAATTGAAACACTTTTAGAACACAAAAGAACATTAGACACAAAAATACCTACAATCATGTCTAATTTCGACAGCAAAAAGGCATCGGATACAATCCCGACATTTGATGGAAAGCCACTCCATCTAGACATATTCCTAACCATGGTAGAAATGGTTCATGACGAGTTAAATGATGAAGGTAAAAAGAAACTTATAAAATATGTAATCTGTATGAAATTGAACGACAAAGTCAGAAGTTTACTATTGACACAAAAACTACCAACAACTTTTAGCGAACTAAAAACATCGTTAGCCACAAACTTTAAGCACACTAAAACAGCAAGTTGTCTTCACACAGAACTTAGAAAGATGAAACAGAAAGGAAGTGTAGCTCTTTACAGGGAAAAAATTAATTCATTAATAACAGAGTTGACCATAATACAAATTAAAGACTTAGGTGAAAATCCCAATGAAATAGCTATTGAAACTATAAAAAACATGAATGAAAAATTAGCATTAGAAACTTTCCAAGAAGGCCTCAATGAAAATATAAGAATAGCAGTCATAGCTGCACAACCCAAAACACTGACAGATGCTTACGATATAGCAATAACACAAGAAAGAATCTTGAATACAACAGATGAATTAGAAATCTTTCACATTAGTAACAGACGACAAACGCACTTCAACAACAAAAAAAAGTACACTTACAACACGTACAGCAACCAGGGAAACCAAAATTTTAATCGACAAAACAAAAATTTTAGCTACACAAACCATAATAATCACAATAACAATAAGTTCAATATAAGAAATAGGAATTTTACCCCAACCAATAATAGTTTTACTGGACATAACAGAAATTCAAGCCAGCATAATACTTTCAACAGATTTAATAGAAACTTCAATACTAATCAACGAAATTCAAATATACGTACAATACAACAACAGGGAAACGACCATACCCTGGAGTTTCAGAACGATACTCCGAGAAGGGAAAACTAAGAATCTACAATATAAAAACTAACACATCAAATTTTATTTACTTATCAATTAAAAATATAACATACAACTTAACTTTCTTAATAGATACCGGCTCAGATATATCTCTATGCAAAGAAAATATACTACACGGCTACAATATACTTAATGAAGACATATGTAAATTAAATGGTATAACACAAGATTCCATAAATACCATCGGATCGACATACTTAAATCTTAAACTAAATGAACATGAAGTAAAACATAAATTTTATATAGTTAACGGTGACTTTCCAATCGCAACCGATGGAATTTTAGGAATTGATTTCTTCTATAAATACAGTTGCAAAATAGATTATGATACATGTAAAATAAATGCGTTTATCAATGGAGAAAGAATAACAATTCCACTAGAGATTAATGCAGAACATTTAGAAAATATTATTATACCCCCAAGATCAGAAAAAGTAGTAAGAATAAATATTAAAATTGATGAGGATAGTTTGGTATGCAATAAAGAAATAGAAAATGGTATTTTTGTAGCAAATACAATTATCCCAAAAGAAGGCAATAGACACGTCAGAATTTTAAACACTACAGATTCACCTGCAAGACTTTCAAACGTAAAAATTTCTACCATACCACTTAAACACTACTACATTTTTAAAGCCACACATCAAAACTATTCGGAACAAAGATTCCAGAAACTACTTAAAGCAGTAAATTTCCAAGACTTTGACCAAGAAAATAAACATACTTTATACAAGATCTTAAGAGAATATCAGGAAATATTTCACCTTAAAAATGAAAAGTTAACAACAAATAATTTCTACAGGCAAAGCATTGAACTTACAGATAATACACCAGTATATATAAAAAACTACCGCCTACCACAAACACAACTTAATGAAATAGATAAACAAGTACAAGGACTACTAAAGGAAAATATCATTGAACAATCCACTAGCCCATATAATTCACCTTTACTTTTAGTACCAAAAAAACAACAAGACGGTATAAAGAAATGGCGTTTAGTTGTAGATTACAGACGATTGAACGATAAAATAGTAAATGAAAAATTTCCCTTAACAAGACTTGATGATATATTGGATAAATTAGGAAGGGCTAAATATTTCTCAACTCTAGATATGACAAGTTCTTTCCATCAAATCGAACTAAACCCTTCATCACGACCACTTACAGCTTTTTCCACCAACAGCGGACATTACCAATATAATAGGTTACCGTTCGGACTAAAAATATCATCAAATAGCTTTCAGAGAATGTTGACTATAGCACTATCAGGGCTGGAAACAGAAGCATTTTTATATGTTGACGACATAATTGTTTTTGGATGCAATCTGAAACACCACAATGAGAATCTCATAAAAGTATTCAAAAGACTAAAACAACGCAACGAACACCCAAATTGTTTAACGACCTAAACATACATACAAGTATGTATGCACTTGAAATGTAGAACAATTATTAAGAATCAATAATATTTAGAAGTAAGCATTTTTCTTTATTTGAAGTATTGGGAAATATTAAATGTAGAACAATTATTAAGAATCAATAATATTTAGAAGTAAGCATTTCTTTTGTAAAATCCAATATTTAATACTAAGTATTTTGTAAGAAAGATTCATTCACATACTTTGAATCAAATAAAGAGGATCAAAAAGAAGAACTAAGAAAAAAAGTGTTTTTTTTTTCTTTAAAACCAAAATCCTCGTAATAAATCTGGCGACGAGAATGGGATGGAGGAATAATTCTCCTAAAGTAAAGTGAAAAATAAAATATAGAGGAATAATTCTCCTAAAGTAAAGTGAAAAATAAAATATGGAGGAATAATTCTCCTAAAGTAAAGTGAAAAATAAAATATAGAGGAATAATTCTCCAAAAGTAATGTGAAAAATAAAATGTAGTGAGGAATAATTCTCCAAAAGTAAACTGAAAAGGATCTGAGAAATAATTCTACAGACCAAAAATCCAAAAATAAACTGAAAAGACCATAGAAATTATTCTACGGACTCAAAACCCAAATTTGAATTTTATTTTTGAAAAAAAGAGAATCTGAGAAATAATTCTACAGACTCAAAACTCAAAAGTGAAGTGAAACTTATTTCTGAAAAAAAGGACAAGAAGAATAATCTTCCAACAAATTTTTTTAAACTAATTTAACAAGTGTACAACACATAAAGAAAATAAAAAATCATTTTGAACTTTTGCTACTATATCAACCTGAACTTTACAAGAAAATATCCTCCACAACAAAAATACAACTAAAAAGAAGACTACTAAGGAAATCTACAGCAAAAATCAACAAAATCTATCTATATTTCTGGAACGGTTATTACTAAGTTATTAATGTGAGTAAATTAATGTAATAGCAATAAGTATTTAATTAAATTCAGACCTTGTAACAATTTCCTTTGTACAAAAGAAGTAAAATACATTTTTGTTAATTTAATAATAAAATATATTTTGCTTAAAATTAAAAATTAATTCAAATACGAAAATTTTTCTATAGAAACAATTTTACGTTAATTAATTTTTTATCATGGCCCAACCAGTAGTGCACTCTGTAACTTTAGACCCCATAAAATACTTGAAAACTCTCCCAGAATTCAATGGAGATAGAAGGGATCTATACAATTTCATTACACTAGTGCACAGAATATATCCTTTACTGTGACGATGAAATGTCACAGTTAGTTTTCTGCGACATTATTAAAAGTAGACTTCAAGGTAGAGCAAGAGAAGTTATAGAAATAAATTTTCACGTCCAATCGTGGACAGATATAAAAGATTTTTTAGTGAATAATTTCGGCGAGAAATTAAGCCTAGAAGAATTATCCGACAAAATGAGATCAGTAGGATTTAGAACTAATACACTGGACTTTTACACCGAAATAGAAGACAGGTTAAGAAGACTTAACAACAAAGCTAGTCTTATAATGGGCGCAAATGCAGGCTCAGAAACAATAGTTAATAATAATATGAGGTCAGCTTTGAATATTTTTAAAGAAAAAATACAAGAGCCTATGAAAACAATATTGGCTTGTAGGAATCGCCAGACTCTCGAAAGTGCTATGGAGATATTAATTCAATCAGGCTACGGCTACTACGGTGGTAAACTTGAAAAATCACAAGTTTACGTACGTAATCAAAATGACAAGGAACTATATAATAAAAACACTAAACCCAGAAACTCTAACCACAATTATAATCAAAACGACCGACAAAAACCATTTGCCAATTCACTGTATAGACCGAATTTTAACCCTAACCAAAACCAATACAGACATAATCAACAAAGAACCTTTACAAATCCACAACATATACCTAATTTTTATACCAATCAGAATCAATATCAAAATCCACAACACCGATCAAATTTCAACCACAATTATCAAAGAAATGAACAAGTAGTTCCAGAGCCAATGGACGTGAATATAGTCCAAAATCTTCAAGAAAATACACCTATAGAAAATTTTCAGTCTTCAACCTCGAAGGGAACTTACCATATATAGTTTTAAAAACTAAATTAGGTTATTTAAAATTTATTATAGATATAGGAGCAACCCATTCTATTGTTAATCCCGGCATATGCCACCCACAGTGGAATGTACCCTCCGAAGAAGTAACAATAAAAAAACTACAACACCTAATTAAAATTAATAAAAAAAGTCTGCATACCCCTTTTTGAAGAACTCGGCGATAGCAATTGTCGAATTGAATTTTTTGTCTGTAAATTCCACACCTATTATGACGGGTTGATTGGAAATAATATACTAAAACAATTAGGAGCAATAATCAATTTAAAGAATAATACTTTGGTTATTGGAGAAAAAGAAATACCATTAATATATAAACACAACGAAGCAGAGTATTATTTTGAAGGAGAAGGATCATATAAAGTCGAAATACCTGTTGACTGCAAAGAAGGATTAGTATTTAAAGATAAAATCGTATCAAGGGATAAAAACATTGAAATTATGGAAGGCGTATACAACGCAGAAAATTTTAAGATTACAGCATTCGTTAATGTGAAAACAAATAATAGAAGAAAGGTTGTATTCACAACTCAGAAAACAGAAAAAGTAACTACCGAAAACTTTCATATCCAAGACATAGAAAAGGAAAACATGGTTCCTCTCTTGAATCAGATTAGAACTGATCATTTAAATGATGAAGAAAAAACCAAACTTTTAGAAATAATTAAAAGATTCCAAAAAGTATTTTACATTGAGAATACAGACTTAACTTTTACAAACGCAAATAAAAATTGTAATAAGAACAACCAACAACGTCCCAATCATGCCTAAGACTTACCGTTATCCTTATATTCATAAAAGTGAAGTCCAAAAACAAATCAAACAAATGTCAGATAATAACATAATTCGACCAAGCCATTCACCTTACTCTGCTCCAGTATGGATAGTGCCAAAGAAAATGGACGCCAGTGGTGAGAGAAAATGGAGGTTGGTGGTCGATTATCGTAAATTAAATGAAATTACGATAGATGATAAATACCCAATTCCAAATATAGAGGAAATATTGGAAAAACTCGGAAGGTGCCAATATTTTACAACTTTGGATTTGGCCAAAGGATTTCATCAGATAGAAATAGATGAGAAGGACATACCAAAAACAGCATTTAGTGTCGAGGGCGGACATTACGAATTCCTTCGTATGTCGTTCGGCCTCAAAACAGCACCAGCCACGTTCCAAAGGCTGATGAACAACGTCTTAGGGGACTATATTAATAAAATCTGCTTTTTTCGGACATTAGTGACCGAATCTGGTATAAAACCAAACCCAGATAAAATAAAGTGCGTACAGAATTTTCCTATACCAACTACACCGAAACAGATTAAACAATTTTTGGGATTATCAGGTTATTACCGAAAATTTATCAGAGATTATGCCAAAATCTCTAGGCCTATGACAAGATACCTCAAGAAGGATGCACAAGTAGATGTAAAGAATTCTGAATACAGAGAAAGTTTCGAAAATTAAAGAATTATAGCACCATAAGAAAGAGTTGTTAGCGATAGTGTGGGCCACACAACTAAGACCATATTTATTCGGTAGGCGATTCTTGATCGAATCTGATCATAGACCACTTGTTTGGCTCTTCTCTATCAAGGAACCAAGTTCAAAGTTGCTCAGATGGAGATTGAAATTGCAGGAATACGATTACGAAATAAAATACAAGAAAGGTGTTTTGAACGGTAACGCAGATGCATTGCCTCGAATGGAAACCAATACACACGAAATAAATTTAATAGAAAAAAATAACGTTATAACGGAAACATCCACCCCACTAAACTTCTTCAAACGACATTATTAAACAAACAACATCGGGTTCACTAAAAATAAAAACTGACAAAATATTCAAAAATAAACGAAAAACCATTTCTGCAAAATGTTTGGACGAGCAAACATTAATAACACTAATAAAGAATCATTTTGACCCAGAAAAAATTAATTCAGTGGTAATAGACCAGGAAATAATATATGAAAAGTTCAAGGAAGTTGTAAACAAATACTTCGGGGATAATAGGAAATTTAAAATTTATAGAAGCAAAATTATTTTGCAGGATATTTGCAATGAAGTTGAATTAACCGAAAGAATAGAAAGAGAGCATAAAAAAAACAATCATAGAGGTATTAATGAGAATTTTACAGGACTCAAATCCGAAAAATACCACCAGAAACTCCAGAAAAACCAGGTGAAGTAATACATGCAGACATATATTATGGCTTAGAGAAAAAGTTATTTATGACGTTTATCGATAAATTTTCAAAGTATGCACAGGCAATTAGAATACAAAATAGGTCTTGGATAGAATTTAAAATTGCATTAGCTATCTATCATCCGTTGGAAACATTAAAAAGCTTGTAGTCGATAATGAACTCGGGTTTAAAGCTTTGCCACTCCTAGAATATTTACGGGAACAAGAAGTCGAAATCCATTACACGTCGAATAATAATCATACCTCCAACGCAGATATAGAGAGATTTCACAATACTTTGAATGAGCATGTTAGTGTTCTTAAACATGACTCTCAAAGAGATGTAGAAACGGTAGAGGAAAAAATATTTAGATGCGTCAAATATTACAACAACACAATCCATTCCACCACGAAAAAAACCCATAGACTTTAAAAATGGTGTAATAAAATGTGAAGAATACCCAGATACTAGGGAAAAAATAATCAAAACAAAGGAGAGAACAATAAGAAAACTGAACGCAGAGCGAGAAAATGTAGACATCCAAACAGGACACATTTACCTAAAGGATGAAAGAGACGGAAAGAATCATTCAAGGTTTCGGAAAGTAATAGTATCACAAGTAGATGAAGATCATGTAGTAACAAATATTACAAATCACATATCAAAAGAAAGAAAAAATTTCAAAATGAAAATACTCCAGAAACAATATGATTTTGTTCTTATTTACAGATGATTCCCATTTTATTATTGTTAATAACGACGTTATATGCCATATATATGCAAATATTGGAAGTACAGGACTTGTCAGATAACCATGGGTATGTGCCAATTAAACTCAGAGACGTGCAAATGATCGACAATTACGTAAAAATAATTCATATCATTAATACAACCAAATACGTAGAAACAACAAACATATTAGAAGACAACATACACAAACTAACAACAACTTATACGAACGTCAAACCACTATTAGGCAGTATTCGTAAAAGCATGGACTTATGTAAAACAAAAAAAATCTAATACCTACATTCAGACAGAAACGAGGATTGAGGAAATTTACGCAGGCCTACTTATTTCTAAAAATTATAAAGATAAAATTGTTTCTAATTGTGAAAACTCATACAAATTCGAAAAATTAAAAACCAAGACATATTTGGTTCCTTTCTTATTGTATGGATGTGAATTATTTGCAAACTGCGACTCTGTTAGTCGAAGAAAATTAAATGTTTTATTTAACAATATTATACGGTATGTGTATGGATTGAGAAGATCTGATCATGTTTCCTCTGTTTCTAAGAACCTTTATGGTGTAAGCTTCGATAGCCTGTTAAAAATCCGCACTCTGGTTTTTCTGCATAAAATAATACACACTCAAACTCCCAAATACATTTTTGAAAATATACGTTTTTGTCAATCGCCACGAAACCGAAACATTATAATACCTCGACATCAATACCTGGCAGTTTTATGTGGCAGTTTTATGTGCATGCCGCTAGACTTTGGAATAATCTTCCACTATGTCAGCAAATGAACAGCAACGCTAATAGTTTCAAAAGATTTGTAGTTAACTCTTTTAAATAAAAATGTGTAGGTAATTCTTTTATATTATATTATGTGCAATCTTCTAATATACATACATACATATACATTTGTTTTTTAATTATATTTTTTATATATTTTTATTAATTAACTCCTAATTCGAATGTAATAATTACAAATGCTTTTAATTTTTTATTTTTTTTACCAAATCCGTTTCTGTACTGTAAATATAAGATTAACTCTTGTTGTACAGGAAATTAACCAATAAGTAAATAAATAAATAAATAAATAAATAAATAAAAAACCTACTTAATAAAATTTGAAAATTGTATTATAAAAACCAAATTAAGAACTTATGAAAACTATTAAATAAATATAAATGAAATTTTCATTTTAGAAAATTTTGTGTTGAAAATTAACGAAAATAACGTGACACTTGCCGATTTAAATATGAAAGAAATACATTTCAACGAAACACTAAAAAATGTAAACCATAAATTATTGAAAAACACTTTAGTTCTCACAAGTAGTCATATAAGCGTTTCTGTAATTTTAATCTTTATTGTAATTATAATTTATCTAAAACAATAGAAAAACCTACATCATTAGTTCGTCGGAGCCTCACTCTAACGATGGGGGAGTTACGATAACAACCCCTTATAAAATAATAATTTAATATTCTTTAAATACATATTTCCCTAGATATTTTAACGCCTTTGTAATTTGATATAAATAAGCGCTGCAAAATTTTTTTTTATAAAGAGAAAGAAGAATAAATTAAAATAAAATAAAAATGCGAACACACATACATGCAAACATATGTATGCACTTGAAGTTAAACGATTTCTTTTTCTTTTGAATAAATGTCGCAACGAACACCCAAATTGTTTAACAACCTAAACATACATACAAGTATGTATGCACTTGAAATGTAGAACAATTATTAAGAATCAATAATATTTAGAAGTAAGCATTTTTCTTTATTTGAAGTATTGAGAAATATTAAATGTAGAACAATTATTAAGAATCAATAATATTTAGAAGTAAGCATTTCTTTTGTAAAATCCAATATTTAATACTAAGTATTTTGTAAGAAAGATTCATTCACATACTTTGAATCAAATAAAGAGGATCAAAAAGAATCTTAGTTCTGTGTTAGTGTTTTTTTTCTTTAAAACCAAAATCCTCATAATAAATCTGTTATACTCGGAAAAGAATTTTGCATGCAGGCAAATGTGACGATTACACCAGAAAGCATTACGTTTTGTAAGATTGAGAAAGAAAGCAACGAAGAAGAACGTAATATGATGTTAATTGATGCTGTAGAGAAGTTTCCTACTGATTTTGTTGATATCGAAGGAACAGTAACCACTGAAACAAAACAAACAGTCTTAGATCTAGTGCAAAGTTACGTACCAAATAAATGTCGAACCACAAATGTAGAAATGAATATTATCCTTAAGGACGACACGCCAATATTTTCGAAACCTCGCCGTTTACCCATTACCGAACGCAGGGCAGTTGATGACCAAATCGATGAATGGTTAAAAGATGGTATCGTAGAGCACTCAGAAGAAGAAACGAGATGGCACCCTAAGATTATGCGTTGATTATCGTAGAATCAATAAAGTCATATTGAAGGATAGATATCCGTTACCTTTGATAGAGGATCAATTAGATCGGCTCCAAGGCGCTAGAATATTTAGTACACTCGATTTGAAAAATGGATTTTTCCATGTCGACGTAGCTCCACAAAGTCGAAAGTACACATCGTTTGTGACACATAGCGGTCAGTATCAATTTTGTAAAGTGCCTTTGGTCTTTCAAATTCACCATCCGTTTTTCAAAGGTATATAAATACCATTTTCCGTGACTTGACAAGAAGAGGCATCGCGCTTCCATACGTAGATGATGTTATCATTCCCAGTAGAGATGAAGATGAAGCTTTCAAAAACCTTGAGGAGGTAATAAACATTTGTAGAGATTACGGGCTCGAGCTAAATTTCAAAAAATGTTCTTTCCTGAAGAGAAGAGTCGAGTTCCTTGGACATATTATAGAAAATGAGAAAGTATATCCTTCGTCATCTAAGGTGGATGCCGTAATGAAATTTCCCGTGCCATCTAATTTACGACAGCTACAAAGTTTTCTGGGACTTGCAGGGTATTTTCGAAAATTCATCCCTCAATTCTCTATAATAGCTAAACCACTTAGCGATTTAACAAAATCCGATGTAAAATTTGAAATGAACGACCAACAAATTGTGGCTTTTAACACTTTAAAGCAAACTCTGAGTGATGGACAAGTGCTGAGCATTTTTAATCAAAGATATGAAACTGAGGTACATACGAATGTGTCCGGGGATGGTTATGGAGCCATTCTACTTCAAAAATCACCTGACGATGAAAGTTTTCATACCGTTTACTATATGAGTAAAAAAACAACTGACGCTGAAAAGAAATACACGAGTTACGAATTGGACATACTCGCAGTAGTATATAGAAGCATTGAAAAAATGTCGCGTGTACTTGCTTGGCCTACATTTCAAAATCATCTCAGACTGCAACGCCTTCACAAACACAATGGAGAAAAAAGATTTGTGTACCAGAGTGGCTCGGTGGGTTTTACTTTTGCAGGAGTTCGACTATGAGGTGGAACAACGTGCTGGCACCAAAATGCGACACGTCGATTCCCTCAGTAGACACCCGATTATGACCATACATGAAGATAACACTGATAAGACTTAAAAATGCCCAAAGACTTGACGATGAACTAAATACCATAATAAGTATACTTCAAGGATCAAGATTCTCACGATTGCTATTTTATGAAAGGTGACTTGTTGTATAAACTGGTGGATGGCTACGAAGTAATAGTGGTACCTAGTGGTATGCAACGCGAAATAATAAGATGCGCGCACGAAAAATGTCATTTCGCACTTAAAGAGACGAACGAGTTAATTCGACCAAGTTATTATATACCGAAGCTAGATGACAAGATTCGATTTCACATTACGAATTGCGTGCATTGTATAATCAGCAATAGAAAACAGGGGAAGCAGGAAGGTGAATTACACCCCATCCGTAAGTACGACGAACCACTTCATACATACCACGTCGATCATCTTGGTCCGTTAGAATCAACGAGTAAAAAATATATGCATATTTTTGCAGTTATCGATGCTTTCACAAAGTTTTGTTGGTTGTATCCGACCCGCTCAACAGCTGCAAGTGAAGTCATTACACGCTTAAAATCTCAGAGTGTAATTTTCGGAAATCCTTTTCAAATTATATCTGACAGAGGCTCAGCTTTTACCTCCGAAGATTTTGTGAAGTATTGCCAAGATGAGGGTATAAATCATTCATTGATAGCAACTGGGTTACCAAGAGCGAATGGTCAAATAGAAAGGCTCAATTCCATTATCATTTCTGTTTTGTCAAAACTTTCCGCCGAAGATCCATCAAAGTGGTACAAATATGTCAACGATGTACAACAGCGTGTAAATTCGACATACTCACGAAGTATAAGTACGACTCCTTTCGAATTAATGGTTGGCGTGAAGATGCGTACCAAACAACAACTTGATATTCTAAAATTAATCGAGGCTGAAGTTGTTTCATCATTTACCCAAGAACGTCAAGAGTTGCGACGAGACGCTAAACATAAAATAGCTAAAGTTCAAGAGGAAACCCGTAGAACGTACAACCATCGACGTAAACAACCAAAAAAGTATTCCAAAGGGGACCTGATTGCAATTAAACGTACTCAGTTTGGACCTGGCCTGAAACTGAAAGCAAAGTATCTCGGTCCGTATCAGGTGATGGTAGTAAAGAAGAACGATACTTATGATGTTACTAAGGTATGTCTATCAGAAGGGCTTAGGAACACCACGACTTGTGCCGAGTATATGAAGCCGTGATTCTCCAGACTCGGCAATGACGAATTCGGGGCAAATTCTGAGCAGGATGGCCGAATTGTAGGAGAGAGAACTGTCAGAAAAAGCATAATCGAAGTCAGTCTGTGAGCAGCCGCGAATGAGTAAAGACGCAAGTAGAAAAAAGACGCAAGTAAAAGTTTGAACATTTGAAATCCATATATTTGTAATAATTTTTTATAAACTAAAATTAAAATAATAATAAAACTCCACATATATTACAATACATTTCATATATTAGTCCATATATCAATTCATTATAATACTTTTGCAATGTGTAATCCCATACATTTCTATAGATGAATTCATATACATATTATAGGCTTGCACAGTTTTGCGTGTGTATTGGTTCTGGTATGTTCAAATATGTAATTCAGCGTTTCTGTTACTAGTTATTAATGTTGATTTTCTTAAGCAATTGTTCTATGGTTGGGCAATGAGCAAATCAGAACAACACATTTCTTGTATTTGTTTTTCTAAAACAAATAAGATACATAAAACTGCTTTTACCATAAGTACCGTATGATGTGTTGAAAAAAAGTATACATGGCTGATGAATGAATGATTAAAAGCAAAATTTCACATACATACCGAGCCTTATTTTCGATTTTATCGTAAGCGACAAAAATTAAATTTTTCAGAAGGTTTTTTTAAAATATTCAAATTTGTTTTTGTACGTAAATTGTCGCTTACGATAAAATTGTACAGCCTGTATCTTAAAAGTTATCAACAATTTTGCCATTTTGATAATTTTAAACTATGTGTAGGCCCATAAAATTTTCATTTCAATAAAAAAGTCTATATCCGATAACATGTCGCTTACGATAAAATCGAAAAAAGGGCTCGATACATACATACATATCGAGCCCATTTTTCGAGCTGTTATAATATCTCCCATCACTCCCCTAAAAAACCATATCAATAGCATAATTTAAAGTAATATTTGCTAACTAGCATTCCCGTTCCCATATACATAAATAAATGAAAATGCAATAAAATAAATAAATACAACTACGCAAAATTAACAATTTATTTTCTTAAAAATTTAATAAAACGTAACAAATTATTAAAACCAGACCTTTTTCTTGATAATTGTTTTCTTGCATTTCCGTTCCCAATAAAAAAAACGAAAATGCAATAAAGTAATTAAATGCAACTACGTAAAATCAATAAACAACTACAATTTATTTTCCTAAAAATTAAATAAAACATTAAAACCAGACTTTTTCTTAAGAATTCTTTTCTTGCATTTCCGTTCCCATATACATAAACGAAAATACAATAAAGTAAATGCAACTACACAAAATCAATAAAAAATAGTAAATTACCAAAAAAAAAACAAATAATTGCAAACTTAACTTTTTCCAGAGAATTGTTTTCGTAGTAAATAAAAATACATATTTGTATTTAGCATATAAGAAGCAAGAAAATGAAAAATAAAGTTAGTTATATTTTGATCAACTCACTAAAACAATCGTGTTTTTTTTAAAGAGTTCATAACCTGAACTCAAAAGTCTTACCCATTGTTTAGAATTATCAAAATAGCAAAATTGTTAATAACTTTTAGGATACAGGCTGTGCAATTTTATCGTAAGCGACAATTTACGTACAAAAACAAATTTGAATATTTTAAAAAAACCTGCTCCTGAAAAATTTAATTTTTGTCGCTTACGATAAAATCGAAAATAAGTCTCAATATGTAAGTAAATTATACATGAAACACCCTAGCCAGCATTTTTTTAAATTTTCAATCAAATTCGAGTGTTTTTTGACTCCTCTTCGCGATTAAAAAGCTGGAATATGCGCTCATTTTCTGATCATAAATTATACTTTTGACTACCCGCGACTCCTCTTAATAAATCATTTATGAGTCTTTTTCTATATTAGTTTAGAGTCATTTTCTTTTACTTTTCTAATAGTATTTAAAGTCTTTTTAGAATCGTTTTCTGATAACACTAGTTTACATTGAAAATGTACACTTGACGAGAGGTAATTTTCCTTATGTATTTTTTTTACCGCTAAATTCGAAAATCAATGTTAAATTTTTTTTTGGACCAGTTGTGATTTTTTCAGTCTTTCGACCTTTTTTTACTTGACCCATCATATCTCGAGCTAGAACTGTCCGATTGGGTCGTTCTTGGTATTCATGGTCTTTCAGCCATGTTTCTAATCGCTTACGAGTCATATTTGAGAAATTTATCAGTCTGTTTAGAAGTCTTTTTATTGTCATTTTTGACTGTAATATGAGTCATTTATCAGTCGCATTTCTAATCGTATTTGTCTCTTCTTCGAGTATTTTTTGAGTCGGCCTTCTGAGTCCTACGTTTAATGGTCAAACAGAATTACGGCACAAACACATTTTCCATACAAATTGATGCAAAAAGGAAGTCACAGAAAGCAGTCCAGAGATAGAATCTATTTTATTTTGACAGCGTTTTTTATGCTACCACACTTTGTAAAGAAAAATAAGCAGAAAGAAAATAAAACAAAAATCAGAGAGCAGTTGAAGTTACTGCCGTTGATTTTATTATGGGCTTTGTTAATTTTACAGCGATTTTCCCGAAGTTGCTGACTTATTATGTTTCATCATTTCATATTCGATTTAACTTTTATAAATAAAAAAAATTCATTTTTTGACATTATACGTAAAGATTTCCCCTTTATACTTAAAAATAACAATCAAGTAGTGTTTAAGCATCTATATGCGTAAAATATGATCATAAAATACATAATTATAATCACTTTTAAAACACCTGCGTGATTTGTATTCGATTAATCATTTTTCAATCTTCCAGATGAATAAAATATGACAATAACTAACGAAAATAATAGTCACATTTTACACGTCTGGATGGTTAATTTTCGAATGCTATACAATTTGTTATTGTATTTTAAATCGAACTAGTTTTAGCCATTAGCGCGAATCATTTTCGAGTCCTTTTGTGATCGTGTAAGTGATTAATCATTTATTGCTTACGAATAGTGATCTAATAAGACTCAGCAATGTGATTTTTCAAAAAACAGTCTTCCAAATGCTAGATGGGACATGAGTTCTCTTTCTCTCTCTATCCCTGTCTGTGCCCAGTGATGGTATTTTGGTGTGTTTCGAGTATTTTTTGGTTCTTTTTTCCTCTTCATAAACGCGAAATTTTGGTTAATACACTTTTTTAAAAAGCGGGTATTTACAGTGCTTTTTAACAATTTCTCACAGTGCTTTTGGTGCTTTTTTGTAAAATAAAAATATTTTTAATTTATAAACCTAATGTACTTTAAGAGCTAATAGCAGCATCTTTTGACTGAGCCTTCTTAAATTGTTTTTAATGACAATAACGGAAACTATGTTAAAAACAATTTAGAAAACTTTTCATAATTGGGATAAAAAATTAAAATTCTTCTTGCAAAATAGAAAACGGAAGTAACTGGAAAGTACCACATAATTCTCTGCATAATAATTTATTGATAGTAGTACGCAATAAGCATTTGTTAAAGTTTACACAAATATTTAATCATCCTAGAACAATTGACAGCATGAGGTTGTCAGTTGTTTTAGACAACGGGTAGCCAAGTCCCAATTTTTTCGTATCGTATTGACGTGCTGTCAAAGTTGGCAACTGGAATAAGTGTGAATATCGCAAAAACAAAAACTTTTAAGTTACTTAAGGAAAAAAGTGATGCTTTAAATGCTTTTGTATGTTTAAAATATTTTTCAGTAACATTCATATGTATCTTAATCTAAGCCTAAGCTTCACCTACCAAATAGCTAACACCGATCATATAACTACTAATATTTTGAAAAATGAATAAGGGTTTTCATGAGAACTCTTAAAATTGTCATTTGTGCAATTGGGGAAATATGCCCCTTTGACTTTTTAAGGCAATTTGAATGAAATGTCAAAAAAATCAATTTAATAAAAATAACACAAGAAAATTTCAAGCAGTTTTTAATTTCATATACATATTTCATATATTAAATATTTTGAGGCAAAAACTTGAAATTATATTATGATGTTTTACACTCCAAACTCTCCTTTTTTAAGTGGCTTAATGTATTAAAATTAACAAAAAAGAAATTGGTGCTTTTCTACCCTCTTTTTCGTTTTTTTTTTTTCGCTTTTTACCCTTTTCGCAACAGCTTAATGTGCGTTTGCTCTTCGTAGAGATACCAACACTGTCTGTGCCACAAAAAACCTAACGAACGTGCGCACGAATGCTGCTCATCATGTATTTGTTTCAACAGTGTTTTTTTCATATATTTGTATTACAACATGTATTTGTGAGCAGAAACAGATAAAACAGTTCCTCAGCAGCAATACAATAAGCAATTGTTATCTGCTTTTAATTGTATTGTAATTTCAAAAAGCACACACACACAATAACTCTAATACTAGTTCTTTCGCTCACACTACAATTATATGGTACATAACATGGTATATTTGTTTTGGCTATACTTATAAGTATACAAATGCAACCCTTTAATACATATATATTTATATACTATTCATTCATATATTAAAAAAAAAAAATATATATATATATATATATATATTAAAAATATATGGACCATATATGTTTGTTTTAGCTGGGTATCGGCGATTTCTTTAATATAATAAACATAGCCTTTAAAATCATGGAAACTCTACTCAATACAATCATATTTTATATCTTTATCGTGATTCGCGTATTTCGACTTCGAGTACAAAAATTTGGTTCTAGATTAAAAAGTAATTTATTTATTAATTTTAATTTTTTTTATAGAAAGAATCCGAATGATTTGTGAATGTACATAATATATGCAAGTATGTACGGAGATTTTTTTATCCAAAAATATATTTTCCTCTATCGTCTCTATTTGTGTCTAGTTTTGTTGAGCTATAGGATAATTTTCAAATACATGACAACTCTTATAATAAACTAGTATGTAATGTTTTCATCTTTATATTATTAAATGATACATATTTGGTCCAAATGTAATGGGGCTATATAATATACAGATCTTACCTTATAAAATAATGAAAACGGATTATAATTATCGATTTCCAAATTTTAGCGAGAGCCGTTGAAAAATAGCCTTTCCAAAAAACTTAGGCCCCTATTATGATTTACAACTCGTAATAGGGGCATTACTTTCATCCCATTAAAAAACCTAGTTAGGGCAAAGTTATGTACGGGAAAAATATTGTACCATTTATTCTAAACAAAAATTGTTATTTAAAATTTTAAACATTTAATTTTATTTTTCCGGGGTTCGCAAATAACGATTAGTTTCCAGAGCGCCCTCCTTCGTTGTGTAGCAGAATTATCGGCGAAGTAAAATAACCAATAAAATGGCTACTAAACACAGCCTAAACAAAATTTAATACGCCTCATTTAACAGCAGAGGCATTACAACACTATTATTAAAAAAATGTGAAAAAGCAGAGTTGTGCAAGAATGAAGCTTTCCTCTATCTCTTCCTTCACCACCTGTCTTCTCTATCAATATCCCTTTCCTAAAGAAGGTAACACCTAGTAATAGTAGTAGACACTCATTGCCTTTAAAAAAAAATTAACTAAAAAATCAAGCTAATAGAGAAGTGCTACGTGCACAAGGAATACACCAATATACTCCTTGTTACATGGACTACCTTTACATGCATTTATTTTTATTTGTTTAATTTTTATTAAAAAACTTTAATTTACCAATTATTTTTGATTTTTGTTTATTCCTTAAAAAATAAAAGTTATTTTTTTTAGTTTTATTTATTCCTCAGTATATATTTTTTTATTTATTTTTTACTTGGAAAAAACAATTACTTTTTGATTTATATTCTTTTTCTTAAAAAAACCTTCTCCTGAAAAATGTACTGCCAGTTTATAGAAGCCATGTTTAAACTATATATTGAAAACAACAACAGATTTTAGTGCTTTGTTTTTGTTTTCCATATAAATAGACAGACGAGAACTTTTACATGGCTTCTAAGAACTGGCAGTTAATTTTTGTATCTTACGATTAAATCAAAAATAGTGCTCGATATATTGAGGAGAAGGTTTTTCTTATATATTCAAATATGTTTTTCTACGTAAATTGTAGCTTAGATAAAATTTTACAACCCGTATTATAAAAGTTATCAAAAAGTTTGGCATTCTGGTAATTCTAAACAATGGGTAGGCCCATAAAATTTTAATTTCAATAAAAAAGTTTATTTTCGATAACATGTCGCTTACGATAAAACCGAAAATAAGGCTCGATATATCAACATACGAAATTCAACATATCGTGTAGACACAGAAATTCTATGCTAACTCATATGTTGTATTACCATTTGCTCTCAATGATAACAAGTTAATGATTTTTATAAAAAACGAATTTCGAAAGTCGTGTTGGTTAAGCTTCTTTGGAGGAAATGGCTCGATATGTAAGTGTTCTTTCTCTGAATGGTAAGTTAATCTACAGTTTTGGATGAATCACAAACCAAACTTTACATTAAATATTATTCCAGATAAAAATGTCCCATCCAATTTGGATTTTGTTTAATGGAGCAAGGGCTAAATGAAAATGTTGCATCAAACATATGTTAATCAGAAGTTCATTGCCAAGCAAACAAACTACAGCGACATAAAACATTACTTAGAGAAAATACAGCCGAAGATTAAAAAAAAATAATAATATAGGGGTATCTGAGTACCAGAAGGAAAAAATATCTTGTTGATGCCTACCACAGAAATGTATAATTTTTTTTAACTCAATATAAATTTATAAGGAATTGTTCGCCAATAAACTCCAATTTATATAAGTTGAGCAAATTTTTATGTTTTTAGCCAATCAACTTTATGCTAATCCAACAGGTACTGATAATTAAAGACAATATTTTAAGTTAAAAAATTATTTTTAAATTAGTCTTAAGCTATGTACAGACGATTGTCAGACCTGGCAATGTACTGGCAATCAAAAATTGCCAGCACAAGGTTGATTGTCAGTTCAGACGGTGGTGTCAAATTTGTCACAAAATCTTACAATTTAATTGAACAACCCTCGTACCTCTGCATTGCACTAATTTGTTGACGCAGCAGTAACCAGTTCATTCACTTGGTTACTTTTTATTTTCTTTGCTCTGACAAGTTGTGCAATATCGATATTTTGTAATTGGGTCAAAAGCTAAATAATATTTATGAAATAAGTTATTGTTTAGTTAGCATAAGAAAAAGAATTGTAAGTAAAATATTGTAGAAATATATAAAAGTATATTTTGTATAAAGAGCATATATAGAAAATAAAAGGGACACAGTCGATTTGCAGTGACAGTTGTAAGCGTTGTAATTATAATAAAGAATACCTGCGATTCCCAAGGGACCCTCCAGGTTATAAACAAAGAAATAATAAAATATACCTATACATGTGATTCCCAAGGGACCCTCCAGGTTACAAGTATCATAGAGAAAAATACACCATAACAGACGGTTGTATGACAATGAATTCATTTGACAAAATCGTCAGACGAAAAATTATCAGTTCACACGGTTGTGATATGCAAAAATTGTCATATCTATTGTTGCCAGACTGAAAACATTTTTTGTTAGAATTTGTTAATGATAATTAAAAATGTTTGTGAAGTACCTTGGGACTGGCAAAATACCTAACAGCATATCTAACAAGTTTTTCTACTGACAACTCTGTGGACTGATTTTTGACTGACAATGTTATCAATGTCGGACAATTATCTAGCAATATATTTTAAGATTTTCTGAGGAATTTGATACAATCGCGTGAACTATTTAGAGTTGTTTCCAACAGCTCTTCTTAAACTAGTTTGAGAGCGTTCGAATCAAAAGTTGTTTCAAACCCCATTTAATTTACATTGATGTTTTTGACTGGACTTGTGTCCAACAGAACGAACTAGTTAAAAAAGAGGAAACAAGACCGGAACTAATCTACCTTGTAATGGCGATTTTTTTATTATCAGTATATTGCTAGCACACTGACAAATGTACAGAGCATGAGGAACTTGGAATCAAACAAATAAAAATGGGCTAACACTTTTCGTAACACTATTTCTAGAACCTTTTGAATATAGTTAATTAAACTATTTTTTTGAGCTTTATGTCTTTTTGTATTGTGCTTTATTATTTCAATATTTCGTTACCCTTCGGTTAACTTCTTCATGATATAGTATATTGTTTTTGATTGAAAAATATATCAAAGTATATTTTGTATAAAGAGCATATATAGAAAATAAAAGGGACACAGTCGATTTGCAGTGACAGTTGTAAGCGTTGTAATTATTAATTTTGATTTCTCAATCAAAAACAATATACTATATCCTGAAGAAGTTAACCGAAGGTTAACGAAATATTGAAATAATAAAGCACAATACAAATAGACCTAAAGCTCAAAAAAATAGTTTAATTAAATATATAAAAAAAGGTCGAAAAATTAGATAAAATAATTTTGAATATAGTTTAATATTTTTCTTGTATCCTATTAATATTGTCCTTATTATACTCTTTCTGATTTTCTTTAAAATAGTTTAACTTTTTTTATTTAATTTTAGAACTAGCGGTTTGCAATTAGCGGCCCTTTGTAAAAACTTCCATAAACTTATTTAAAATTAGGATGTTATCGGACAGATATATATTTTTTGATTATTAAAAAGTATATTTAACATAAAACTTTGACCTATAAGCTAACGGCAGGTTTGTCCTGTGAACATAAAGCATTTACTGAAGATATGGTAACTTCAACAACAGGTTTGCAAGTTATACAGAATACATTTAAATTATTCTTTCTTTCGAACCAAATATAACACAGAACATACAAAAAAAAATAACACAAATCACAAAATAATAAAAAATATACGAACGATTTCATATGTTTTCAACTAAACAAAGAAACAAAAGTATGTCGTTGCCACTACACAACTTTCAAAACTTAATGTAGTCGGTATCCACTGCAGTGTTGCCACAATTTCAAAATTTGAAAATTTGTTTTATCGACCATAATAATGGGAAAGATTTAAAGCTAAATGTTAATTTAACTATCAGGATCTTTATATGTATAATTAATAAATACTATAGTTCTAAATGTTGCATATATGTATTTATATTGTCATTTTAAATGAAAAATTATGTAACCAACAAAAATTTGCTTATTATTATGTACTCTGTACATCAAAACAGTTTTCTCCATCAAAAAAGCCCGCCAACTTTCGCTTGAGCAATTTCATAGTCTTTTCTCTTACTAGGGTGAAATAAATTTTTTTTAAGTAGTAGTTACATAGTTTTTCGATTAAGATAGCGATATTTTCTTAGTGTAGAGCAAAATATACAATACCATTTTGTAAATTCTATGATGCAGGGCCATTTTCTTAAGGTTATTAATAGGGGTTATATATCTATGTATATAATTTCTATTGTCGAAGATTATGAATAAAACGTATTCTAATATGTGTATACAGTTACCTTAAAAGTTTTTTAAATAAACTTAATTATACTTTTCTTGCATTCTTTAATTTTTGTTGAAGCACCGCGACATTATCCACTACCAGCAAAGACTTTTTTCTTGTATAATTTGCGCAAACACTTGTTTTCCAATGTATCTGAAAAAAAAATTTAATGAATATTATTTTTAAATAAAATTTATTTGGGCAATCAATAAACATTGATGCTCATGTGAAAAGTGTTTGAAAATACATAATACCATTCTGAACAAAAAAAGAAGTTGCACGCAACTTGTGTCAAATATTTGTTTGTTGCCAAGAAGTGCAGAGAAAAAAAAACAATGTCCGACACACTGGACATATTTTTATTTACTTTTTCTTCCTTGATTTAATTAAGTATAAGTCCGTGAATTTTTTGATTTCCCGACTTTATTTGTCAGTATGTCAAGCCGAAAGGCATTTTTTAGTTACTATACAGCAACGAAAGCTTATCAAAAAGTATGAAAGCATGGCGCTGGTTGGCAGAGGCGCCCAAAACGTCGGCCTTTACTACTGGCGAAAAAAAGTGGTTTTTCGTTCCGTTCCGACCTTCATATGTACTCGCAATTTGATGAACAACGCAATAAACAGCAAGCTCTTTGAATCTATTGCCATAAAAAGGCTATTTTTTTTTTGCCAAAAATGCAATGTCGTTATACATCCAAAGGAGTGGTTTTTGGTGCATCAGAGTCCACATTAAAACATAATCGTTTTTCCATTTACACATACACATAGTCACTGTCCTTTTGAAAGGACACCAGATTCCGAGAAAACTATAGGTTTTAAGAAAAAAAAATTATATGTACATATTTTTTTTTAAACCCTAAAATTTAAATTTTGAAATAAAAACTTGCTCCAATATTTCTAAAAATTATTAAGGAAAAATTTTGTATGAAAATTTCTTTTAAAAACCTTTTATAAAGTCTTAATAAGTTTTATAAATAAGGCTGTTAAGTTTTAAAGAAAAAAAAATTGTCGGCGCTATCTGGGTTAACTGAAAGCGCAATACTGCTCCTATCAGCAAACAACTGTCAATTGAGTCCTGTCAAAATTTGAACAATCTGCGTCAATTAGTTTATGTTTGATAGGCATTAATAGCAGACTACTGCGTGATTTTAGAAGAAAATGGAAAAAAGTGAGTTTCGTGTGCTCATTAAACACCATTTTTTTCCTAAAAAAGCCATCAATTAAACCAAGGCTAAGCTTGATAAATCCCTGCAGTAAATGGAAGTGACACGATAATTATCACGTGATCGGTCCATAACACGCCCATAAGGTTTAAACCTCCTATTTCATATACTTCGGCTCAGTACATTTAAATATACTATTGATATATTTATTATTATATATATATTTCGTTTCCAACGAAACTTGACACGACTGATAAGCACCAGTCAAGAAATTTGTTCTTTTGAAAAAGTGGGCGAAAATACGCCCATAAAAATAAAAAATTTAATTTACGCTAGAGAGCTGAAATTTGACACGCAAGTAAGTCAAGGTGAGAAAACTAGAAAAATCTAAAAACCAAAATATTTTAAGCAGGAGTTGCGGGCCACGCTAATATTGCACTGAATTGAAAATTAAATATACAGATTATAATCCAAGCTATTTGATTGAAACTTGTATGTACGTATATGAGGCTTGAAACTATGATCTTAAAAAGTGGACGATGATAAGGGTTAAAAACCTAAAATTAGTTCAAACACATTGTCAACACTTTCTATATTACATGAAATATTTATTGTATATGGCAATACTGTTAATTATAATAAAACATTTTCTTATTTCTCTTTCGTATTCTTACGAACCAAACGTGTTTCTTTTTGAAGTTCTAAATTTACAACAGGTTATGGGCAAAGTTATACGCCAAGATGGAAAAAATTATTGAATCGAGAAGTTAACTAGGAGGGAAAATTATCATCGCTGGAAGTTTGCAGTAGAACACGCGATGAAACTGCAAGGTTATTGGAAAGCGGTTCAAGGCACAGAGGAGAATGCAGACATAAAGGAGAAGGCAACTTCCAGATTGGTATTGTATATTTCACCAAGTCTATATGTACACATACAAGATGTAAAAACAGCAACAGAGATTTGGCAAAAATTGGAGACCACATATGATGACTCTAGTCTAAGTAGTAGATGTTGTTATAAAGAAAATTAACACAATTAGTAAATTGTGACAATATAAGCTAGTATGTTGACACTATTATTGACACTGCTCAAAAGTTAAATCAAATTGTTTTTAAAGTCAACGATGAGTGGGTCGGTAGCCTTTTGCTAAGCGGTTTGCCCGAACATTTCGGACCCATGATCATGGTCATCGAAAGCAGCAACATTAAAATCACACCAAATACAATAAAAACAAAATCGTTACAAGATATATAACAAATATACAACTGAAGAATCGTCTTTTTACTCTAAACAGAAAAGTAAGAGAAATCCTACAAAAGGTAAGAAAATTGTTTGCTACAATTGCAAGAAAGAGGGGCATTTTGCCAAATATTGTAAATTGCCGGAGAACAAGCAAAGCGGCAACTATGATAAAACATTGGCAGCAAGTTTTGCAGCAAAATTCGATAGTGGTAACAATATGTAGATAAGTGATTCTGGTAAGTTGTAAAGATGCATTTGTTGATTTTAAAAATTTTGAAAAAGAAGACTACGTGACTGTAGCTAAGAACCACACACTTAAAGTAACTGGCATTGGCAATATTCGTATACAACAAAAATTAAATAATAAAATAGAGTTCAAACTCACATCAGAAAATTATGTAGCTGTTGGTAGTGAAACGTGGCATAGACGTTTCGGTCACACAGCAGATACCAATGTTAAAAAATTGCTATCGTGTGATATTTCTATTGAACCTAACCCTACGTCTACACCTGATATATTTTAATCATAACAAAAGTCAAATTTTATATTGAAAAATTAATTTTTTTATGTTAGCTATTTTTTCCTTATGGAATTTGACATTTGTCTTGATAAAAATATATCAGGTGTAGACGTAGGGTAATGAATTGTGAATATATATATGCACGTCTTGTTTACAGGGTATAAGCCTTCTGAAACAAAAACAAATTAAATTTTACAAATTATTCATACATACGTTTGCGGCCCCATGGAGCAAAAATGATATGGATGTGCAGTTTATTATGTTTTGTTTCTTGATGATTACTCCAACAAGATTTTTGTGTATATGATGCGGAATAAATCAGAGGTTCCCAAGTTGTTTAGAGAGCTTAAGAATTTACTCGAAAGCCAAACAGAAAAAAAAATAAAAACACTTAGGTCTGACAACGGGCTAGAATATTACAACAGTCAGCTTAGGCAAATTTAAGTCAACAGCGGCATAGTACACCAGACATTAGCACCTTACAGTCCACAGCAAAACGGTAAAGCCGAGTGAATGAAAAGGAGTTTAGTTAAAAAGGCACGAGCGATATTATGTGATGCACATTGGAATAAAAATGTTTGGGCTGAAGCTACAAGCACTGCAGCATATTTACCAAATAAACATCGTACCAAAAAAGATCCTTAATGAGAAATCTCCAGAAGAAGTTTGGTGCGGTAAGCAAAAAACAAAACATTAATTATTTACGTGTTTTTGAGTGTACATTATAGGTCTGCACAGATGCAAATGTTTGCACCAGTTTTACGTGTGTTGGTTCTGGTATGTACAGGTACATATGTATGTTTCTGTTACTAGTCATAACTTATCGGTGCAAGAAAATCAGTAGCACTCTTTTTTCTTCTTTGCTCTCTCTTTCATAAACTCAGACTTGGTTCAAGAAAAATAATCGATTCTAAGACATGACTAGTAACAGAAACTCTAAATAACATACAGTATATGTACATACTAGAACCAACACACGTAAAACTGGTGCAAACAGTTATATCTGTGTAGACCTATAGTGTGATGTATAATAATAACGCCAAAATAATTAAGAAAAAAATGGGACCCCAGGTCAAAAATGTGTATAATGGTGGAATATTGCAAAAATTCAAAAGCGTATTGATCATAAGATCCGGAAAAGAAGCAAATACGCATAAGTCGCAACGTGGTATTTCTTGAGGATGAAATGTTTTATTCGATACCAGGTATTACTAATAAATTTATGTCCACACCTTTACAGATAAAATCAACAAACAATCCGAATTTAGTGAGGGTAATAGCAGACGAAAATTCAGATAGTGAAGAGAAACCTGAAAATGAGGTTAAATAAAAACCAAAACAAGAATGTTCAGATCATGAAGAAGAACAAAACCCAGAAAGTGATGAAAATGTGAATCAAACACCGCGACGTTTTGCAAGACAAAGAAAACCACCACGCATGGATGATTATATCACATATCTAGCCCAAGCTAGAAACAGTGTTGAAAAAGATAAATGGCTGCAAGCAATAGAAAGTGAACACAACTCCTTAGTAGAAAACAACACATGGACCGTCGTGAGCAATAAACCACTGTATAGCTCAAAGCAAGCCTCCAGAATGTGGAACAAGCGGTTAAGTGGAAAATTAATATCTTTGGGCATGATACAACTAAAAACTGATCAATGTATTTACATTGCAAATGAATTCAGTGAGAACATAATTATTTTAGCGGTGTACGTAGACGACATGATAGTATTGTGGAGTAATGAAAGTATAAAAGACACCTTAATCAAAAGTTTGAAAGATGAATTTAAGGGAAGGATCTAACGCGCGCAAAATCTTTTTGGGAGTAAGGCTAAATTACAAGGATGGAAAAACATTAAAAACCGATCAGCAATCTTATATAGAAAAAATATTAGAACATTTCGATATAGTTTCCTGTAACCCGGGTATGACTCCAATGGATCCAAATATAAAATTTAAAAAGCAACAAAGATGAAAAAGAACTTTCTGCAAAATTCAACTATCCATATCAGGAACTTATTGGCAATTTACTGTTTTTAGCACAAGTTATCCGGCCAGACATCAGCTATGTTGTTAATTTGCTTAGTCGTTTTAATAATAGCTTCGAAACACAACACTGGATTGCAGCAAAGCGGGTCTTGCGGTACTTAAAGGGTACGATAAATTTTCAACTATCATTTGAGAAATAAAAAATTTTTGAAACTTTATGCTACTGTGACGCTGACTATGCAGCTGATCCTAATGAGCGAAAATCTGTCAGTGAGTACGTATTGCTGAAGAAAGGTATAGCTATAGCGTGGGGCTCCAAAAACCAACTTGTGAGGCCGAGTACATGGCGGTGGGCGTAGCAGTTCAAGAGATACTTTGGTTAAGAGGTCTTGAGGAGGAGCGAACTAAAAATCAACTGCCACTAACTACATTGTATTGTGACAATCAGAGCGCTTGCCTTAAAAGAGTCATATCATCCAAAAACCAAACACATACACGTAAGGCACCACTTCATAAAGGACAATATTCTTTCTAAGAAGGTCATCCTGAATTCCATATGTTCTGAAGAGATGGTAGCGGACATTTTAACCAAACTACTTCCAAATGTAAAGATAAAGCAATTTAGTGCAAACATAATGTATTTGAACAAAGTGAGACATTTTTAGATTTAATGGAACTGTAGTGAATTTTAATCAGAAATAATTTCTTAATCAGGCTTAAGTTCAGTAATTTCAATTGCCATTGAGTAAAACACTTTTATTATTAATCAATGTGAGTTTCCAAAGAAAAGAAAAAAAATTATACTAGACTTTATTAGCTGGGGAAAATACCGATATCCTTTTGTGCAGCCACGCACAGATGGCGAAAAATAAATATAAAAATTTTTACCAACATATAAGCATGTCAGCATATTTTTTACATACATATATATCTTTATTGTATCTTCAAAAATGAACTAACAATAAGTATTCAAATCTTAAATCTAAATATAATTATTAGGCCCGACAAGTTTCGGACATAAACTTAGTGATAATAATTAATAATACATAAATGTCGTATTAAACACAAGAATTATTTTCAAGAAGTATCATTTGGAGTGCTGAGTATAAGAGCCCTTGTGTCCCTCTTTTTTAAGCGGATGTGTCCAGTAAAGTTCAAGATATTACGAGCAAGTGGATTTGGATGTGATTCGAGTTTTGTTAAATATTTGCCTGCGTATTTTGCAATTTCTTCAGTCACTAGTGGCATATTTAAATCACGATGTATATTTTAATTTTTGATGTACCATGGAGCCGATGTTATTAACCGTAAAATTTTATTTTGCCGTCGTTGGATTCTATCCACATTTGAAGCTGAAGCAGTGCCCCATAGCTGAATTCCGTAGCACCATATTGGCTTCAAAAGCGACTTGTATATCAAAAGTTTGCAGTCTAGACTGAGTGTTGAATTTCTGCCAATCAACCAATGTATTTGAGTTAACTTAAGTTTCATTTGAATTAGGTTAGGTTAGGTTAGGTTAGCAGGCTGCTAGTGAAGAATGAAAATATAGGAGTCTAGCTCACTTACAGCAATTGAAAGGACACCATGTTCTTACCCAAAGTGCCTCATGTTTGAGGTCAATACATTAATAAAAATTTAAAACTTCCATATTTACCAGCTGTAAAGCCAACCTTACTCGCGCTGTCAACGAAAAACCATTTCAACGTATTGATGTACCACTCACACAGTTTCCCATGAGACAAAGGCAATTGCTCAAAAGAATCGACTGTACTTCAATAAATGGTCGGAAATCCCCGCTTTCTAGAGTGTAGCCCAAACAGCAACAATTGTCTTTTGTGATAACGCATACTTACAAACTTGATGGCTTCTACGATAATGTGATTTTCGGCGACGAAACCAAACTTCTGCTTTATTAGAATGATGGATCTAACAAAGTATGGAGGAAAAAAAATCTTTAAAAATATTGGAAAGTGAAACCGTAAACCCATCTGTAAAACTTAAAAAAGGTTGGTTGATGGATTGGAGGTATATATACATACATATGTACATATGTATATATATGGTGTAAAACGTGGGATAAATTTGCTTTATTGAGAACACCATGAATGCGGGGCAGTGCCTTAATATATTGAAGCATTTTTTTTGGATGACAGCTCGAGTAAATTTGGGTTTATTGCTGGAAAACATGCAAGTTTCCAGTTGTTATCAATCTAATGACACCAAACACAAGGCACTTTCGGTAAGAACATGGTGTATTTTCAATTGCGGCAAAGTTGTGGATACTCCATCTCAAGGTCCAGATCTATGCCCTATTCAAAATTTATGGATTTATTTGAAAAATAGTATTTCCAAAGGGTATTTCAAGAACTAAATGGAGCTTAAAACAGTAATACGAGGGGAACATGAGAAATTTCCGCGGAATATTTGGAAAAGAAAATTTTTTTCCATGAGAAGTCGTCTTACAAGCCGATTTAATACCGGGGCCGATTTAATAATGGGGCCAAAAAAAAATTTATTTTTTTTATTTTCCTATTTTCTTACTATATAATACAAGGATGTAAAAACATTTTCTTGACAGAGAAATTTTTGAGTTTTTTTGGCTTTCATGTAATTTTTATGCTCTCACTTTTTAATTTTGCGTATAACTTACTACTATTTGTTCACTTAAATGTAAATAAAATGAAATCCATAACCAAAAATATCATAATGCAAAGAAAAATAAAAATATTTATGATAAAAATCAAAATTTATAACGATTTTAACTATGTCAAAACATTTTCTTGACATACTGTATATGTAAGTACTCCCACCAGTGTTGCCGAATCGCGGGTAATTACCCGAATCAGGTGTAATTTTTATGTTCATGTGTAGCGCGTGGGTAATTGCTCTCAGGCGTAGTTCACGGGTAATTTGAAATGTTTTTGTTTTATATAATAAACATTAATAAAATATATTAAATACATAAATAAATAAAATAAAATATAATAAATTATCGTCTGATACCGTTGCTGCACTTTTATTATTTAAAGAAGGTACCTACATATACAGAAAAATGGCAATAATAATTTTAAACCTCTCCTAAACAATAGTAAAATAGTTCCAATGACCTTATTTTTCTGTTGCTTTCTATTTTGTAATTTTTGTTCGTATATTTCTCTTTAATTACTGTATAGAATAACAAATATTGAATTACTTTTAATGTATTTATTTACTGTTAAATACTATTTCTTTTATAAAAAACTAGCCATAGGATATCAAAATCCTTACTTGATTCGTATTCAACATGCCAAATGAAGAAACATATGAGATACATAGACTGATAATGAACTACTTTTTTGTTAAATTTTGGAAATTTGCATGAGAGTTAGGATTTATTTTCACCAAAAAAATTATACTTTGAGATAGCAGAATAAACAAATTTATACAAAACGAGAAAAAATTATTTTTTTGATTCGAAATTTATATTACTATTACATAGGGGAGCTCTTTGCCATCGGAAACTCATTTTGACCAAATTTGAGTTGACGTATTTTGAATATACGCTCTCGATACGTTGCATTTCGTTGGGGCTGATACCGAATCATAAGTAAACAAGATTTTTGAAATGTGTCAAATATTTATTTTAATATTGGGTGTAATTCCGTTGAAATCGAGGTGTAATTTTAAATATACATTTTGGTAACACTGACTCCCACACAAGGCTATGAAGAAGGTTATAATAACCATAGTACCGAAATACTCACTCACCTTCATACATGAAATGTGCGAGAGCGTTTCAAAAATTTTCTGTTTCTCCTTGAACAGAGTGAGAGCACTAAAAAACATTTTGCTTTTTACATTTTCATGTGTGCACTAATTTGTTTTATTTTGTGTTAAACACACATGAAAATGAAGGCAAAACTAAGTTTTCATTTAAGAGCGCACATGCAGTGTGCAATTTCAAACGCACATTTATGAGTTTTATTCATTTATGAATTATTCATAAATGAGTAAAAATTTGTGCTAAAAAATCTTGGATTTTCTTGTGGTATGCAAGCAAATGGTTTTTTATGTATGTGTGTATGGCTTGTGATTCTATTGTTCATGACTGGGAGAGTTGCTGATTTGGATATTTTTAGCCGCTGCCGATTTGCAAATGCTTAACTGAAATTTAGTGTATATTTATTTATATACATACATACATACATACATACATATGTATAAACATAGTATTTTACCTTTAATAAATGTGAATGTTTTATTGATTAGGAACGTTTCCGATTTGAAATTCTCAACAGAAATTTAGTGTTGAAATTTTTGTTTGGAATTTTTGTATTTGAATAAATTTGGTTCATATCAATATTGTACTCTTCTAGTAGTCTTGTGTAGTTCATGAACGAACTAGTTCAAATGAACTACTCAGTACTATGAACTAAGTGAACTAGTTCAATACTTTTACGATCACTAGTTCAATTTTGGAACTAAGAGCTAAGACACAAAATGAACTAACACAGTCTATGAACTAAATGTTTTCAACGGTTTGCTTTACTGTTTGTGTGCTTTGCTTCTACACTCCTCTATATGTATGTATGTAATGAACAAGAAAACACAAGTAAACACTACTCTATTCACAAAAAATACATATGTGGATATGTATTTTGGAATTATGAGATTTTTACACTAAATTTGTTTTATAAACCCTTTATAAAGCACATTTATTAATTAATTAATTAATTTTAGTTTTCGTAAGGTTTTTTAATCACAGATCTGCGTTTTTAATACTTATATACATGCATACATATGCATGTAGATGTACATAAAATCATTGAACTAAAAAGACCTAAATAGTTCATTGAACTAAAAAGACCAATTGAACTAAATGAACGAACTAGTTCATTTATCAATAATGAACTAAAATGACCGGTCACTGAAATGAACTAAATGGCACAAGTCTATCTTCTAGGCACTTAAGAATTTATTCCTTCAAATTCGCAGCCATATGTCGTTTTGTTGTTTGTATCATGCCTTTGAATTAAATAAGTTTGGAGGCAAAGTGAAAATTAGAAAAGGGCATGTCGAGGTCTATAAAGACGATTATTACATTTTGTAACCAAAATAATAGTGTTTATCACCACACTACTCGAAAAGCAAAATTTAAAAATAAACCAAAATATTATTTTTTATCAACTTACCAATTGTATAAATAAAAATTGTATAGTCTTTAATAAATTGAATATTGATTCCAACCACACTCCTTTCCATACGGCTGGCAATATCAATTTTTAGACATATCATTTTTTGTTTTACTAGAGCTGTAATTTTGGACTTAATTTGGCTACTAGCTTTGTCCAGCATTATACTTTTGTGTTCAATATTTTAGTAAAACAAAAAAATAAATTTTATTTTTCTCTATTGAACTTCTTTATTTTGAATCTTTCTTAAGACTGACTTAAAACTAAAAATTCTTAATATTAAATACAAAAATCAAGTATCAAAAATGCTTAATATTATATTCCATTTCGTAATTTCTCATGATTGAAATTCATTGATCTACTTCAAGTTTATTGATTTTGGGGTTCTTTGGAAAATCATATTTCGGCAATAAAATCTAGGGCAATAAAGTTGAAATGTATTTATATTTAAGTATGCATGTTTGTGCACAGTGCTTGTGGACAAAAATGCAATTGGTTTTGGGGTTCTTTGGAAAGTCATATTTCGGCAATAAAATCTAGGGCAATAAAGTTGAAGTGCATTTATATTTAAGTATGCATGTTTGTGCACAGTGCTTGTGGACAAAAATGCATATCAGCAAAGAAATGGAAAGAACAATTAAAAGAAATGGAAAAACAATTAATTTCAAGTACAACGTAAGTATGTATATTTATATATTTATACTAAACTAGTTTTAAGTACAAAGTAAATATGTATGTTTATGTGTAAGTATGTTTATATATTTATGTTTGTATATTTGTATATTAAATGTTTGTATATTTGAATGTTTGTTCACTTTATTGTGGACAAACATTCTTCACTTAAGAAACCATTAAATAGTTATTAAATTATGATTTTCTTAGGGGTTATTATAACTCCCCCATCGTTAGAGTGAGGCTCCGACGAAACATGTAATATGGACATTTTACGTCTTATGTTACGTAGGAAGAATATTGTTAATAAAATTATTGTAATTATAATTATTGTATTAATGCTTACATTTAGTAAATTTGAGTACACATTTTGACTTATAATTTTTTTAATTGAATTTGCATGTTTGACTTGTTCTACATATAAAGTTTCCAACTTTAAGTTAGCCATATTGTTCAGAGTTTTTTCTTTAATTTTTGTAATGAAATTTGGTAAAATAAATTTGTCATAAGTTTTTATTTTTATATTAGAAAATGTTTTGTTAAGTGTTTTGATTTCGCAATTTTCAAACTTTATCAAAAAATTTCCTTTCAATTTAATATTTATTTTGTTACAATTATGTTCTATCTTTGAATAGAAGTTCTTAAATATAAGTATTCCTTCGATAATTTCAGATATTTTTGTTTCAGTCATCTTCTGCATATTGCAGTGTGCTTCTTCGAAGTTTATAATGCTCAATAAACATTCGTCTGATAATTGAATTAAGTTCTTTTCTAAATTTTCTTTAATGTTAGTGTCGAAAATATTGTTTTTTGAATCTACAAATATTTCATATGTACTTAAGGTAATAGATTTATTATTTATATTTGGGATTGGCTCGAATATTATTTTTGACAGAATATTCTTTGAATATTGGGGTATTTGGAGAATAAGTATAATGTTATTGTCTTGTACCGCTACGGCCACTTTAGCATTCGTATAACTATCAAAATCATTTATTAAGTCAAGTTCTATTTTAGTAAGTATGTCTGAGGGAATTATACCCAGTTTGCAAGAAAACATTATCTGTCCGATGTCATCTATATGGTCACGCAAAAGTGAAATATCATTATTTATTTGGTAAATATGTTCTAAGAATGTAATTTCGTCCTCTATATTTGTTATCTTATTTTGTAGAAAATCTTTCAACTTATTTATATAATATCCTATTTGTATCTGTTTCATGTTTATGTGGTTAGTAATATTCTGGATTTGAGAAGAGATCAAGTCGTTTACTATTGTAAGGTTGTTAATTGTGTTTGTTAGAGTCTTTTCATTTTCGTATATTGTTTTTAATGAGTTTCTAATTTCTATTTCGTCTTCGTTATCCATGGTTCCAGCGACGATTTTCAGTCCTTTCCCCAAAATGTTTATTAGTCCTCGTTTTCGCCTAAAATGTGGATTTAAGTTTTCTATTTTTCCTTCAACTATAGCAAAATTTTTATATACACTCTCCAATAGTGGTTTGTTTTCTGTTGTACTAAAGTTTAGTGAAAGTATGTTGCCATGTAGTAATGATAATGTGTCGTCATATGATGTTAGGTTTACAACATGTAATATTTTGTTGTAATGTTCAATCACCTTTTTCTCGTCGGTCTTGATTGGTATGTAGCCATTGTTATTTGTAAGGTCCTGTATCTCAATTGTTTGAGTGTTAACGGTTGATATCAGTACCAGCAATAGTAAGTAGTTCATCTGTAATTACACATATTTATTTAGGAAGTTTGGTATTGTTTCTTTTGTTTAACGTGTGCCTTGTAATATTTTAACCCTGTTCTCTTGTCTACCACATGATCTTCGTCTATTTTATTAGTGTCTATTTTTCTATATTTTCTATGATTTTTGCCTCCCCTAATTTCTTTAATATAATTAATTCCTTCGTTCAATTCTACATCAAATCTGTCCTTATTTAATTTACCTATATATTTTTCCTTCTTACTTACAATCAATTCACGTATTGTGTCATATCTGTCTTCGTGTATTTTTCCATTCAAGAAATCGATTGGCTTAATTTTTGTAGTACCATGAATGGTGTTATTATAAAAACCTATTATCCGTAATATTTTTTCTTCAACGGTTTCAGTTTTACTCCTTTCGTCATGTCTTAGAAGTCCCATGTGCTCGTTTATTGTATTATGGAGTCGCTCAATATCTGCGTTGGAGTTATGATTACTGTTTGATGTGTAGTGTATGACAATGTTTTCTTCGTTCAAAAATTGTTGTATTGGTATAGCTTTAAATCCTAATTCGTTGTCCACTATTATTTTCTCAATTTTTCCATATGAGTTGATGTACTGCAGCAGTTTAGTTTTGAACTCCGTCCATGTACGTCCATTAATTTTGTAAGCAACTGCAAATTTAGTAAACTTGTCGATAAGTGTCATAAACAGTTGTTTTTCCAATGTATAAAAGACATCTATATGTATTATTTCGCGAGGTTTTGAGGGTGTTTCGGTAATCTTATATGGCAATTTCGGTGGTTTCCTGTCGTATTTCTCCACATTGCAAACCTCACAATTATTAATAAACTGTGTAATTCTCAATTTTAATTTTGGGTTATAAATTTGTGTTTTTAATTCTTCATACACCGCTTGAATACCCCTATGGTTCTTATCTAAATGTTCCTTTTCTATACATTCAGTTAGCTTATTTTCATCCTCTATGTCTTCCAAGAAGTTGAGGCATCTCACGATCTTAAATTTTTCGTTATTAGAAAATAGTGTTTCATAGGTATCCCTTAGAACATCGTAAAACTCGTTATTTAACAGAACCGCATTCAACTGTGTAGAGTTAAAGTGGTTCTTTAGTAGTGCAATTGATGTCTCTCTATCCAAGTTCTTAAGATAGATAATTTTTCTATTGTTTTTGAAAATTGATTTATTTTTTATTTTTAAAGACCCTGATGCAATTTGTTTTATGATTATTTGGTTTTTGAAAATATTTATGGGATTGGAAGTTTCCCTTATAGTGTTTGGATTGGGTTCCAGTATATTTATATTAATTGATGCGGGTTCAATTCTTGATAAAGCGTCCGCGTTGCTATTTTTCGTTCCTTTTTTGTACCTGATTTCGTAGTCAAATTCGGAAAGTTTAAGTCTCCATCTAACAAGCTTTGAATTGGGTTCTTTAATTGAAAACAACCAAGTCAATGGTTTATGGTCGGTCTCTATTATAAATTTTCTTCCGAAAATATAAGGTCTGAAGTATTTGGTGGCCCAAATAATCGCCAAAAGTTCTTTTTCTATGGTGCTGTAATTGCATTCGTGTTCGTTAAGTGTACGGCTTGCAAAGCAGATCGGATGATTATCCTGTGATAAAACTGCGCCCAGGGCGAAGTTACTGGCGTCTGTAGTAACGGTAAATTTTTTTGAGAAATCTGGGTACGTTAAAATGGGTTCATTTATTAGTAAAGTCTTAAGTGTATTAAAACTTTCTTGATATTGAGGATCAGATGTGTTTATTTTAGCGTCTTTTTTCAAGTACCTAGTCATTGGTTTCGCTATCAGAGAATAGTCCCTGATAAATTTCCTATAATACCCAGTTAGGCCAAGGAATTGTTTTATTTGTTTTGGGGTCTTCGGAATGGGAAAGTTTTTTACACATTCAATTTTTTTAGGGTTTGGTTTTATCCCGTCTCGAGTCACAATATGTCCCAGAAATTCTGTTTCTCTTTTTAAAAATTCGGATTTATCAAGTTGGATTTTCAAATTAGCCTCCCTCAACCTATTAAAAACCAGACTAATGGAATTCAAATGCTCTTGCAATGACGTAGAAAAGATTATGATATCGTCTAAATAAACTAGACATATCTTATTTATATATTCACTTAGGACTGTATTCATAAGCCTCTGGAATGTCGCTGGAGCTGTCTTCAGTCCGAACGGCATTCGTAAAAACTCATAGTGTCCGCTTTCCACATTGAAAGCAGTTTTGTGAATGTCCTCTTCCGCAATTTCAATTTGATGAAATCCCTTGGCTAAATCAAGGGTAGTGAAATACTGGCATCTGCCCAGTTTATCTAATATTTCATCAATGTTCGGAATTGGATACCTGTCATCTACCGTTACTTCGTTTAGTTTGCGGTAATCTATGACAAGTCTCCACTTGGCTTTGTTACTGGCATCGGCCTTCTTAGGTACGATCCATATAGGTGCTGAGTAGGGAGATTTGCTGGGTCTAATTATTTTATCTTTAAGCATTTGTTGAATTTGTTCTTTTACTTCTTCCTTATGTATATATGGATATCGATAAGATTTGGTAAATATTGGGACATCATTAACAGTACGTATATTATGTTTTATAGCGGATGTAAAGGTAAGTTTTGAATTTTCTTGGTAAAATATATCTGAATATTTTTTTATAAGTTTTAGCAGACAGACTCTTTCTTCGCAGTTCAAATGATCAATTCGTATTTGTTTTTCTAATGGTATTTCTTTATCTTTTAATAATTCTTGAAAATAGATAGTTTCCAAGTTTTGGTTTTCTTCTTCCTTACTTTCATCGACAATATCGTCTTCTCTTTTGTTTTTGTGTTCTTGATGTTCATTTGCTTCTTCGTCTTTATTCTGATGTTCTTTTTGTTTGTTTTTATAGTTTCCTTCCAAGAGAGGTAGAGTCATGTCCCCAAACTGGATAGTTTTATTTTTATAGTTTATACAGGCTTCTAGTGGTATTAATAGGTCATTTCCCACTAATCCATCATAATAATCGTGAAATTTTAATATAAAAAATTCAATAAAGTCAAGTTTTTCACCGAATTCATGAAAAGTTTTTATTCTAGCTTTTTTATTTAATTGCGTTGTATTTAATAGAGTTTTTACAAGGATAGGGTTTGTTTTGTACAACCATTTAGGGTGACAAATGCCTGGATTCAGAATTGAGTTTGTTGCACCTGTGTCGATAATTAGTTTTATATGTCCTAACTTAGTTTTAATTTCTATATGTGGAAGGTATCCGAGGCTGATGGCGGAAAATTTTCTACAGTTAATTCGTGTTTGTTTATGTCCATTGGCTCAAGAGGTGGTTGCCTTTGTTGTGGGTTTTGGAAACCTTGGTATTGTTGTTGGGTCGGGTATCGTGTGTTTTGTGAAAAATTTCCTGTATTTTGTGATTGTTGCGGAAACCTTAGCTGTTGATTCTGCGAAGCTTGGAACCGTTGTCGTGAATTTTGTACTTGTTGTTGTGAATTTTGGAAACGTTGAGGTGAGTATCGTGGATTTTGTTGAAAATTGTCCTGTTGTTGGTATCGTGGGTTATGAAAACGTTGATTCTGTGGAAGGCTTTGTAAATTTTGTTTTAAATTTTTCATAGATTTAGGTTGGTTGTAACCCCAGTGTTGTGCCTCTTGTACATTATTGTGTCTTGTTGGGTTTCTTTTATAATTTCCCAAAGTGTTGTCGTATCCCGTGTATGCATGACCTGCTTGGAACAAAATTTCCATGGCGCTTTCTAAACTGTCAGGATTTCTACAAAACAAAATTGTTTTCATGGGCTCGGGAATCTTACTTTTAAAAAGATTCAAGGCCGTGCGTTTGTTGTTTTCTGCACTTTGATTTGTAGCTTGGCCCTCGCCAAGAATATTAAGTGTTTTATTATTAAGTCTATGCAATTTTTCTTTGATGTCGTTATAAAATTCTAACGTGTTCACTCTAAATGTTACGGCCCTAAGTTCGTCATAAATTTCATCAAGAGATGACCTGTCCCCGAAATTATTAAGGAGAACACCTTTTATCTCTAGCCAGGATGTGGCGTGGCAATTAATCTCAATGGCTTGCCTAGCTTTTCCTTTAAACTTACTCTTAATTACGTCCGAAAAAAGCAATTGCGACAACTGGTCATATGTCTGTAAAAGAGGGTGTATTCTATCTACTAATGTCAAAAAATTTTGTAAGTCTCGTCTTTCTCCGTTAAAATCAGGTAGATTATTCAAATATTTAAGGGGGTTAATTGTAACAATATTTTCTTGCGGGTTAGCCATTTTGATAGGTATCAATAATTATATTTGTATATATGTATATGTATGTGTATTTATATAAAAAAAACAAATGATTTTAAAAGAAATCTTACGTCTAATTTTACCTGTAGATATGGATGAGAGTCTTCTTGGTTTGCTTCGAAAAATTTCGTCCTTCAGATCGATATTTGTTGGTGTGAGTTTGATCAGCCTCTTGCAATTTGTTAACGTCTCTTATTTTGATCAGCCACTTTTTGCAATTGTTAATGTCTCTTGTAGTGTAACTTATTTTTTAACAGTTTTTAATTTGCAAATTATTTTGATCAGCCACTTTTTGCAATTGTTAATGTCTCTTGTAGTGTAACTTATTTTTTAACAGTTTTTGATTTGCATATTATTTTGATCAGCCACTTTTTGCAATTGTTAATGTCTCTTGTATGTTATTTTGATCAGCCACTTTTTGCAATTGTTAATTTAAAAAAAAGGAAAAATATTTTCATAGGAGAAGTGACTCCTCTGTTGAATTTAGTTAAGTTTTAGTAATTTAGTTCACTCTTTTTTTTTCAACTTCTTTGATGAATAATTTAGCTCACTTTTTCAACTTCTTTGTTGAATTTTGTAACTTAGTTCACTTTTTTCAACTTCTTTGATGAATTTTGTAACTTAGTTCACTTTTTTCAACTTCTTTGTTGAATTTTGTTTTACGCAGAATACCACTCAATTTATAAAAATAAATAAAAGGAATTCTTAATCTTTTAAAAAAAAATCCTTTTTGTGGTATCCTACCGACTGCGCCACTTTTGTGTTCAATATTTTAGTAAAACAAAAAAATAAATTTTATTTTTCTCTATTGAACTTCTTTATTTTGAATCTTTCTTAAGACTGACTTAAAACTAAAAATTCTTAATATTAAATACAAAAATCAAGTATCAAAAATGCTTAATATTATATTCCATTTCGTAATTTCTCATGATTGAAATTCATTGATCTACTTCAAGTTTATTGATTTTGGGGTTCTTTGGAAAATCATATTTCGGCAATAAAATCTAGGGCAATAAAGTTGAAATGTATTTATATTTAAGTATGCATGTTTGTGCACAGTGCTTGTGGACAAAAATGCAATTGGTTTTGGGGTTCTTTGGAAAGTCATATTTCGGCAATAAAATCTAGGGCAATAAAGTTGAAGTGCATTTATATTTAAGTATGCATGTTTGTGCACAGTGCTTGTGGACAAAAATGCATATCAGCAAAGAAATGGAAAGAACAATTAAAAGAAATGGAAAAACAATTAATTTCAAGTACAACGTAAGTATGTATATTTATATATTTATACTAAACTAGTTTTAAGTACAAAGTAAATATGTATGTTTATGTGTAAGTATGTTTATATATTTATGTTTGTATATTTGTATATTAAATGTTTGTATATTTGAATGTTTGTTCACTTTATTGTGGACAAACATTCTTCACTTAAGAAACCATTAAATAGTTATTAAATTATGATTTTCTTAGGGGTTATTATAACTCATTATCCCAATGTTGCTAGAATTTAGATTTATGTATATTGAATTTTTGCTCGTATGGTGCAATTAACGGTTTAAAGCACTCTTGGTCATCAAATACTCTAAAATGGATATTTTTTTCGTCACCAAACCAACGCAACATTTCAGAAAATCATTTTTATCAATAGTTGTGGTTAATTTTACTTTAATTTTTTAATTCTCTTACAAACAGGAATATCGTCACTATCACTCTCATCATTGTCTAAGTCACGCTTTTGAATAAGTTTGTAATGTCTTTTAATGTTACTTTTTGTTTTTCCACATAATTCTTTTTTGCACGTTTCTATGACACAAGTACTTTTTTTGGTGGATTCGTCGTACGACACAAATTTTCCAGGTTAAACTGTTTTTTTTGGCATATTTAAATTTTTTAACTACAACGCACGCGCACAAGTCTAAACAACAACTGGTTACCTACATAGCAGGTTGCAGCCATTTATACTGAAACATAGAATATACATAAATCATAATAGAATTCGCATCTCAAGGACAACTAAAATATTTTTTACAAAAGTTTAATGATGCCGGAAGGAAGAGAAAAGAATCAAAAACAAAGAGCTTAGCAACAAAATACATAAAGAAACACATTTTGCATTTCGCACTTCATATGCGATTTGGACTTCATTTCAAAAAGAAAATTCCCAATGACCTAGTTCTTACCAAAAATGGTTACCATAACAAACTAACAACAAAACATGCATACTTCTGATAGCGAAACTCAAAAAAATACATTTGCATTTGCACTTACGCAAGACCATTTGCATCAAACATCGAATAACGCCAATACTTTTACAATTGCTTGTGCATATTTTACTAAAAATCACCCCTTTAAGCAGGTAGGGCCTGCATTCCGTGTTTTTGTTGTTGTGCAATTATGACTTTGTTTTACCTTTTTTGCATAAGCAATTAAAAAAATACATTTACACAAATCAAATAAAACATGCACACTTGCTATACAAAAGGGTTAGCGAATATGACACGATGGATTTTCCCGCAATTTGTGTGTTTGAAATCAAAAGAAAAAATTTCAACACACATTTGTGAATAAGTGATCAATGTGTTTCAATAATAAAAACTGGATATTTAATTAAAGGTAAATTTCTAAGTACATCGATGGCTTAATATAAGAAACGCGGAAGTCGAATTTTCGATATTTTATAGGAGAAGCAAAAAACTGAGGAGAAACTAAAGCTATGTACACACGGTTGTCAGATCTTACAATATTGTTAGATCTGGCAATGTGCTGACATTGTACTGACAATCAAAAATTGCAAGTGTATGGCAGATTGACAGTTCACACGGTTGTATCAAATTTGTCAGGAAATCTTACAATTTATTGCTAGATGATTGTATGACAATAAAATCAGCTGACAAAATCGTCAGCAAAAAAATTGTAAGTTCACACGGTTGTCATATGCAAAAATTGCCAGACATTATTATGCGTTGCCAGACTCAAAGCGCTTGTTAGAAATTGTTAAATATCAATCGTTTGTGGTGGTGTTAAATGTAAAAAGTGAAAATATTAATTATTATGGACCATAAAGAAGCAACTGCATATATTTTATTAAATATATTTTCTTTAAAATCAAGCGTGTACAATGTTGCCCATAGAAATAATTCTCTTACAATGACGCCATTGTCAGATGCACGAACTTCGCATGGTCAAAGACTATAAATATATAAAGATGTTCCACGTAGAACATTAAATGAAAACTAAAATTTTTTGTGTTTATAGATGCTGTGGGGGAAGTAACAAGGGAAAAATAAATTGTTTGTTATTTGAACGAAACCACAAAGAGAGCACAAAATTTTTGAGCATTCACACTTATATAAATATGTATGTAGTAATGTTGTATGGCATACAATGTATGCACACACATAATTGAAGCTTATAGAGAAATTTAGTTGTGTGTGTGTTATATTTCTTGTTTAAAGCGCAGTCAAGTAGGAGCAAAAATATGAAATAACTAAAAGAAGTTTCTTGTTTTGATACATTCATGTGCAAATAAATCATGAAAATCAAATGCGACCGATTGTGTTATTGTAGGGTAAAAATACGTGTTTTATTGTTGTAAAATTAAAAATAAGTTGATTCGCACCGAACTATAATTATTTTATTTAGAAATTTCAATTATATGTATATCAATTATATATTTCAATTACAGTGGAATCTCTATTGAGCGGACACTGAAGGGACCATTGAAATGTGTCCGTACAAGGGAACTGTCCGGTCAAGAGAAAACTAAACATTTAAATGGAGCGCTGCTGGGACCTGTCAAAAGTGTCCGTCTACAGGTGGTGTCCGCCTATAGGAAGTGTCCGTTAAGGGAGATTCCACTGTATTATCTGTTTCTTTATCATAATTTTTAGCGTGAACAAACATTTCTGAAGGATATTACAAAACTTGTGCTGGTTTAATTATATCCACACGACATTTAGCGCAAGTAATTCGTTGAGCTACATATATAACCAACAAAATATCGGCTTGATGTTAACTCTATTGGAACATTATTAGAGTTAAAACAATCTGCATCTTCATTAAAATAATCTTCATTTTCATCGAATATGTTTGTTACATTAACGTCAGGTGTGCGACTACTTTCTGCTGTACTTCGACTTCTTTGAGTATCTTCTAAAATTGTTTGGAACTCAATAGGTAATATCGCATCGTCGTTTGCACAATTTGAAGAGGTACTAAATTGCGTTATTTTAAGAGATAGCAGTTTAGCTACTGCGACATTTAATTCATAGACCGAAGGATTTTTGCAGTGTCCGCCCTTGGGACGTAGGTATATATGAAAACAAGTTTTCCAATGGATCTTGATTAAAATGGCTCGTTAAAATGCATATCAAATTTGAGTTTTCCGCAAACAATTCACGATAACGATAAAATAGCTCTCGTATTCAACCTGTTTCATATAGGTAATTAGCTCTTCGAGTAATTACCAAGTTGTGCTTTTCGGCTTCAGGCCACGCTTCAGTGGCTTTGCATCGTTAAAATACATGCTGTTTAAGCAATCAAAATAGCTATCGATTTTTTTTATAAAAGAGCACGTTGAAGTGGCTATTGTTGCGGAACTTCGTGTAAACTGGCGATTTTCATTTACAGATTGGATTGCAGCAGCAACTGAATTGCTTAAAGTTTGGACAGCTAGGCCAACACGCATCTTCTGAAAATTATTTGGGTTTATGTGCACCGTTGTTAATTTTGTCATTTTGGTTACTTTTCCATACTCCAACTCGAATATTTCTCTAACAACGTCGAATCGCGCTACGCCATGCAGTGTTTTAAAATCGGCTTTGATGAAAGCATTTGTTATGGATTTGAAAATATGGGGTACGTCGTACATCAGGTAAATTTTTGCATTTTTATAAATAAAATAAGGTTTTTCACAAGATCCGCCTAGCATATCATAGCATTTTCTATTATTGGGTCCTTGATCACACGTAAGCCCACGCACATTTAGTCCCATTTCTCTTAAAATGTCAAAGTTTGACTCCACAAGTTTTTTTAGTACATCACCTTTTATCGAACTGGAAGTAACAAAATAGTTTAAAACGAACTTCCAACTTTTTACAACTCCTCTTATCATAAAAACGCAAACTTGGGACCCCATTTGATTCACTCGTTCATATCCTAAATCGACAACTCCATCTATAACATCTGCACATTTATTATAAGTAAATTTTTTTCTTATAGATACTTCATCAAAAATTAAAATGCATTCTTTTTCAAAAGGTTGCATCTTTTTCACAGTTTCTGTGAGCGCATTGTATATACATGAATTGTTACCTGGCTGCAAATTTTTAATGCTACTCCATCCACTAAAAGATGAAGGACTCTGAAGGTTCAATTTCAATATATTTCTTAAGAACAAGTATGTGGAGGTTGATCTTTAAAATATACTTTGAGAAAAGCTTATCTCATGCTCTTCCCAACGCGCATTTGTCCCTCTATTTATCTTTAGGAGCATTTTGCAAAATGTTTTTCGTTTGGACTTATATTTAAATTAAATAAGTAAACTTATATTCGGTGCGAATCCATGTATTTGCAAAAGTACAACAATAAAATACATATTTTTGCCCTATAAATAGACAATCGGTAACATTAAATTTTATGTACCTTATGTCCATACACTTATGCATATGTGCGAAAACACAAGTTCTTTTTGTTTGTGTAAATTTTTTCTTTGCTTTAAATTAAATACACACATCCATTCATACTTACGCATGCAAAGGCACACACACATGCATGCGTATGTAGATGAATAGCGAAGACTTGAGAATAATAAGTGCTCTGAGAAAATAAATTACTCTCTTTGAAACCAATGGATTTAGTAGTAAACACAGGGTATACCAGAGGTGACACGAGACGGAAGATAATTTGCGTTTTCGGATCTTTCGCTCACTCTGTCACTGCGTCTTCTTTAACCTTCTTTCGTGGTGGAATTTTGTAGCTTAATTTCAATTTATACTTTGTAACCTCATTCGCTTGACGATTTTTGTAAATAAATGATAAAAATTAATATTTTTTTAATGAAAATGCTTCAAATGAAATCTGCAATCATCTTAAAACAATTTGTAATTGCCTTTTTAAGAGTTATAAGCTATTTCGCACTTTGTTTCTTAATTCAACACAACAAATTCTTTCATCTAATTTTGCAAAATTGTTTACTTGTTGAAATGTTTTTCGTTTAACACTTTGTGGTCTTATTCGCCGAGTGATTTTTGTAAATAAAAGGTAAAAATTAAAATTTTTCAATGAAAATGCTTAAAGTTAAATCAGGAATAATTTGCAAACAAATTTTAATAACTTTTTAATACAAATAATCTTTTTCACATTCGTTTTTTTTTTTAAGTAAACAAATTCTTCAATTTAATTTTGTAAATGTGTATGTACGTATGTATGTATGTACACGTGTATATTTCACAAAGCACACATTTTCTCTTGTTTGTTTTGATTTTTTTGGTAACATTTTAATAATAAATATACTGCAGTTGTCCCTTTCTCGCAGAATCTGCGCGACAAATGATTTTAGCTTTTTTCATAAGTCACTTTCTTCAACTCTGGTCTACTTTGTGGTAGTAAATCCACCAGCAAATTAAGCACTGACAGTACAATGTATGGACGTAGAACATCTTTATATATTAATAGTCTTTGGCATGGTATAACTTCTTCATTTTGAACTGTAACGTACTAAGATCTTCAAGGTGGATGCAATTCTATGTTGTCTCCGAGAAAACGTTGAAAACGCGATTTCGAAAAAAATTGGTATACGCCCTTTTTATATTAAGCCATCGATATGTATGTACATATACCTACATATATGTATATACACATATGTACATACAAATGTATGTATGTATGTAGATATTTATTTATTATTTTAAAAATTTACAATTTATTCGCTGAAAATTTTTATAAAGACTTATCCCCATATGCAAAAAATTAACGTGTGCTTGAAGTTTACGTTAAAACAAAATTTCCGGTTTTAACGTAGACTTGAAGCACATGTTAATTTGTTTGCATATGAGGATTAATATGTACATATATGTTTAAAATATCCAAGTCGGCTACGCTGATCATGAATAAAAAACTTTTAGAGGCGCAATACATAAAAAACCATTTGCTTGTATACCACAAGAATATCCAAGATTTTTGTTCAAAACATTTTACTCATATATGAACAATGCATAAATGAATAAAACTCATTTATGAGCAACTCATAAATGTGCACATCATGTGCGCAAAATTCAAAAAAAATATTTGCACACACACGAGTGTTCAATTTTGTTTTGTTTCCAATTACAGCATGAACATGCGTAGAAAAACAGAAAAAGATTTAAGCACTCATGTGCGTTGATTAGCAGATTTTTTTTGTTGCTGCATTTATGAAAATAAGCACAACGAAAAAATTTGCGAGTTTTCATTTATGAAGAAACTCATAAATGTTTGTTTTTTTTAGAGCACACATGAATATTTCGGTACTATGATAATAACTAAACAAAGTATAACGAACTATAACTATTATTTTAAAATAAATTAAATAGAAATAATTTCTTAATCAGGCTTGAGTTCAGTAATTTCAATTCTTATGAATGAAATATTTTTATTAATTAATGTGAGTATCTAAAGAAGAGAAGAAAAATTAAACTAGACACTATTAGCTGGGGGAAATACCGATATTTTTCTGTGCAGCCACGCACTTCATCAGCACCCATGTCTATCTACTGGGGTAGAGATTATTATTAACATCAGCAATTTAACCTGAAAATCTATTAAAGTGGAATATGAGAATTGATTGTGTATACAATTATTGATTTGCCTTTGGCAAACACATTTGTAAGTATCACTATTCATTTTCTGTTTTTCCATTTTCTATTTAGGTTAGCACGAAGTTATATCACTCTACCAATGTATGTTTAACTATTCTTACTTATCTTTTACGATCATCACATTAATTATTTTTACTTATTCGATGCACCATCGGTACATACATATAAGTATTATTGTAGTGGCTTTATGTTACTTTGTTTTTGCTTTCTACAGTTGACTTAGCTTTCCAGCATTCTGAAGCAGTTCTGGCCAAGTGAACAGTGATCGCCAAGTGAACATATTTTTGTCACGTGCCCATGATGAATTAAATGAGACATTATTAGATTTAGTTGAACTATAGTGAATTTTAATCAGAAATAATTTCTTAATCAGGCTTGAGTTCAGTAATTTCAATTCTTATGAATGAAATATTTTTATTAATTAATGTGAGTATCTAAAGAAGAGAAGAAAAATTAAACTAGACACTATTAGCTGGGGGAAATACCGATATTTTTCTGTGCAGCCACGCACTTCATCAGCACCCATGTCTATCTACTGGGGTAGAGATTATTATTAACATCAGCAATATAACCTGAAAATCTATGAAAGTGGAATATGAAAATTGAATTCATAAGAATTGAAATTACTGAACTCAAGCCTGATTAAGAAATTATTTCTGATTAAAATTCACTATAGTTCAACTAAATCTAATAATGTCTCATTTAATTCATCATGGGCACGTGACAAAAATATGTTCACTTGGCGATCACTGTTCACTTGGCCAGAACTGCTTCAGAATGCTGGAAAGCTAAGTCAACTGTAGAAAGCAAAAACAAAGTAACATAAAGCCACTACAATAATACTTATATGTATGTACCGATGGTGCATCGAATAAGTAAAAATAATTAATGTGATGATCGTAAAAGATAAGTAAGAATAGTTAAACATACATTGGTAGAGTGATATAACTTCGTGCTAACCTAAATAGAAAATGGAAAAACAGAAAATGAATAGTGATACTTACAAATGTGTTTGCCAAAGGCAAATCAATAATTGTATACACAATCAATTCTCATATTCCACTTTCATAGATTTTCAGATTAAATTGCTGATGTTAATAATAATCTCTACCCCAGTAGATAGACATGGGTGCTGATGAAGTGCGTGGCTGCACAGAAAAATATCGGTATTTCCCCCAGCTAATAGTGTCTAGTTTAATTTTTCTTCTCTTCTTTAGATACTCACATTAATTAATAAAAATATTTCATTCATAAGAATTGAAATTACTGAACTCAAGCCTGATTAAGAAATTATTTCTGATTAAAATTCACTATAGTTCAACTAAATCTAATAATGTCTCATAAATTAAATAAATGACAAGGTTTAATGGACTGTAAATGTAAAATATTTATAATTACTTAATTTACTTAAATTTTTTTTTTTTTAAAACAAATGATTCACGATAAACTGGTAAAAACTCCTATAGTTTTTGACACTCTACATACTGCATGCATCTCCTCAAAAGAGAGATTGACAAGGTAGAGTGGACCTGTGACAAGGGCCACGTTGGAATCTGCTAATTGCATACCCGCGAATTATTCTTTGGTGACAAACGGTCTGTACAGTTTGTGCGTATGAATTCCTTTCATATTTTTTTAATTTGACTGTTAGACCATTCTATTGTGATGTGTCCTATATATAGCTGACCTGCACGCACGAAATACGTTCTTTGTACATAGAAGAATTTTGATTAAACTTTCAGAAATATGGCTCCTGCTGCAACAGAGATTTATAACAGACTGCACATATGTATATTGACTCATTATGCACCTTCCCGTAGACTCTAACTGTCGGGGGAAAAGTTATCAAGTGCCTAATTATTAAATTTGAGGCTTAACTTGTTTGGCATTTTGCATTTGTGGTGTTAAAAAGGCATGGTTATTTGAATATAGCAGAGAATTATGATTGCCTTTCTATTTTTTACATTGGCCTTGACTATTACAAACGCGTGAAACATGGTAATGCGACAAACATATACAGCAGTAATTGTGTAATAGGACTATGCTTAACCATTTTTCGAATGTCATATTCTGAAACGCATCAAAAAGCGGATAGTTGATGCCGTTTGTTGCAGATTCTATAAACGACAACCGCTTTTCGCTGTATATTCTAACACGAATTTGCCTTGACACCTGACATGGGATCAGGATTTGACGATGACGATGGAGCTACTGGAGCAGTTATCATTGCAAATACAGCGGCATCAGGATGCGTAGCATCCATCACGTTAAGGGCATCAGGAGCCGGTAATTTATGTCCTGGATCCCAGCGACCGGCGAAGACTTTCCTTCGGCTGCTTTAAGCTCCACCTCCATGACTTCCTCGTAATTCTCTAACAAGGCATCCTCAACATTTTTAGACACAGAGTCCATGCTACTAGGAAATAATGAAGGTTAACAAACATTTGTTTTTAAAAATGTTAAACTAGTCAATATGAACGACGCGAACGTGGTTATCACTTCCAGGGTACGTTTTTATTACCCGTCCTAACTTCCACGAAGTGGGAGAAAGTTGCTCATGACGGATAGCAACTAAGTCGTTTATAGCTACATATATTTCTTTGTGGAAACTTACACTTGTAGCGTTTATGAAGATTCCATAAATACGCATCCTTCCATCGTAGACGGATGTGTTAAGCAAAAGCTTTAACTTTCCTATACATACCGATTAACTAAACTTATAGGAGTTTCGAATATTGGAGAACCCATCAAAAATATCCAGGGGTGAGGGACACAGGATCATTACGATTAATTGGACAAAGTGGGCGAGATTTAAGACACACTTCTATCCTAGCAAGTATTGTAGAAAGTTCTTCGAAAGTATACCTAAGCAATTGAACTTCTTTACGAAAGTGTAGTTTAAAACTTCGAACTCCCGCTTAATGCCAAAAGTAGAACCTATTCTAGAACGACTTTCGGCTAAAAACGTCTTAAAATCTCTTTCTAATTCTCGAGAAGCACCTACAAAATTAGTATTATGTATTATCAAAAAATATAATATTATGGCAACCATATGACTCGATATGAATCGGTTAAAAGCTTATAGAAATCTAGTCTAATTGTATTCTACAAAATAGTGAAGGTTGACCACCACGATAGCATTTCTAACATAAAAAATTTTTCTTTTCATATCCAAAACTATACGGCAAACTTTTCCTGCCTAATAACGTTTTCTTGCAGTGTCGGCTTTTGGCGGTGCTCAAGGATTTCCTACACCATGGTGTTTCCCGACACGGCCTCATGAAATTTGCTTTACCAATTCATGAAAACTTTAAAATGACACCAATATTGGTCTAATTCGTTGCAAAATATACAGTATAATTACAATTTGGCACTAGAATTTCAAAGGCCGAAACTCGCAAAGTAAGCCACATCGTAAATTTTTTATGTATTTTTTGTTCTTGTTTTTCCATTTTCTATAGGATAGGGGGCTGTACGAATTATGGGCCGAGTGCAAATCGCCCGAAACAGGTAAATGAAGGAACGACCAAATTAGTGATTAGTGATTAGTCATTGTGAAGAAATACAGTGTCCGATCGCCCAAAAAAGTGAAGAATAATAACCCAAAAATGTAAAATTAATAATCCCCCGAAGTTTTTGTGTGTTTGTTCATTACGTACAATCACTCAATGTGTCTTGATGATTTGCACTTGGGCGATAATTCGTACAGCTGTTTATGTCCAACACTGGCTGGACCTGATAACTATATTTAGAGTCAGGATTTGAATACTGATTGTTGTGTCAGAATGTTTCAATTCGTCACCTATCAATTAATAAATCTTGCTAGCACACGTCTTCTCCGTTTTGAAGCTTTTATTCAACTCACTTACCAAAAAAAAAAACGAGCAAATAATACAAGTCATATGAGGTTACCAGATTATTAGGATATAACATGTTAAGTAGCAAATTATGTGATGACAGTTCGGCCATTCCTGCAAGTAACTCGTCCTCGAGTTATGTGGGCACTTCTGATAGAGTCGGATCATCATCGTAGTCGTCATCTATGTCTGGATATAACGCACACCAGGGTTTAATTTTGTCACTACTAGCAACGGTTGAGAACAGGCGTTGGCTACGCTGAGCATCTACGATATCTCCTACGAGATACCTGTCGTATCTGAGAACTTTCTTGACGATATATGGTCCCTTATATTTAACCTCAAGCTTCTTCGATTCGCTAGTACTGGGAATTGCGGATTCAAGTAGAATCAGGTCGTCTTCTCTGTACTTATGGGGAGTTTTATGTTTCGCGTCAAACCTGGCTTTCCATATCTTTCTTGCTTCTTCAATATGTTTGGTGGCTTCATTCCTTTTGTTGGTTATCATTGAATTCTCAGTATCAATGTTGGCGTCCTGAACTGCTGCCATTATTTTATTACCAGTGATATCTCTAACAGGAAAATCTAGCACGAGTTCCATTGGAGCATATATTGTTGTTGTGTTGACGTTGGTGTTAAGAATCCATTATAGATTTCGAATTTCAGTGTCCCAGTCTCTCGCATCAGTCACCTTTGACTTCAGATATGACAGGACTGATTTATTCACTCTTTCGGCCAATCCATTAGCTCTCGGAGTTCGAACAGCTACTTTGACATGTGTCAGATTATTGTCGAGGCAGAAGTTTTCGAAACTGCTTGACGTGAATGCAGTGCCGCGATCGGTTACTACCATTCTTGGCATACCAAAGTATAATGAGAGGCCATTCCATGCGTCCAGTACGGGTTTGGTTTTGGTTGATCTGACTGGACACAATACCACATATCGTGTGAGGGCATCCACGATAACTAGCAGATGCTCGTACCCTCTTCGGCTTCTTACGAAAGGTCCTAAATGATCCATATGTATCACCTCAAATGGAATGCTAGGAATATCCATTCCATATAGATCGCATTCTTTGCGCACTGGTTCTTTACAGAGGTAGCACTCAATGCATGCCTTTATATAATTTTTTACGAAATTTCTTGCTCTCGGGAACCAAGTGTTTTACCAGGCGTTTTAACGTATTTTCAAGTGCGGGGTGCCCAGCGTCATCGTGAACTGATTTTACGATACGCCATCGTAAACCCTTTGGGACAACCAGCAGTAGAGCTCCGTTTGCCTCCTTTTTAAATAATCGATGTTTCTTAACAACATACTCGTTTGCGAACTGTTTTAGTTGATTTGACTGTCTAAGACCGTTCAGCACGTCAATTATTTCCTTTATGTTGTCATCTTTGGATTGCATTATGTACACCCAGTCATCAGTGGATGGTTTGATAAGCATTATATTATCACTTACATCTTGCACGTTATTTCTATAGTCGCCATTTCTATTGGGGCTCGGCTCAGAGCATCGACATGGCACATTCTGCTTCCTTCTCGGTGTACGATTTTATAATCGTATTCCATTCGTTTCAGGAGCCATCTTGCTATTCTTGGTATTATGGGTTTTGACGATTTGAGGCTCGATACTGCTGAGCAGTCAGTAACAAACAGAAATTGCTTTCCAAGCAGATACATTCTGAATCGTTGACAGGCCTCGACAACAGCTAGCACCTCCAGTTCGTATGCATGGTACTTTTGTTCTGCTTCATTACATAAACGACTGAAGTATGCAATGGGTTTCATATTATTTTGATTGTCACCCTGCAACAGTATACCGGCGATACCTTTACTACATGCGTCGGTATGTAATTCATGTGGCATTGATATGTCATAAATACTTAAGACGGGTTCACTTGTTTAGTAGCTGGATTAGCTTTTTATATGACTGATGGCATTCATCTGACCACTTAAAATGGCTATTCTTTCTTGTTAAGCGATGTAGTGGGGCAGCGATTATAGCGTAGTCTTGAACAAACTTACGAAAATATCCAGTAAGCCCTGTAAATCTTCTGACTTCCCTTGCGTTTGTAGGAACTGGAAACTTTTCAACCGCTAACGTTTTGATTCGACCTGGCATGAGACCATTTTGATTTAACTCGTGACCCAAGAATGTAACGCTATTCTTTAGGAACGAGCATTTTGAAATTCGGAGAGTCAAGTTATTATTTTCAATTACCTTTAACAGTTTTTGTAGTTTTAATAGGCCTTCATCAACAGAGTTAGATGCAACAATGACTTCATCCACGTAACTTACGGCTATTTCTTTTACTGGTTCTAGAATTATTGACATCATTTGTTGAAATGTACTTGGGGCATTTTTCAGCCCGAATGGCATTCTATTATACTCATAATGACCGCGGTGTGTCACAAAAGCCGTGAACTGTTTGGATTTTTCTTTTATGGGAATTTGGTAATACCCAGACATTAGATCAACAACAGTAAAGTATTTCTTACCCGCTAAAGTTTGTAGAACGCCGTCCATGGTTGGCATTGGCCATGGCTGTTTTTCAGTAATTGCGTTTAACTCGCGGTAGTCCACGCACATTCTTTCTTCACCGTTTTGTTTTCGCACTAAAACGATTGGCGACGCGTATAGTGATTTCGATGGACGGATAATTTCATTTTCTAACAGTTCATTAATTATATTTTCTACAATTTTTTGTTTTGGAATAGGAATATTATAAGGATTCTTCACTATTGGCTTCCCGGAATTAACTTTTATTTCCATCTCGATCGCGTTACACTGACCAATGTCTTGTATATTGTCGGCAAAACATTTCGAATAAGTTTGCAATAGCATTCGCACCTTTGCTTTTTCACTTTCTTCTAACGATGGATTAATATCCACATTCTCTATATTTAACGCGACGACACGATATTGTCCATTTTCCATTATTACACGATTTTTATATAAAATGTCTCTTCCAATTAATATGTCGTATGGCATGATTTCATTATCTATGACCAATAGTTCAGCAGTGACATATACGTCATCGATTTTCATTTTCACTAGAAGTTTTTCCCTACACACATATTCACCGCCTGCAAACCCATACAATTTTTCTTCACATTTCGTTATTAATGAGTTCCATTTCATTGACACACCTTTGGAGATAAGCGACCTACCGCTTCCTGAGTCTATAAAAGTACTATACTGAACATCATTTATCTCAATATTTTTGAAAATTTCCTTGTTCGCTGTTACGGTGCAGTCTTTATCGATTAGGTTAACAAATCGCGATTTATTTTTATCACTTTCGTCCTTTGCATTAGTGTCCCTTTTGAATTTGTTAGATGTAGTGGTACAGTTCTTAGCAATATGACCGCATTCCCGGCAGTTGAAGCACATAGGACCCCTTCTTACTTTTTCACTATCTTCACTACAATATGTTTTATTGTCATTATTTTTAAATCTGTTGGCGTTTGTACTATGGTAATGTTTATTACTTTGTTCATTGTGAAAATCTTTTATCTTGTTTTCGTTTGACACTTTACTTAGAGTATTAAACAAGTCCGTACACGATATGAAGTTCATAGTATTTAGAGTTCTACGCAAATTATTATCACCTATCCCGTTTACAACATATTTTATGATAGCACTGTCATCAATATTACCGCGACGACCGATGGATAACATCCGATAGTAGTATTCTCTAATTGATTCATTCTTACTCATCCGCGTATTCATCATATCAATATGTATATCTGCTGAATTAATTATGCATGGAAAATCCATTAGGAAAGCGTTCACAAATTGTGGCCATGACCGATATACTGGTTTAGAGTCACTCCACAATTTAGCAACCCCTCTTAAGTTGCTTTGAACAGCGAACAATAACGAGGAGTCATTCCATCCATAAGCGTTTCTTAATTGGTCAATTCTTTCGATAAACTGTACAGATGAAATTTCTCCTTTACATGGGTCGAATTCTGGCAAAATTCTACAAATTTCATTAATACCATGACTGTACGTTTCGGCTCTCATTCGTTGAGGAACGAATTCTGTCTCGCTTGCATTTACATACTGATTACGGTGAGCCGAATTACCATTTCTTGTCGGCATGGCATCTCTTGACAACATTGGTCTATTGTTGTTATTTATATGGCATTGAGCATGATCGAATGTGTTTTCTGTGGCAGACGGCGTCTGAATATTCTCACTCAATGTGACACACACATTAGGTGAATAAGCGACATTTTGCAGAGAAATGAATGGCTCAGTGGTTGTTGTTGTTGCTGTTGTGCTTGTCACTATGTTGCTACATACAGCCATTCCACTCACTGCATGTGTATATGTGTTGCTATTTGCGGCTGCTATTTCCTCGTTATGGTTGTTTCCCATGGAATCAATTTTTTTTTGTTAGAAGCGCCACTGCTTTTGTTAAGCTAAACATACCATCCTGCAGGGCGCTTAAAATTTCATTTTGTTGTCCACTACACTCTTCGAATCCCAGAAGTGCTTCTTCTGAACCAGACTCCGTATAGTTTGGGTTGTCTACATCTAACTGTTGCAACCGCGCTACTAGTTCCGCCTTGTTGCCTGATGTCCTGACACCACGATTTTGGAGCTTTTGCTTTAAACTCTCCACGGACAAAAAAAACTTAGCGACGCACGCGGTACAGTTTTTCGTATACGAGATTTAAGTGTAAGCCCGACAACTACCTTTCACGCTCAACACAGGATTTTCCAATTAAGTATTTTTTTCCCTTTTTAATTTTTAAGTATGTACATATCTTTTCCCCGATACACGCTTATTTAAATTTTTTTTTTAGTATCACTTGGGAATATCCCACTTCTGATTTTGTCAGAATGTTTCAATTCGTTACCTATCAATTAATAAATCTTGCTAGCACACGTCTTCTCTGTTTTGAAACTTTTATTCAACTCACTTACCAAAAGAAAACTAGCAAATAATACAAGTAATATGAGGTTACCAGATTATTAGGATATAACATGTTAAGTAGCAAATTATGTGATGACAGTTGTTAGTTCATTTTTAAAGATACAATAAATAAACATGTATATACATATATTTAAAAAAATATATACTTACTTCATTGTATGCATTGGCACTGATGAGATAAATAATAAGCAAATCACATTCTGGTTACCATCAAAGAGCGACAAGCACTTGTAAGTATCAAATGACCAGAACTGACTGCTTACTTCGAAAACATGGCTTGCTGTTAAGTTGTTATTGAAAAATGCCGCATTTGAAATTGTATCGTCAAAAAATTTTTGCAACACATCTATATTATGCAGGTCTCCGAGATATCGTACTGTTGATGAACTTTGATGTACGTTGGATGAAAAAACGCATTTACGTGTAACACTGTTAGCAATAATAATGGCAACAATTGCTGGATCCAATTCAATATTTTCTGGCAAGCTCCGTGGTATCAATCTTTCCATATTTTGTAGTAAGTTTAAGTCATTACGGAAAGTATTTTCTGCAATATCATGTAAACTTTGTAATGAGGGCTCGGCTCCACAAATAACACATAATACACTGCTTGATGAAACTGGTAGTGTAATAAAACGGTACGCAACCTAAAATCAAGTAATAACAAAATATTTATTTTATAGAATACTTGTGTAAATGTCGGTACTAGAATATAGAAAAAGCTTCTAAGTTTTCTTATATCAAATTTACATTGATATAACTAAACAAATATGCATATTATTTTAATAAAGGTAAATTTGTATGTCATCTTAACTACATCTTAATCTTAGCCAAGGGCCTGTGGCAAAAATTAACTAAAAATATACTTAATAGAAGCAAACCAAAAAAGTTTGCCTTAAGTAGAACAAAAATAAGCAAATTAACTAACATGTGCATATTTAGTAAAGAACAAACAACAATGGTAAGACTGTTGTAAATTTAGAGATGGTAGCTTTGGGCCTTCATTACAAAACACATTTGCAATAAAGTTTCGTATATAAGGCAAAAATCTACATCAACTGACACCACACACAGTGGACCAAACACAGAAGAACGCTGATGATGAAGGTTTAGTGGCCTTCGAAAACGGATAGCTGTTTCAACTATGTGTTGTCAGAAGATTTACATTTAACTTTGATGTTATTTGTTCATTAATAATTATCACATGTAATTTGGCTTAAAAAGCGATACGAACCTTAGCCCGTTCAAATTATAAATATAGAAAACAAATGGAGTTCGAATAATAATTTAAAAAGAAAAAAAATTAACTAACATGAATAGCCATGGGCCTGTGGCAAAAATTAAATAAAAATATACTTAATAGTAGCAAACCAAAAAAATTTGCCTTAAGCCTAAATTAGACGTGACATAGCCATAACGCCATAGCCATAACCAAAGCAAAATTCAATTGGTTTCTATGGTGAGAGTTATGGCGAGTCTCTCTCACTCTCACCATAGAAACCAATTGAATTTTGGTTTGGTTATGGCTATGGCGTTATGGCTATGTCACGTCTAATTTAAGCTTTAAGTAGAACAAAAATAAGCAAATTAACTAACATGTGCATATTTAGTAAAGAACAAACAACAATGGTAAGACTGTTGTAAATTTAGAGATGGTAGCTTTGGGCCTTCATTACAAAACACATTTGCAATAAAGTTTCGTATATAAGGCAAAAATCTACATCAACTGACACCACACACAGTGGACCAAACACAGAAGAACGCTGATGATGAAGGTTTAGTGGCCTTCGAAAACGGCTAGCTGTTCCGTTCAACTATGTGTTGTCAGAATATTTACAACTAACTTTGATGTTAATTGTTCATTAATAATTATCACATGTAATTTGGCTTAAAAAGTGTTACGAACATTAGCCTATTCAATTCATAAGAATATAGTAACTTTGATGTTATTTGTTCATTAATAATTATCACATGTAATTTGGCTTAAAAAGCGATACGAACCCTAGCCCGTTCAAATTATAATATACAAAACAAATGGAGTTCGAATAATTAAAAAAAATTAACTAAAACTCATTTAGTTTAATGAAGTCAAAAAAATAAGTCGCTTAAGCTTTTTTTGGTGGTTATGGCACGTTATGTTTTTATTTTAATTCCAATTTATTCAATTGCAATGCAAGATAATTGTATTGGGAGATAATTTATATAAACTGAGTTTTATTTTCGGACGGGAAAAATAAAACTCCTTACAAGAGTTTTAATTTAGAGGGAAAAAATAAAACTCCTGAAATGGGTTTTATTTTATGACGGAAAAATAAAACTCTCTTTTAAGAATTGCATCCGACCTTTTATTTTTACGTTGAAAAATAACTGTCGAAGATGAATTTTTATTTTTTAATTCACAAAATAATTGTTATAAAATAATATTTTGATATCGATAACTGTTTTTTTACGGTCCCTGCCTATTACTATTACTAGGTGTTACCTTCTATAGGAAAGGGATAGTGATATAGAACACATGAGGTGAAGGAAGAGATAGGGGAAAGCTTCATTCTTTTTTTTACAACTCTGCTTTTTGCAACGTGTGTGAAGATAAATTTCGAAATTTAAAACCCAAGACACAAACCACCTGCATTAACAGAGCTATGTTAACTTGATAACAGAGTACTGTTAGACATAAAAATCTTGGAAGTTCATACTCTAAATGGAATACTGGCCATATTTTTCAACAATTTAAGCTAAAAAAAATCGAAACATGCAGACTAGTATATTTTTCTTTATAAAAACAAAAAAAAGACATAAAAATGAAAGGAAACTATAATTTTTTAACTATCAAGTAAATAATTTTTTTTATTGAAATTTTTGAATTCCTGGAGAACGGACATACCTGGGCGGCTAATTTTTTTTTGAATTTATGTCTCTCGTGCCCTTTTATAATATCCAGGTGCAAAACCCTTAACATTTGCGTTTTTTCATAAAAAAATTTGATTTTTACTAACTTTTCAAACTTCGATTTTCACCAAACGACGAATTTCAGGAGAACGGACATACCTGGGCGGCTAAATTTTTTTGGAATTTATGTCTTTCGTGCCCTTTTATAATATCCAGATGCCAAAACCCTTAACATTTGCGTTTTTCATAAAAAAAAATTTGATTTTTACTAACTTTTCAAACTTTGATTTTCATTAAAGGACGAATTTCAGGAGTACGGACATACCTGTCATGACATGTTAAGGGTTTTGGCATCTGGATATTATAAAAGGGCACAAGAAACGTAAATTAAAAAAAAATAAGCCGCCCAGGTATGTCCGTTCTCCAGGAATTCAAAAATTTCAATAAAAAAAAAATTATTTACTTGATAGTTAAAAAATTATAGTTTCTTTACATTTTTTATGACTTTTTTTGTTTTTATAAAGAAAAATATAATAGTCTGCATGTTTCGATTTTTTTTTTAGCTTAATTTGTTGAAAAATATGGCCAGGATACCATTTGGAGTATGTACTTCTAAGATTTTCATGTCTAAAAGTACTCTGTTATCAAATTATGGCATATTTCTACATTACAAGTAACTCAGACATTTTGTTCATATTAGTACAAAAGTTGGCTTTTGGGTTCCATAAAACAAGTGTCAACTTTTTCTGAGTAAAAAACGTAATACTTTTTTATTTTGTTGTTTCTACATAACAATTTCAATTGTATCTAATGTCAAATACAGACAATCAAAAAAAAGTACTTGTGTGGAAATTTAAATAGGTTTTTATTACCTAAAGAAGAAATCAATGTCCACACAATCATCTAATTGAACCATTATGGAAACTGTATCCATAAATGCAAACATTCTTACATTATATACCATATATTTTCATCACAACTTTACTTTAAATTTTTTTCACATAAATTTGTTCAAGGAAAGTAATAATAGGTTTGTTCGAGTACATACACCTTTTTACTGAATTTTGCTGTATTATATGATTTTTTTTTTCGCTTATACAAAACCATGAGCGAGCAATTTGAGCCTGAAGAACTGGAAGTTCTTACTGAATAAATGGTTGCCGAAAATACGCTTTCCTTTTTTGGGAATTTTATTTTTACCTAAATTAATTCACTCGTTTTAGCATATTTAAAAAAAAGAGTATATATCTGTTTTATGTATATGAAATATATTTTTTATATCTCTAATACATTTTCCACATTTCAAATCTATTGAAAGATATTAAATCCCAAAGTTCCATCATATCCGTAATTTTCAAGTTAACTAAGCACTGCACTTTATTTTTATTGGCGACTTTGCCGCGAAAGTCAGGCATATTGTACTAAATTAACGAAAAATATAGCTTGTTTTCTTTAATCAACTACAAATAGTCGAATTTGAAGTCGTAAAATGCCAACCACGATAAGGTCCATTATTTTGTTTTATATATAAATTGCTGTACTTTGAACCACATTTCAATGTATATTTTTTTCAATATTACCTTGGTTCTAGTTGTATTCAAAGCAAGAATATTGGGAGCATTTCCATTAAATGCTGCAAATTAGTAACTACCTGACGATATGTGTACATATCATATATAATGGATGAAATCCTTCTTCTTTTTTATGTTTATTTAAGCAAATATAATAATTTTAACTTCTTGAAAGAAATGAAGCGCGAGAGCTTTTTCAATTATTTCAGCCAAATCTTAATGTTTTTACAATTTTTGAAAAAAATATAATATATCTACCAAAAATAAAAAGTGTGTCACTATCGATGTTATTAATTAAAATTCTATGATGCAGATTCTTTTGATTTATCCAACATTTTTTTATTGCTTCTGGTGAAAAATTCTCAGGATTTATTCAGTTACTCGATTTTGCTTGAAAAATATACGAACTGACCCAATATTGAATTGTAATTTAAAAGCAGCTGTTTTTTATTTTGTATGATTTTCTACTAGGGCTGCCATTCAATAATGCTTCTAGTATGGAAAAAAATTAACTCAAATACCAAATTGTATACCATGGCAATACTGAAATTAAAAATACAAAAAGTGATACCAAATATAACGTAAGCTAGACAAGTGTACTATAAAAACTCATTTTGTTACGTACTCGCCTGTGTACCGCTTGCTTGTCTGAGAACTGACTTGTTATGTAGAAACAGGCCATTAAAATAGCTCTGTTAATGCAGGTGGTTTGTGTCTTGGGTTTTAAATTTCGAAATTTATCTTCACACACGTCTTTTTGCACGTATTTAATAATGCACTGTTGCAGCGCCTCTGATGTTAAATGAGACGAATTAATTTTTTGAAGCTGTGTTTAGTAGCCATTTTATTGGTTATTTTACTTCGCCGATGATTCTGCTACACAACGAAGGAGGGCGCTCTGATGTTACATTAGGATTAGTATCTGCCGAAGTCGGTATAGTTCAGTGACCAGTGACTATGCCTTCATCACTTGAACTTTCCTACAACTTATACATAGGGACACTAATGCACATCAGAAAAATGCGTGGTGTTGTTATTTAATGACTGTTGGATACAGGGATTGAACCCAGGACCTTCGGTTTTGTAGTCAACGTGCTAACTACTTCAGCCAACGCCACCTGCAACCCTTTGTTTGGTTTTGCTGTACATCAGATACTTGATGGTTGCAGTTGTACAATATGTACAAAAACAACATGAACATTTCCTGAGTTGATTTTGGTTGCTTATGCAAAAGTGTTAACACCTTCAATAGAGACCATTAATGCTGCCAATATTTACTTTGAAATACACCTCTGGGGCCCGTTTCTCAAAAATACAAATTACAAATCTACAAGTAAAATACACACAAAACAACAATAAAATTTTTAAAAGTGTTGTTGTTTTGTGTGTATTTTACTTGTAGATTTGTAATTTTTATTTTTGAGAAACGGGCCCCTGGTGTGATGAGAATACTTAAGTTTATGAAATGGTTTAGAAAACAAAACATTTACCGACCGCTTGTCAAATTTTCTATCCGTATTCTCTCCTATTCGATACATTTTGCGTTTACATGGTAAGATTTTGTACATTCTGTGGGATATTTTGACATGTCGTAATACATTTTATTACCATGTAAGGACAGCTTAAAGCAAAATGTAAAATTTGCAAGAAGCAGCTCCTTGCTTTGCTGCATGAATATAAAAACAAGAATAAAAAATCAGATAATCGGAAAAAGTCAGCAACAGTTGTCGGAAATATTTCGATTCGACAATCCCTTTCCTTTTCAGCAACTCTTCGTCTCTATATTCTCCAAGGTTGTTCGAAAATTCCATTGGGAGCTGTTAGGACGGATGTTGCCAAAATAGTTATATATGTATATACTATGCATCAAAATTAAAATTGCCAATTCAAAATATAAATGACGAACAATTTTGTCGGATTGAATTGGAAGATATTCATAAAAATTCGAAACGCATTTTCGCTATGGCTCGTTTATACAATATGAAAGACATTCGCACTCCTAAAGTATCGGTAAAGGCTGTTTCACACTATAATACAAGTATTAATACTTTTGACGAAAATGCATCCCTAATCTAATTTCTGTTTCAAAAATTTCAAAAGACAATAACAACTCAACATGTCAGAGTTGTATTTTTCACAAAAGTATTAATACTTGTATTATAGTGTGAAACGGCCTTTACTGATTAAATTTTGGAATCATTTCAAGGTCTTCAACTTCCTGATCCGAATTTTAATCACTCGGGCAATGTCTGCTTCATTATGAAAGGCCGAATACAAACAAGTCCTGGTCTTCCACTTGCACAATATACAATGTTTGGCTGGGTTATTTCGGGTTCGTCGCCATTTCAATTTAAAAAATTTTTTAAACGCTTTACAACCGCAACAGGAGTTCCTAATCACTCATTTCGTAAACTTTTTTATCAGGAGTCCCTTATGGGACAACTTATGACAACTTATTTTAATTAAATCATCAGGGGTCCTTAATGACCTGTTTATTATAAAATAACTATATATACATATGTACATATATATGTATATATATCTATTTATTTGAAATACAGTCCACAGGAGTCCTTAATCATATTTTTGTGTTTACTTACATATTTTTTATATACCACATATAATACAAGAAATATTAATGGATTTTATACTTGTGTTTAATCAAAACATACATAAATATGTACCATAAGAGAGAAAAAATAATATATAGCTGAAAACAGTTGCGTGCAAAGAAAAATTAAATCAATGGACAAAAAGAAAACAATTAGAATTTTTCTTTCCCGGATAATCGACGTTAACGGTTCATCGAATCACGGACAAACGAGGCCTTACTGTATGAAGCAAATTAATAAACCCGATTTTTCTAGACTTTTTTAATACTATGTATATGAAATTTAAAATTTTTCAAAATGTATCGTAAGTACTATATCTGTGGCAAAAAGGAAAAAGTGCTTAAGTCGAGATAAGCTGATTTTGAGTTAATGGTACCGCCAAAATCTGCATATTTGAAAATAGCCCTGGTCAAAATCTCAATTAATTTGTGCGGTTTGTAAAGAATTTATAGCAAAATGAATCATGGCTTATCTTCTTTAGACGTCTAATCTAATTTGGAATAACAGCTTAATTTAGATTATACTTTAATATATTTCATTTTGAATGCATTATTTACAGTGTTTAGAACGATGTTTGCTTAAAAAAATAGAGGTTAACCGAGAACTTCCCAATTTAACTGTACAAGAAATAAATTTCTGAAAATCGGCTTGAAATTAAAAAAAAAAAACAGTAAAATATGACTTAATCACTTTTTCCTTATTGCCACAGATATATTCAGCACACTTAATATCGTATGTGCCAAAATTGTTTATTATTTTGAAATATACAATCATTTCCATAAAAATTAATATTTATTTATTTAAAGCAACCAAATAATTTATACACATTTTTCATTTCATGCTAATGCTTTTAGCCAATTAAAAAAATTTAATAAAAACGATCTCCTGTTAAATTTAGTTTTTTTAACAAACGATAATTAGGCGTGCAGGGGTATGTAATTGGTCGATGGTCGTAGTTTTTACGAAATTGAGTTTTTCAGTGATTCCAAAATTTCACAAAAATATGTATGTACATCTAGCCACAAAATTTTATTGCAATAGTGTAAAACTTCTACTGTTAAGTTACAACTATTTGCATTAGGGCTTTTCTACTTGAGACCAACGATATGGTATTTCTCTGTATTGATAATAAATAAATAAAATAAATAATAAAGTAAAAAAATACAATTAATGCTTCATAATCATATGTAATTCAAACAGCTTTGCATAACATAATTGCTTATGAAGCATTATTTTTTATACTAAGTATGTACATGTAAATCAGAAAAGCGTTAAAGCAACTACAAAAAAGCATAACTCAGTGAAATTCAATATTTGTTGCTCAAGACGTTTTTACGGATAATGCAATGTGTGCAGATGTATGTATGTATGTTGATACTTACATTAGGGCTTTTTTTCGGCAAATATACTACCGCATCATTTTCTAAGGAATTTGATGTTTGCAGAAACAAAAGCAGAAGTTGTCTATCAACTATATCCAAGTCCCACCATCCTTCAGTAGCCACAGCAATTTTATTGCCAATAACTAGACAACAAAATAAGGAACCACACTGGAGACTAAAACCTTCATTTAAAATTTGTAACATTTGAACATTTTCTGTGCTCAGTAGACAACTAGAAAATCCAAGAAGTTGGTTTAAACTCAGCTCAAGAATAGCGTCAATAAGACGCAAGTAATTTTTTGATTCTTTCTTTAGTCGCTCTAGCAATGACGGGTGTGACATTTCATCTCTGCTTATAAATATGGAAAATGCACCAAAAATAATCTCTGGTAAAAGTTCAGTCGTAAAATTGCTTATTCCATGAGTACAAACAATAACGGTGATTGTATTGTAAAAATCTCGCCACACATAAGTCCAATTTCCAGCATAAGTGGTGTATAAAGAAACACCCAAAGATTTGAAGAACATATGCAATCCATTCAAAGATGCAATAGTGGAAAATGGTAGCTAAAAGTATTAATACATCTATGAATGTCAATCTAATATAAATTTAAATATTGACTTACGTTTTCACAACTTCCCCTTTTTCGCGTTAGTATTGGTAAACCGCCATTTGTGGTTAGGCAAATAAGATAAACTGACATGATTGTTTGTAATCACCCAATTCTTGTTAAAGCCTTCATAAAACTAATTGGTCTACGTTTGCCGGAAATTTATTCCTAAATTTGTGAGGTAAACAATAATTGCGATCAGATCATAGAGTACTCATATTCTGTGGATCAGATTCTTGTTTGTGATCAGCCAGCGCTGCCATATACTTTTTCTCAATTATCCATTACACTTTAGCAAAATCCCCAACGACTCACATTAAAACTTCAAAAACTGTTTACGAAAGAGAAATTAAAAAAATTCCAACATGGAATAATTTTATTGAAAAATTCTGAAAACTGAACCGATTTACGCTATATTTACACATGAAAGTAATTTCTTGAAATTTCTGTATACGTATTATGAATAAAAAATTTAATGAAATAAATGACTCATGAAAATTTTCTGTTAATTTTCATTGGAAAGTGAAAGTTCATTTTAAAAATATCGTCGAAAAGTAAAGTTGAAAAAATTGTTTTTGTTATTTAGAGTTATTATCACCCACACACATTTATAAGGCAATAAATTGGGAATAAGTATTATTGTTAATATTGTAATAATATTATGGTTTTCAAAAGGCATGAATTGTTTTCTTCATGTATATTTGAACATAAGATATTATAATTGTTTAAATATTTATACAAAATAAGGATAATTTCTAATAACTATTTGCCATAATCCTAAATTTTTGTACAAATCCTTCAAGTGGGTAACAGTGTTTAACCTTTTTTATTTTACTTTCTGAAAACATCAAAAATTTACTTTCTTGAAAAAATCGTTGAAAAGCTGAGTTGAAATTAAAAACAATGTGACTGTGGTAATAAAAAAACTTCATTGCATTGCTACTTTCTTGAAATAAGTTTCATGTGTAAATGGAAGGCAAATTTAAAAATATGAAAAAACTATTTAAAAAAATTGTGTAAAGTTCTAAACGTAGCTAGTTTTGTGAGTGGCAGCTACCGTGGAGAAATTTTTTTAAGTTATTGCGAATAATGTATGTTTATTTTGTTAAACAAATTTTATTTTTGACATTTTGAATCAACTAAAACACCATATTGTTGTTTTCATTGTTGTAATTTTGTAATCCTGATATTACCTGGAATGTACATACATATGAATGTGCCTTGTTGTATACCTCTCTTGCTGGTATAATTAGGTGTGTTTTTTTACTTTTGTAGTAAAATGCAATAAATTACTAATTATTGCAAAAATTTTTAAATTTACAGCCTGGCCCACGATGTCACTAGAAATCGTTCGATCGACAACTTGTATTGCAAACAACAACAAATTTTCTAATGCTATTGTTGTTTGCAATACAAGTTGTCGATCGAACGATTTCTAGTGACATCGTAAGCCAGGCCGTTATTCTCTAAAAGAGCTGTTGCCGATAAAAGTACGCGAACGGAAAAATAGTAAAAATTAAGTCTCAAGTACCCGACGGTAGTGTAAAGTAACTGCAACAGTAGGAAACAGCAGATCGATATTGTAATGTGAAAAGTAATGAAAATGGTTATAGATATGTAATGTAACGTAACCAACTTTTCATATAAAATTATCGATCAGTTATTTCCTACGTTGTAGTTACATTAGATTATAGTCGGGTAACTGAGCCTTTAGTAAGATTAAAGAAACAGCTGACTCCAACTCCACATAGTGTTAAAAAGTATATAAACTTTTGACTATTAAACTCTTTTAATTATTGGTACCCAATATAATAATAATAATAATAATAATAATACGATAAGAATAAATTTTGTAATTTATTTCATGCAATATTTGTAATTATATTTTTGATTTCATTGCTTTATTGTTGGTTAAATTAACAAAAATTACATGACTATTTGTTAATGTTACTGATTACCTTAAAAGCAAGTGCAATACTAGGTAACCAGATACTTAACAGTTTTACAACTCTGAGTAACTAGATTAATTTGCAAAATAAAAGGATTCACGAAGAAAATTACTATATATGTATGTACTCGTATATTAACAGTAATTATTATCATCTTTATAAAATAATTACATATATTTTAATGACTTTCACCAACTTTGTTTAACATATTCTAAAATTTCTACACTTTTCGTTTGCCTAATTTTTATTTGTTTACATTTTGCATCATATGTTTTTATCTTACTAAACTTTACTACGACAAATTTCTGCAGTAAAAATTTGCAAAATAATCGGACAAGAACTGTCACTTTACTCTCTCAATTTGTGTTCTCATTTACTGTATTTTGGGTAAACGAACGCAATTTAGTAAAATGCAGTAAGGTTCAGTAAAAATTTTTAAAAACTTTTGGGTACGCGAACGCAATTATTATAATCATAAATAATCATTATTAATTAAGAAACTTCCATATAGCGATTTATTTCTCATGGGTGTTGACCAAAATTAATACATGTGCTATTTGGTGAAGATTTGGTTTCACAACAGTTAACCGATTGTTGAAAGAAAGTTTATTACGTTGAAGTTCATATAATTTTTTCAGTTGTACTCACTGCCGGTGAGTATTTAACTAACACAACTAAAAAGCATTTTTCCACTAGTTGTTTGCATTTCTCGCCAAATATTTTAGTGTTTCCGGTATAACTCCAGTAATATATATATCATTTTTTAATTATGTCATGGAATTCTAGTTTTTATATCCCGATGTAATACTGGTTGAAAACCGTGATCACAGATCTTTTGATATTTTATTGATATATTCCATATCATCCATTGCATTTAATTTTATTTAGAATTATTGGTCTAATATATCAACTTTATCTTTGATTTCCCACCATTACATAAAAAAGAAGTAGCACTCTCGAAAAAGAGATGTTTTTATACGTAAATAAAATATGTATGAGAAAGATATAAAAAGTTCATATTAAATAAATCGAATACCATCATTAGCCTATAGAAAATAATGGTTTGTCCCAATCAATTTTATCCTCAGAATATTTTTCGTCCCAAAACGAAATAGCACAAAACATGTTTTCTGTGGAAATAGTTTTTCCAAAAGCTTTGAAAAATCCTGTCATGGGCAGTGTTCCCAGCAAGAACACTCCCAGTGGAGTGGTGATGGCTTTAGCTATCTTAATGCTATGTTTAGACGACGAGTTGAATCACCTGCTTCGCTCTCTGAATCATGTTTATGAATCATGCTGTTTAGACTACTCATTCGTGCTTCGTGTGCAGCGTGCCAATTTAGTGCTTTTCGTACTAGATTTAGAGTTTTTTAATTCATAACAGTGCGGAATTTTTCAAATTGTTGCTTAAAAAAAGGCACTTAATTGGTGCTTTTCACCTTTGATTTTAGTGCGTTTTGCGAATCTACTAAATATTAATTTGTTAAAGTGTGGTGGCTTTATTTTCACTTTCCAAAAACTATCTGCTTTCACCCCTTTTAAACATGCGAAGTTTCCTTTGCAGAATGTTAATTCAGCTGGGTGAAATACGAAGGAAGAAAAACTTTATCTTTCATAGTGAGAAAAAACAACATATTTCTAGAAATTACAGAGGATACCATGCACGTTATAAAATAGTTTAATTACAATAATCTAATTACTAACCACTGAGGGAAGCAATGTATTGCTTTCTTGATAACGAAAGCTTCCAAAAATGCTTCTGAAAAGTACTAACTTAAGGCTCTCTAACAAAGTGGACAAAAGTAAAAAAAAATGTAAACCAGTAACTTTTCCATCTGAGTACATAAAAACTACACATTATTACTTCTGTAAATGGAAACAGTAAGACAAAAAATTAATATCTTTTTGGAAACTGAATGCATTGCTTCTAGCTGAAATTGAAGAAATGGAACGAAGTATTAGAAATTTAAGGATAAATAAATGGAAAAATTTGCTCAGAACTGATAAATTTTCGATCGAAGTTCATAATTCTAGAAATTCAACTGCTCATAATCCATTTCTAATACTGTCAATATTTGCTCTTGGACTATTAACATTACCATGTTCAAATGTTGAAGTAGAAATAACTTTTAGTGCTAATAACTATTTTAAAAGTTAGTTAGAAATACAATAATTTTATAAATCAAATAGTGTCATTCATATAAAATACGGTCTAAAAAGAAAAGGCTTATGTTGTTCAGAATGTAACATATTGAACCATGTTCATGTAAAAATTAATTCAGACGAAACACCTAAAAATCTAATTGTTTTATTAAAACAGTTTTATGGCCGGAGAAAAAGATGAAACTGCATTTCTTGAAACGAGGAGTATAATTCTCGTTGATCACTCTTTTGTTAAAATAATACACCATAATTGGAGTGTCTTCCCAAATGAACTTCAATTATTTTCCTACTCATATTCTACTTATAAGCAAAATCGAAATATGGCTCGATATAATTGAAATTATTACAAAAACCTATGAAATGTAGTAAATTTAAAATTGTAGTTAACTTAAATTTTTAATTTTTACTAATTCAATACATTTATAATTAGCCATATGGGCTTTCTCTGTATTGCAAATAAATAGATAAATATAAAAAAATAAATAAAAATATATTTATGTACATACATACATACATATGTACATATATACGAGTACTTATTTCATTTAGTGCTTTTTTATGAACACACAGTGCTTTTTGCTCTGAAAAAGTTGGCATCACTGTTCGCGTGGCATTTTTTTTTATGTATATTCACACAAACATACGTATCATACGCACGTATATACATGCATACACATAAGCATACATGCTTACATAGATTCCACTCATGCGAAATCTTGTTTTTGAAGGCATCTCTATATTTTCTTCTTATTTTTCCTTTTTATATTATTCATAACTTAATTAAATTTATTTATGTATATTAAACTCACATCTATGTTTTTTGGTTTGTTTTTATTTGTTTACAAACACACACATACACATATACCTATTTTGTTTTGATAGCTAGTTCAGATAAAGTGGCGATTAACTGCGATAAAAGTTAGAGAAGATACCAATTTTACGTGCTTCGCAAGTAGATTCATATTGAATCTACTTGATTCGCTCTCATAATTTTGTATGGCGAAGCAAGTGGATTCGGTCATGATTGGGGCGTGAAGCATGAATAGAGAGCGAAGCACGTACCGTCTAAACATAGTATAAGTTTCTATCAGTTTGTTAAGGCCAATGTGGAAAAAGTGATGTAAACTTTTGCATACGTGTGATTTTGCATCTTTGTCTAACTAATTAAAAATATCTACTATGAAACATATATATCTGACCTGCTTGCTCTGCCGTATATTTACTTGGCATTGATGATGCATGTGGTAGTCACGTCTGACTGATCACACTTGATGTATATAACCGTCATAGTAAACTATTCAAACCTGCATAATTACATTAATAAACACAATTTTTATGTTGTTTAAAACGTTTATTATTATAAATAAAAATATATAATTAAGTTAACTATTTAAAAATTAAGAATAATAACCAAAAAACACAAAATAACGAAGATGGTATCTGCCCCTTCATACTGTTTTGAACCACCACCACACTTTTTTTTATAAATCTCTAAAATTTTAAAAAGAAAAGTATGGTTTAAATTAAACATTGTAAATTTATTTTATTCAATATTGTTTTTACTTAACTTTTTTTAACACTTCCATATATTTTAATTACACAGACCGAACGAATTGTATATTTTACAATAAAATGCCATGTTTTTAAATTTTTGGCATATACATATTAGATGTTCCACTCTTACATATATGTTAGAGTAGAGCAGCTTGAGCAATTGAATGTCACTGTTGATTTCAATATAAAATTGTTGCAAATGGGTTAGTGAAAAAATTACGTTTGTGTTAGTTTCAGTCATTCATTTCTTGTAGGGTTGTTAGACAATTTTTTCTAAAAATCGTCAAATTTTAAAAATAAAATCGTCAAAATCGTCACGATTTTCAAAATAAATCGTCGAAAAATCGTCATAAAAGAATTATCCGTTTTATTGAAAAACTAATGTATCATATTAGAAATAAAAGACCATTTTATGTAACAAAAAACAATTCATCGGCATTATTGTCAAAGATAAAAACTAAGGGTGAAATTAAACCATAAAATTTAGAATATTTAATAGTGTATCACAATTTCCAAATAAAATTAGTTTCAAAATAAAACTATACATTTTAGAATTATTTTTTATAAAATTTTTCTTAATGTCAACACTGTAACATTCAAATTATGTTTCAAAAACACACTGATTTCAAGGGTTTCTATATCCAGTAAATTTTAGATGTGGGATTAAGTAAGGTTAATATTACTAAATATTCTTTCAACACTAGCTGATGAGTTTGACAAAGTAAAAAAGTAAATAACAAACTCACATAAGTTATGAAAAATAAGTTTATTGTTTAGTAAATTAATCGATTTAACTTTTATCCAAAATATACTTACATATGCTTACCTATCTCTAAAGTTAAAAAATCTAAGTTATCTTATTTCATTTTCAATGCCTTAACAATTTTCCTAGAATACACTATGCAAGTCTTATTGCTAAGGTGATTAGTTTTTAGAAGAGAGAGAGAGACGAGGGAAAAAGAAAGGAGTACTCACCTCCACGTACTGTCAATACGTTTTGCTTTCCATTCGTAATTTTACCAAAGCACACATGCATACACAAAACTATGCATAAAAATATGAGCTTAAAAATAAGACTTGAATTGTGTGGACGCCGATGAAAGTTCAAAGAAGAAAAGAAATAAGGTTAGCAATAAGACTTGACTAGTGTGAACTGGTACTTAGACACAAGATTTGGAAAAACTTTTTAGTAAAGGAAGAATTTCAGAGTACATATTTAAAATAACTGATGCTGTAATTAAATTAAAATTTTTGATAATTGTGTTATCGAAATCAAATCTCTTTTCTGCAAGGACTTGTAGGCATATTTATGTTGCTAAATACTTATTTCAACAAATCGTCAAAATATGAGGAATATTCGAAACAAAATCGTCAATCGTCATTTTGAAAAATTCTTCATAAAAAGTCGTCAAAATGACGTAAAATCGTCAAATCTAACAACACTGGTCATGGGGACAAAAATCTAGTACTGGCAGCTTTTCTAAGCAGTGATGCCAACTTTTTAGACTCAAACGCGTAAAAATTTTTGAAAAAAGGGCTAAACTGAAAACCACAGAATATGAACCAGAAGACCCACCAGTGAGTGATGAAAAATCGCGATAACAGCTGATTGGTGTGAATTTTTAATTTTTACTAAGTTGTTGCAAGTGAGAGAAAAAATTGTTTTCTTACATGCATAAAAAGCAAAAGCTATATATTGCATTTGCAAACATATGTTCTTAAAAAAGTAGAAATTAAAATTGTTCAAAAGTGAAAAATTTTAAGTAAAAATTAAATTTTTGTTGAAAATAGATGTGTTTTTGATATAATAAGTTGTGTAATTGATGGTCAGTGGGCTTCCTCAACTACTGATTGTAAATTGTTGCCCAAATAATGTAACAAACTTTCGTAATTACAAAGTTTTTACAAAAAAAGTGGATAAGGGCATTGTGATAATTTCCCGAAATTTGGAAATATGGGTATGTAGCCACAAAGTTACTACCGATGATGGAGACTCATCTAAAGCAAACGGTTTTGTGCACTTCGGAAGATGTAGAAAATGAAACAATTGCTAAAGTTGTGCATGTTGTTTATACATATATGGAGAAAGGATACGTTTGCAAGTTCCTTCCCCATAAGAAAATTGGCATTTGCTCAACGAAAATAAGTTTGGAAAGCTCATCTGGACTCACAATATGTGCATCACATGGGCGTTAAGCGACCTATGCAACAATTTGGCCAAGTATTCTAATATAATGCAACTGGAAGTTTCTGTGTGTCTAACATGGGGCCCGGCCAACTTTTTTTGGATCCGCAAGTGCCTACGCAAATGCGTATATCACTTTCACTGTGCTGTGCATGGACGCTTGTGATATAACTGGCCAGCAAAATATTCCAGTACCTTATATTACTTTTGCCGGACCACCTTTAACAGCTGGTGCTACTCAAGAGCGTGCTACCAAATAAAAATGCACGCGTGCTTCCACGCCTAATGTACCCGGACACATTTTTCTGATCTGTAAGTGCCTACATAAATGTGTAATACTCTACCCTGGGCTGCAAACTATTCCAGCACCTTATATTACTTTGGCCGGGCCACCTCTAACGCTGCTCAACAGCGTGCTACCAAAAAAGGTGTACGCAAACAGTTCAAAAGGTTCCAGCAAGTCAGCTTGTGTCGTAAATACATCAAAACGGTAAGTTTTATTTGAATAATATTTCAGTATTTGAAACATTAATTGTTCTCACCGTTTATTCCAGAAAATCGTTAGTCCTCTTTGTTACTATACTGGTCGAACGTTTATACTCAGACAGACATTTGCATCCATTTTTGGCTAGTAAGATCAATGGTATGTTGCTTGAAATAATAGCTGGCCAAGAAACTATTGACAAAACACAATCAGCATGAGCTCCACGAAAATGAAGCTCGTCTGGACTCAATATGTGCATCAGAAGTGCGGTATACGGTCCATGCAACAACTTGGCCAAGTAATCGAACATAATGCTGTTGGGAGTTTCTTTGTGCTTTACATGGGGCCCGGCCAATTTTTTTTTTTTTGATCCGCAAGTGTATACACAAATACGTATAACACCACGCTGACCTGCACATGTGCAGATATGATATAACTGGTCAGCAAACTATTCCAGCACCTTATATTGCTTTGGCAAAGCCACCTGTAAAATCTGGTGATATGCATCAAAACGGTAAGTTTCATTTGAACAGTAATTATTACATCCATTGAATAAATAAATAATTCAGTATTTGATATATTAATTGTCATTGCTTATTCCAGATAATCAAAATCATAAGGGTCAATTGAAATCAGAAGTACACGCTATAAATATGAGAATCTTTTTCGAGGTAAAGGTATTTTTTACTTTAATATACATGAATGTACATTTATTAATTAACTTTTTTTCTTACAGATGCACACATCATTAAAGAAAGTTACATCGCAAAAGTGAATTGGATACTAATAATAAGCTTAATTGAATCATGTCTTTTTGTGTCAATTTTTAGAAAGAAAGGGGATATTTATAAAATAGTTATAATCATAAATAATGTCAAAAAGTTTAAATTAATTTTATATTGAAAATTTTTAATATTTTTTCTGAATCTTAGTACCTTATACCTATCCGAATTGCTTACTAATTTCTTAAGAGTGGAACAATCGTGGAATTGTGTAATTAAACATATCTTAGACTCAAAGTAATAACTTTTTTATAAAAATTAACGATTTTTTTTTACTTTTGTATTGACTTGAAATAATATTCAGTACAGAAATTAGTTATTTTAATGGCGATTCAAATCAAAAAAGGTCTTCGTTTCTTGAGCGTATACTCACCTCAATTTGTAGTAATAAAATCTTAAAAAAAATAACTTATATGTTCCATTTTGGAATTGTTTTCTCATTTTTATTTTTAAATTTTTTAGTAACTACATAAATATATAATTTTTAATCATTTGAAACTGTTACAAAAAGAACTGCACTACACACACTGTAAACAAAAACAAAATTGGAATATTTACGAATTTAATTAACCAAATTTTTTTAAATATCTTGAAATTAAAATAATTTTACTTATGTCACCAAAGTCTAAAGTTGTTTTCCTTGGAAACATTCCAGTTTAGTCCTTAGGGGTCGAATGGATTTTGTAGCAGCAATATTTCGTTTAGTTTCTTCCAGGTTTTCTTGCCGTTCACATATGTAAATAAAATAAAAATTAAAAAAGGGCATTATTAAAATTGTATTTTTAGTTTTAAAAAAATTATCTTTTTTGGAAAAAGTAAAAGGGCTTTTTATTTATAGAACTAAGGTTATATATACATATATAAAACAAAAGTTGAATGTCTTTTATAAAGTAGCAGCCCGTAAAAGTTCTTTTAATTTAATGAAAAATACTTTATTTTTTGTCTCAAGTACTTGTAAAGAAGGACACAAAATTAACACAATTGCGTTCCAATTGATTAGAAAACTTTTTTTCTAGCGACTTACAAACTGGTGTTATTGTACATTGGACAAGACCATCATCGTCCTTTCCAATGTACAAAATTCCACGTTGTCAATTCACTTTATAGGCACACATTAGTCTTATTTCTGTCAAGTACTTAAAAATAAGAACATAAAGCGAACATATTTGGATTCCAATTGATCCGAACACTTCACTTTTTTGCGGCTTTTTAACCTGTGTCATTGTACATTGGACAATAACATGATTGTCCTTTCCAATGTACAAGATTCCACACAAACACTTCACTTATATGTACACATTAGTCATAAAAACTAGTTATTTGTGAACAAATTTTGAATCAAATTGTTTCAAGCACTTCTTTCTTAAACAGTTAGTTAACCAAAGTATTTGTACATTGGAAAAGAACATTATTGCTCCTTCCAATGTGTAAAATTCCACATAATCAACTTAGACACAAATCACTTATTTTTGTTAAGAACTTGTGAAAAACAAAAAGAACTTGGAACACTTGGAATCCAAAAGATCTGGACACTACATTTTTATACGTCTTGTTAACCCTTACTATTGTGCATTGGACAGGAACATCATTGTCCCTTCCAATGTACAAGATTCCACACATACACTTCACTTGGATGCGTAAGGCACTTGCAAAAAACGAACAAAATTGGATTCCAATTGATCCAAACACTTCATTTCATGTCGGCATGTTAACCAAAGTTTTTGTGCATTGGACAAGACAAACATCGTCTTTTCCAATGTACAAAATTTCACACTTTCAATTCACTTTACATGTACGCATTAGTCGTGTAGTTTACATTACTTAGCTCCTTCTAAAAGTAATACAAAGCGAGCGTATTTTGGATCTTATTGATCGGAACACATCTTTTCTACACTACATGTTAAGCAAAGCACTTGTACATTGGAAGGGACAAGAACACCATGCCCCTTCCAATGTACACAACTCCACACTTAAATTTCACTTTGAAAAATTCACTTTTCACAGACGTTTTTATATAAATTACTTACTTAGTTGGCTCTGTCGGGAACAAATTCAGCTTCTATCCTGTGGGTCAACCCATAGTGCATCTGTGGCTACTGGAAATTAAGTATATATTGTTAGAATCTATTATAAATAAGTAAAAGAAACAATAAATATATACTTACATTTTTACTTTTGCTGTGTGATGCTCCCAGTAATCCGTGTTTTTTTCACCATCACTTTTGTTTTGTTTACTTTTCTCACTGTTGGTAATATGTGGACAAGATAATCTACCAATTTTTGTCCACATATTACCAACTTTGGCAAGGATTTTGGCGCAAAATCATTTTTTATCCAATTTGCGCCAATTCCTGCCAAGAAAATTTATATTTTGTAAATAACTAAATGACATTTTACTAAGATGGTGCGATAGAGAAAGGCATATAAATTAGTCATATTTGCTGTCTCTACCGCAAGAACTTAGTAAAGCGAATTCTCTTCAATTCGCCGGTGTCGCCTCTAGTTAGTACTCTATGCTGAAAACCATAGAGTTCATATTCTGTGCTGAAAACTATACGTTTAATGCATAGCGAATTCATAACAGGTGACCCTACAGCTGGATTCACCCATTGTTTCGGAACAAAATTTTTGTCCGGACAAAATTTTTTTTATATGTAGTTTGACGTTTCTCTTTTTGAGAGAGAAGAAGAGAACAAATTTTGTTCGGAACATTTTCTACTTGAATTGGTTTAATTTTAATTTTTGTCCGGACCAAGGCGAATTCAGTATCAGGTGACCTTATCAGCCCAGCTGATTATCAGCTGTTGCTAACAAATTGAGCATTTTGAACCAAAACGTCAAAATTTGCTTAGAAATCTTCTGACAGATTGGTTTTGTAGCATAGCAAACTACGTGTTGTTTTTTGTGTTGTAAAATTGTTGTAGCGATAAGGTCACCTGATACTGAATTCGCCTTGGTCCGGACAAAATCGAACTGAGCTGCCAACTTTTTTAATTTTTCAGCCAAAGTTGATCTGAGCTGCCACATCATGTTATATGAATAATAAAAGCCGTGAAGAAAAAAAACTTTTGAAAAAACTTTTTCAGTCACGTAAAAAACTTTTTTAAGAGTTGCAAAAAAGGTATCATTTTACGTGTAGGTGTGAGCACGTGCGTTTTTTGAGAGAGTATGTGTGCCACGTGTTCGAATGAAATTTATATCCAGAAATTTAATTTAAATAAATAACAAATATATTAGATGTGCGCTATTAATGTATAAACGTTTCGATAGAAGACAAAAGTAGGTATCAGAATTATTAACTGTCATTATTTTAATTAGTTGATTTCGAAAGTTATAGCCCAGCAAACTTTTTATAAAAAAAAAGTTTTAATCTTATCAAATCAAAACGATTAAGTGTGCGCTATTGAGACATATATCAATCAATGGGGAATTAAAATACCTTTAAGAACTGATATCTGTTATATTCAGATTTACTTTAGTTCTGAAGTTATAGCCCAGCAAACTTTTTAGTGACGAAAAAAGTTTTTACCTATAAAACCAAAACGGTTGATTGTGCGCTATTGACACATATATCAATCAATGAGGAATTAAAATACTTTTAAGAACTGATAACTGTCATATTAAGATTTACTTTCGTTCTGAAGTTATAGCCCAGCAAACTTTTTAGTGACGAAAAAAGTTTTTACCTATAAAACCAAAACGGTTGATTGTGCGCTATTGAGACATATATCAATCAATGGGGAATTAAAATACCTTTAAGAACTGATACCTGTCATATTCAGATTTACTTTTGTTCTGAAGTTATAGCCCAGCAAACTTTTTAGTGACGAAAAAAGTTTTTACCTATAAAACCAAAACGGTTCATTGTGCGCTATTGACACATATACCAATCAATGAGGAATTAAAATACCTTTAAGACCTGATACCTGTCATATTCAGATTTACTTTTGTTCTGAAGTTATAGCCCAGCAAACTTTTTTGGTCGTTAAAAAGAGAAAAAATTTTTCGTCTTATTAAACCAAAACTATTGGTTGTGCACTATTTAGAAGTGTAACAATCGATAAAGGATAAAAATACTTTTCAGAATTGGTGAGTTTCTTTTTCTGAATTACTTTAGTTCAGAAGTTATAGTGTATCAAAATTTTACAAATTTTCATAATTTTTGTGGTAATGCAGTTTTTCCCGTTAAGTGTGCTAGTGGCAACCTCGTGGTAATTTGCCTAGTAAAATATGTAAACAAACTGTGTAAAAAAATACTGATTTTGCAAATCAATAAAAATAGGTAATTTTTACTTTTATTTAAAAAAAAAGAATTAAGTTTTATGCTTTCGTATGAGTAGAGTCAGATTTAGTAGATGTCATTATTTTTATTTGAATAACTATGGAGAAAAAGACTCTCGAAAATTACTCCAACCAAAAGTTTGTTCTTGCATATAAAATAAAAAGTACTGATTGTGCCCAATTAAGTCATATACCAATCGATAGGAAATCAAAATACCTTTTTAAATATGTGACTTTCATATTCTGAATTACTTTAGTTCAGAAGTTATGCCCAAATAAAAAAACTTATATCATTAAAATTTAACAAAAAAGTTTAATGCGCATAAAATAGTAACTATTGTTTGTCAGATATAAAATTATACATCTTTCGATAGATAATAAAAATACCTTTCAGAATTAATGACTGTCATTTTCTGAATTACTTTATTTCAGAAGTTATATCCTAGAAAACTCGTCGAAAGCACAAAAATAAGGGCAAAAGTTTTCTACTTATAAAATAAAAACTACTTATACTATCGTATTGTGATATATAGCAATCGATAGAAAACAAAACTATATTTTTAAATTGGTGACTGTCATTTTCTGAATTTCTGGAATTCAGAAGTTATAGCACATCAAACTTACAACTTCGTAAATACTTTCCTATTCGCAGACTTTTTATAAAATGTCAATAATAGTGTGCGGCTACTGATAATACAGGTATAATAAGTAGTTAGCACAGTTATATGTGGCAGCACAAATAACAACTACCACCACGAATTGGGACTAATAATAAATATTAATATTAATAATGATTATTATTAGCTTATATTTGCAATTATTAATAAATATTAAACAAATTAAACATTAAAATTTACATTTTTAATTGTGTCGATAACAGTGCTGTATTACAAGAACAGGGATGGCTGAAGAAGATAATATGCAGTGGTTGGTAGCACTACATGATTGTTGAAATATTACAGCAAGTTGGCAGCACTGCAGTTATTATTATTGGGTATGTTCTGTATTCCACAGCGTATAATAAAAGAAAAAAAGCATGGAAAGAAAATCGGAATTTGCTCAACGAAAAGAAGTGCATAACATGGGCGTTATGCGACCCATGCAACAATTTGGCCAAGTGTTGTAATATAATGCAGCTAGACGCTTCTGTGTGTCTAACATGGGGCCCGGCCAACTTCTTTTGGATCCGCCTACGCAAATGCTTATAACACTTTCACTGTACTGTGCATGGAAGCTCGTGATATAACTGCCAGCAAACTATTCCAGTACCTTATATTACTTTGGCCGGACCACCTTTAACAGCTGGTGGTACTCAAGAGCGTGCTACAAATAGAAATGGCGTGCTACCAAATAAAATTGCATGCCTGCTTCCACGCCTATGTACCCGGCCACCTTTTTCTGATCTGTAAGTGCCTACACAAATGTGTAATACTCTACGCTGGGCTGCAAACTATTCCAGCACCTTACATTGCTTTGGCCGGGCCACCTCTAACGCTGCTCAACAGCGTGCTACCAAAAAAGGTGTACGCAAACAGTTCAAAAGGTTCCAGCAAGTCAGCTTGTGTCGCAAATACATCAAAATGGTAAGTTTTATTTGAAAAATATTTCAGTATTTGAAACATTAATTGTTCTCACCGTTTATTCCAGATAATCGTTAGGCCTAGTTCTCTGACAAATTCAATAGACCATATAAATGAATTGCGTAAAAGACGCTTAAAATTCCTGGAAGAACGTAATAAAACGGATACTGAATAAAAAAATATGTTAAGTTGCAAATTATTACTTAACAACTTTAAAAAACACTACACTTCTGAAAGCGGACTGAAAAATGTTTTTTCTTTCTTAAAAAAAAAGAACAGGTTTTTTTAAATTATGGTAGTAATGTTTTTTACGTTTTTCTCTTTGTCTTTGTTAAAAAAAATACTTTATTATTATTAAAATTACTATACTTTGTGCATTAAATGAAATTTAAATATTTTTAACACGTTTTTGTTTTAAATTTCTTTTAAATTTTAATTTAATGTCGTTATTATTATTGTAACCATTTCTATGACAACTTTATCTCATTAAATATAATGCGATTCATTTTTTAACATGAGCATTATTAACAAACGATCTTTTAATAATTAAAACATGGATACAAAATAAAACATAAAATAAAGAGATATATTTAAAATTAACGATATGTTATTATAACATGTACTATGTGTAAATTTAAAAATATTGGATTTAAAAACAAATTTAAAATGGGAATGAAAAAAAAATATGATTATGGTACATGTATTTAAATAATTTATATTAATTACATTTAGAATAAAATAAAACATACGCAAACATGTAAAAATCAGTGTATTTCATTATTTAAGTGCAAAAAATCGGGTCATTTTGGAACAAAAACTTCACCCACAAAGTTCATACATTTTAAGTAAAAAATTTTAAATATTTTTTATGATAATTTCTTTTAATAATTGATAATTAATATGTCTGTATCAGGCATGCTCTGAAAATCACATGATTTTAAAAGTAATAATAGTCATGTATATATGTTTGTTCGCTATTTTTTTTTTAATTTTTCTATTGTATGCAGCATTAAATATCATCTCTGATAGAAATTTATCGTATATGATTTTAAAAACATCTACAGGACCATTACTTTTAGAATCCCTAGTGATTTGAAAAAATGTGATTTTCTGAACATGCCTGATAGTTTAGTTAGTTTCTAGAAAGAAATGGGATATTTATAAAATAGTTATAGTCATAAATAATGTCAAAAAGTTTAAATTAATTTTATATTGAAAATGTTTAATATTTTTTCTGAATCTAAGTACCTTATACCTACCCGAATTGCTTAGATACTAATTTCTTAAGAGTGGAACAATCGTGGAATTGTGTTATTAAACATATCTTAGACTCACAGTAGTAACTTTTTTATAAAAATTAACGATTTTTTTAACTTTTGTATTAACTTGAAATAATATTCAGTACAGAAATAAGTTATTTTAACAGGCGATCCAAATCAAAAAAGGTCTTCGTGTCTTTAACGTATACTCACCTCAATTTGTAGTAAAATCTTAAAAAAAAATAGTTATATGTTCAATTTTGGGATTGTTTTCTTATTTTATATAGTAGAAGGGCCCTAACTCAAATAAATGTAACTAAGAGAGAAGGTAAAAACACAATAATAAAAAGTACAATTGCTCTCTTGTAAACGCGTTATTTTTAAACTATTGCAATATATTTTTGTGAAAGGCTCAATTTAGTAAAAATAAGAGTTAGGCCTTTCTAATTGTTATCATCGATAGGTATGTGCCATGCCATATTTGACAGTTATCCTCCATAGTGGTTATGCGTTTTTGGGCGCTTGTGTGAAAGATGTGTACTCGTCATAAGTAAGTATGAATTGTGTAGATTTCCACACTACCCCTGAGGTACTACACGTAGTGCGTTGTCAATTGTTTTAAATGGTTGACATCCCCAATAGGCCTAAACCATTAATTAAGCATGCACCACTAGCTACAAACAAATATATTTACTACATGCATATATATAAATATGCCATTTTTCATGCAATAGAGCCATGTTTATGAGTTTTGGTATAGAAGTGTGATTGTTTTTTTTTCACTAATTTTTTTAATAAATACGTAAATAAATATGTAATTACAAAATAAATAAATAATAAGTTAATGAATAAATAGATGGCTTTATAGGCATATGTAACACACTTCTTTAATTTAAAATATTTTTACTACATATTTTGCAAATAGTGAATGAACTATTATATATATTTTTTTTATTATTGTGTTTTTACCTTCTCTCGTAGTTACATTTATTTGAGTTAAAATAAGAAAACAATCCCAAAATTGAACATATAACTATTTTTTTTTAAGATTTAACTACAAATTGAGGTGAGTATACGTTCAAGACACGAAGACCTTTTTTGATTTGGATCGCCTGTTAAAATAACTTATTTCTGTACTGAATATTATTTCAAGTTAATACAAAAGTTAAAAAAATCGTTAATTTTTATAAAAAAGTTACTACTGTGAGTCTAAGATATGTTTAATAACACAATTCCACGATTGTTCCACTCTTAAGAAATTAGTATCTAAGCAATTCGGGTAGGTATAAGGTACTTAGATTCAGAAAAAATATTAAACATTTTCAATATAAAATTAATTTAAACTTTTTGACATTATTTATGACTATAACTATTTTATAAATATCCCATTTCTTTCTAGAAACTAACTAAACTATCAGGCATGTTCAGAAAATCACATTTTTTCAAATCACTAGGGATTCTAAAAGTAATGGTCCTGTAGATGTTTTTAAAATCATATACGATAAATTTCTATCAGAGATGATATTTAATGCTGCATACAATAGAAAAATTAAAAAAAAAATAGCGAACAAACATATATACATGACTATTATTACTTTTAAAATCATGTGATTTTCAGAGCATGCCTGATACAGACATATTAATTATCAATTATTAAAAGAAATTATCATAAAAAATATTTAAAATTTTTTACTTAAAATGTATGAACTTTGTGGGTGAAGTTTTTGTTCCAAAATGACCCGATTTTTTGCACTTAAATAATGAAATACACTGATTTTTACATGTTTGCGTATGTTTTATTTTATTCTAAATGTAATTAATATAAATTATTTAAATACATGTACCATAATCATATTTTTTTTTCATTCCCATTTTAAATTTGTTTTTAAATCCAATATTTTTAAATTTACACATAGTACATGTTATAATAACATATCGTTAATTTTAAATATATCTCTTTATTTTATGTTTTATTTTGTATCCATGTTTTAATTATTAAAAGATCGTTTGTTAATAATGCTCATGTTAAAAAATGAATCGCATTATATTTAACGAGATAAAGTTGTCATAGAAATGGTTACAATAATAATAACGACATTAAATTAAAATTTAAAAGAAATTTAAAACAAAAACGTGTTAAAAATATTTAAATTTCATTTAATGCACAAAGTATAGTAATTTTAATAATAATAAAGTATTTTTTTTAACAAAGACAAAGAGAAAAACGTAAAAAACATTACTACCATAATTTAAAAAAACCTGTTCTTTTTTTTTAAGAAAGAAAAAACATTTTTCAGTCCGCTTTCAGAAGTGTAGTGTTTTTTAAAGTTGTTAAGTAATAATTTGCAACTTAACATATTTTTTTATTCAGTATCCGTTTTATTACGTTCTTCCAGGAATTTTAAGCGTCTTTTACGCAATTCATTTATATGGTCTATTGAATTTGTCAGAGAACTAGGCCTAACGATTATCTGGAATAAACGGTGAGAACAATTAATGTTTCAAATACTGAAATATTTTTCAAATAAAACTTACCATTTTGATGTATTTGCGACACAAGCTGACTTGCTGGAACCTTTTGAACTGTTTGCGTACACCTTTTTTGGTAGCACGCTGTTGAGCAGCGTTAGAGGTGGCCCGGCCAAAGCAATGTAAGGTGCTGGAATAGTTTGCAGCCCAGCGTAGAGTATTACACATTTGTGTAGGCACTTACAGATCAGAAAAAGGTGGCCGGGTACATAGGCGTGGAAGCAGGCATGCAATTTTATTTGGTAGCACGCCATTTCTATTTGTAGCACGCTCTTGAGTACCACCAGCTGTTAAAGGTGGTCCGGCCAAAGTAATATAAGGTACTGGAATAGTTTGCTGGCAGTTATATCACGAGCTTCCATGCACAGTACAGTGAAAGTGTTATAAGCATTTGCGTAGGCGGATCCAAAAGAAGTTGGCCGGGCCCCATGTTAGACACACAGAAGCGTCTAGCTGCATTATATTACAACACTTGGCCAAATTGTTGCATGGGTCGCATAACGCCCATGTTATGCACTTCTTTTCGTTGAGCAAATTCCGATTTTCTTTCCATGCTTTTTTTCTTTTATTATACGCTGTGGAATACAGAACATACCCAATAATAATAACTGCAGTGCTGCCAACTTGCTGTAATATTTCAACAATCATGTAGTGCTACCAACCACTGCATATTATCTTCTTCAGCCATCCCTGTTCTTGTAATACAGCACTGTTATCGACACAATTAAAAATGTAAATTTTAATGTTTAATTTGTTTAATATTTATTAATAATTGCAAATATAAGCTAATAATAATCATTATTAATATTAATATTTATTATTAGTCCCAATTCGTGGTGGTAGTTGTTATTTGTGCTGCCACATATAACTGTGCTAACTACTTATTATACCTGTATTATCAGTAGCCGCACACTATTATTGACATTTTATAAAAAGTCTGCGAATAGGAAAGTATTTACGAAGTTGTAAGTTTGATGTGCTATAACTTCTGAATTCCAGAAATTCAGAAAATGACAGTCACCAATTTAAAAATATAGTTTTGTTTTCTATCGATTGCTATATATCACAATACGATAGTATAAGTAGTTTTTATTTTATAAGTAGAAAACTTTTGCCCTTATTTTTGTGCTTTCGACGAGTTTTCTAGGATATAACTTCTGAAATAAAGTAATTCAGAAAATGACAGTCATTAATTCTGAAAGGTATTTTTATTATCTATCGAAAGATGTATAATTTTATATCTGACAAACAATAGTTACTATTTTATGCGCATTAAACTTTTTTGTTAAATTTTAATGATATAAGTTTTTTTATTTGGGCATAACTTCTGAACTAAAGTAATTCAGAATATGAAAGTCACATATTTAAAAAGGTATTTTGATTTCCTATCGATTGGTATATGACTTAATTGGGCACAATCAGTACTTTTTATTTTATATGCAAGAACAAACTTTTGGTTGGAGTAATTTTCGAGAGTCTTTTTCTCCATAGTTATTCAAATAAAAATAATGACATCTACTAAATCTGACTCTACTCATACGAAAGCATAAAACTTAATTCTTTTTTTTTAAATAAAAGTAAAAATTACCTATTTTTATTGATTTGCAAAATCAGTATTTTTTTACACAGTTTGTTTACATATTTTACTAGGCAAATTACCACGAGGTTGCCACTAGCACACTTAACGGGAAAAACTGCATTACCACAAAAATTATGAAAATTTGTAAAAGTTTGATACACTATAACTTCTGAACTAAAGTAATTCAGAAAAAGAAACTCACCAATTCTGAAAAGTATTTTTATCCTTTATCGATTGTTACACTTCTAAATAGTGCACAACCAATAGTTTTGGTTTAATAAGACGAAAAATTTTTTCTCTTTTTAACGACCAAAAAAGTTTGCTGGGCTATAACTTCAGAACAAAAGTAAATCTGAATATGACAGGTATCAGGTCTTAAAGGTATTTTAATTCCTCATTGATTGGTATATGTGTCAATAGCGCACAATGAACCGTTTTGGTTTTATAGGTAAAAACTTTTTTCGTCACTAAAAAGTTTGCTGGGCTATAACTTCAGAACAAAAGTAAATCTGAATATGACAGGTATCAGTTCTTAAAGGTATTTTAATTCCCCATTGATTGATATATGTCTCAATAGCGCACAATCAACCGTTTTGGTTTTATAGGTAAAAACTTTTTTCGTCACTAAAAAGTTTGCTGGGCTATAACTTCAGAACGAAAGTAAATCTTAATATGACAGTTATCAGTTCTTAAAAGTATTTTAATTCCTCATTGATTGATATATGTGTCAATAGCGCACAATCAACCGTTTTGGTTTTATAGGTAAAAACTTTTTTCGTCACTAAAAAGTTTGCTGGGCTATAACTTCAGAACAAAAGTAAATCTTAATATGACAGTTATCAGTTCTAAAAAGTATTTTAATTCCTCATTGATTGATATATGTGTCAATAGCGCACAATTAACCGTTTTGGTTTTATAGGTAAAAACTTTTTTCGTCACTAAAAAGTTTGCTGGGCTATAACTTCAGAACAAAAGTAAATCTGAATATGGCAGGTATCAGTTCTTAAAGGTATTTTAATTCCCCATTGATTGGTATATGTGTCAATAGCGCACAATCAACCGTTTTGGTTTTATAGGTAAAAACTTTTTTCGTCACTAAAAAGTTTCCTATGCTATAACTTCAGAACAAAAGTAAATCTGAATATGACAGGTATCAGTTCTTAAAGGTATTTTAATTCCCCATTGATTGATATATGTCTCAATAGCGCACAATCAACCGTTTTGGTTTTATAGGTAAAAACTTTTTTCGTCACTAAAAAGTTTGCTGGGCTATAACTTCAGAACAAAAGTAAATCTTAATATGACAGTTATCAGTTCTTAAAAGTATTTTAATTCCTCATTGATTGATATATGTGTCAATAGCGCACAATCAACCGTTTTGGTTTTATAGGTAAAAACTTTTTTCGTCACTAAAAAGTTTGCTGGGCTATAACTTCAGAACAAAAGTAAATCTGAATATGACAGGTATCAGTTCTTAAAGGTATTTTAATTCCCCATTGATTGGTATATGTGTCAATAGCGCACAATGAACCGTTTTGGTTTTATAGGTAAACATTTTTTTCGTCACTAAAAAGTTTGCTGGGCTATAACTTCAGAACTAAAGTAAATCTGAATATAACAGATATCAGTTATTAAAGGTATTTTAATTCCCCATTGATTGATATATGTGTCAATAGCGCACAATCAACCGTTTTGGTTTTATAGGTAAAAACTTTTTTCGTCACTAAAAAGTTTGCTGGGCTATAACTTCAGAACTAAAGTAAATCTGAATATAACAGATATCAGTTATTAAAAGTATTTTAATTCCCCATTGATTGATGTATGTGTCAATAGCGCACAATCAACCGTTTTGGTTTTATAGGTAAAAACTTTTTTCGTCACTAAAAAGTTTGCTGGGCTATAACTTCAGAACTAAAGTAAATCTGAATATAACAGATATCAGTTATTAAAGGTATTTTAATTCCCCATTGATTGATATATGTGTCAATAGCGCACAATCAACCGTTTTGGTTTTATAGGTAAAAACTTTTTTCGTCACTAAAAAGTTTGCTGGGCTATAACTTCAGAACAAAAGTAAATCTGAATATGACAGGTATCAGTTCTTAAAGGTATTTTAATTCCTCATTGATTGGCATATGTGGTAATAGCGCACAAGTAACACTTTTGGTTTTATAGGTAAAAACTTATACATAGATATACATATAAATTTATTTTATATGTTTGAATTGATATAGGCATTGCACATGTTGTAATGTTTACAGAAATAATGATTTTTTTATTAAAACGAAATTTCATGAAATTTTTGATAGCGCACGTGCTTTTAATGTAAGCAAAGACAAAACCGCGCGCACTAGCACGTGCGTTTAATGTAAACAAAAACAAAAATACTCCTTTTTTTGCAACTCTGAGGAGAAAAGTTTTTTGGGCAAAAGTTTTTTTTCTTCTCTTCCGTGAGTGACTTGTATTTATTACAATAGAAGTAAAGAAAAATTAAGAAAAACATATCCAAATGTATGGAGTTGAACGAAACCATTGCAGAAAACAATTAAAAAGATGTGTATGACACAGTAAATTGTAGTCATTTGCCGCTGTGCTGCCACTTGCAAAATTAATACGCATCGTTTACACACGTATTTCATATGGTAGCTTTGATTTTCCAGACAAAATGTTCGAAATGGATGAATCGTCTTGCAAAAAATTCTCAGTAAAAAAATTTTTCTCCAAACAAAACTTTTGTTCCGAAACAATGGGTGAATTCACCTTTAGGAACATCTTTCACAAATAATAAATAAATATAATATATTATATTATTATTATATATATATATATATATATATATATATATATATATATATATATATATATATATATACGGCCTTATTCATAAAAAATATTTCAGGTTTATTAACCCCTTATTTGACATATTTCTATGGGAAATTTGTCAAATAAACCTGTAATAAACCTAAAATATTTTTTATGAATTAGACCGATAATATATATATATATATATATATATATATATATATAATAAAATAAATATTATTCTATAATGTTTTCTTCATATAATTCTTCTATAATTGAGGCAATTTCGTTATTGTGGTTAGTATGACCTGCAGCTTGTGATGCTAGCAATAGCCTAAGGCGATCTACCAACTCATTAGGATCATCCCAGTATATATAGTTAGCTTTGTATGTGCTTAGTTTCATCAAACCCTCCCCCTTGTAAGGACTTTTTATTGCATGTAGTGATGAGAAAGTTGATGAGTTTTTTTCACTTTCTTTCTTAAACAATTTACTGATAAAATGCTTATATTTATATGCTCTCGTTCCTTTGATCTGTCCATCAGGTCTATATTCTCTTTTTTATGCATTTGTGCTCACTAAAATTTTATTATATATATCTAATTCATGTTTATCATAATATTTTTGTGTTTTGTGAAACAGTAAAGAAAATAAACCTGGTGTAAAAGCCCATATTTGATTTCCAATCAGTATTTTATTTTCACCAAGTTTATTACTACTATTGCCAAACTTCCATTCATTATTAAAATCTTTATGCGGACCATATAGAGTATCTAATTCGTTTCTGCTTTCCTAGAGTGCTAGGTCAGTATAACTCTTATTATTATCTGAATTGTCTAGAGTTTCCGATTGAGAGTAAAAATTATTGTTGTCATCATCATTAGCAGTATCAACATTATCAACCTTATTTGCGTTTCGATTACTAAGTGAGATATTTTTATTGCATAACATTTCTTCAACAAGTTTCTTTGGAGTACTTGTCTCTAACTTAACTGATTGTTCGTTGAATGGAAATTTTGAATTTTTATAAACTTTCGTTTTAAATTCATCTCTTTCTGTTTTAATACTTCTTTTATTATTTTTAGAACTGTTCACAAATTCTGTTAATGGTTCTATTATTGATTTAAATGTATCTTTGAATTGCTCATGTGTATCTGCTTCATCAACTTTTATACTACGAAATTTTTTCTTTAAAACATTTCTTGTCTTTATTAGCTCTTTTAAAACTTTTTCATCCATTTTTAACTATTATATACCAATCAGGTATTAGATCAGCTATCATATCAGGTATCAGATTAGCTATCAGATCAGGTATCAGATCAGCTATCTGATACCTGAATACTTTAGGAAATAAGTAAATGTACTATGTGCAAAGGCAAATTAAGTACTAATGTTTTACTTTTATGTAGATTAATTTATATCGTTATAAAATAGTCGAATTGCTTTCGTGTATGTTCGGGCTTCCACATCGTTTTCACATGTTTTCTTGTGAGTTCGGATGTTAAAACACATGATACGCCTGTTTAAGTTGAAATTTAGAAAATAAAAATTAATAGTGTGTGTTCTAGCATCCGAATTTAGAAGAAAGGAAATGGACAATTTCACTTTTAGACTGTTAACAAGTGAAAAGAATACGAATTTTTTGCTCAAAATCGAAAACGAAAAAATCTAAAAGTTTGAAATCGTAAATTTTTAAAATGTGCTCGTCTAAATTCGGATGCTAGAACACACACTATTAATTTTTATTTTCTCAATTTCAACTTAAACAGGCGTAGCATATGTTTTAACATCCGAACTCACAAGAAAACATGTGAAAACGATGTGAAAGCCAGAACACACACGATTATCTTTTCTTATCATCAAAAATCCATACTTGTCCTTCCAACACTCTCGACTTTTGCCGGGCCCAGCTAGTACTAGCTTACTTCTTATATATGTATGTATGTATAAATAAGACGCACGTTTATATGTTGTACACTTTTAAGTAACTTTGTCCATTTTTGTGAACAATTTCATGCATTTAAGCATAATATTGTGTTTACGGCCATGATGAGCCAGTGAAACACATTTTATACCACTGATTTCGCGTCCAAAAAACCATCGGAGGGACTGCAATAAGGCAGCAAGTAAGGTTTCTTTACGTTGTCCAAAAATATCAAGATCATCTAACCTGAACCGTCTTTCAACATTTTAATTACATTTATTTTAAAAATTTTGTTTTCTGTGTTGTTGATGATAGATGCACGTGGATAGTAAAATATGTTTTTATAAATGTGAATGTATTGGTATTTGAGTCAACGTCAACTGTTTTTGACAGATGGGGTTTTTTGAAGCCAGACGAATTGCATGTTGTTTTTATTATTGTTGTATTTTTGTAGCGATAAGGCCACCTGTTATGAATTCGCCTTGCGTTTAATGCAATATAAGAGTCTGAACACAATGTTACGATAATTTATTGCGGTGCGGTTTTTCATACGATTTTGAAGTAAGAAACCGCAGTGCGGAACGGTATAAAATTAAAATCTATTTTATTTTCTCTGCGGACTTTCTTATTCTCTCAATTTTTGACTCTCTTTCTGATGTTGCCATAGTTTTTGAATAATTGGCGGTGTTCACAACATTATTGTGAACAAAAAAATTATTTTGAAGTTCAAAAACTTTTGCCATAAAATACAAAAGTTTAAAAAATATATCACATATATCTGCCAATGTATAAAATGTTTTTAGTTACTGCCATTACAGATTATTATATATGTATATATGTTATCGTCGTTTCTATAAGGAGCATAGGGAATCCATTACAATATATTAAACAAAGAGTAAATTTTTTAGAAAATTTTATAAAAATGTATCCACAAAAAAATTAATAAAAATTTAAACAAACAATGACAAGTATTGCCGTAGCCGTCTTCCGTTGTATTATGTTTATTTTTCTCTCCCGCAACGAGAAATCGCACCGCACCGCAAACATTGTGTTTATACTCTAACTTTTCTGTTGAAAACCAAAGACAAAGTAAAGTACTTTGTTAGAAAATAAATAACTACCATGAGGTGAACACATAGCTTGATATATAACATTTCAATAAAGTACATACATATTGAAAGCACAAAAAATTTTGAAGAAATAGAACATTTTTCCATATTGTTTATTCTTTTTTAAATTGGTAAAGCAAAATAAGAGAAGAAACTTAATAAAACAATGCTGTCACGTTATTTCATAAGTCGATATTGCTAGATTAAAGGAAGAAAAAAGTTCGTAAAAATTTAAATGTAGACATTTCGAGCAAAAAGTTAAAAGGGCTGAAAGATAATTGTAAAAAGTGCTAGATAAACGCGTTTTATAGTTTCGGGCCAAAATTATTTTTTTCGCGTTTTAAGTGCTGAAAACGGGCTAAATCTAGCCCGAAAAGGCTAAGTTGGCATCACTGTTTCTAAGGACTGTAGTCACAGATGGATCCAATTAAAGGGGTCTAGACACGGTCAAAATGCTTGATGAGATTGGTTATAGTATGAGTGAAAATTTGTTAGTATGTGTGACACCAACGACGCTTGATGGAAAATCAAAAAATTTTAATTTTTGGCATGCTTGCTGTCACTTTTTATATACGTGTATGTGTTAACCCGTCAAGCACGAACAAATTTTCATTATAATTTTATTTCCATTGTGAACGGTTGCTAACAAATCGGAATTAAAAGAAGAAAAACATAAATTTGACTTGTGAAGAAAAAAAGAAGTGTTGAGAACTATTTTATTTTGCATTTCTTTTTTTATAAATAGTGCTGCCATTATTGCTATTAAATTTCTTAATCTAGAAATTATTATATATTTTTTTTAAACAACGAACAGTCCAAAATCAAAATATAAATGAATGCTTGGTAGGTCATCAAGCCTGTTAATATCAAGCCAGCAAGCACACGTACACGAACTTGACAGCAGGCATTTTGATCGTGTCCAAAGCCCTTAACAGTGAGATTACACGAGACATAAGTTTGGAAATTTTTGTGTTGGCAATTGTCAAAATCTGTTGCTAACACAAAAAATGACTGTGCAAACCGTAAATGTTAGTGTTCGAACACATGTTTGGAAATAATTGCTCAAACACAAGTCTGAGCAATTATGTTAGGACACAAGCTGTCAAATTTACTTTTTTTTCGTAGAAAATAATTGCGGAAAACTAAAAATAATATGATTTTTATAAAAAAAATCAACCAAAAGAACAAAATATATGCTCTGTGGTAGAAGTATTAAAAAATCAAAGCTTAAAACGCACATTTTGCATGCAAACGAGAACTTAAATTTTGATTTTTAACATTATACGTCTAGCCACCCCTTAAAATAAGTTTGAACACAAACTGTTTTGTGACGTCATTCTGCCGACGTTATTTTTTATGTTCAGAAATAAAAATTGCTCGTCTATTCGTACTGTAACAACCAACCGGCACAGAATGTGGCAGAATGTTTTGTGCTGCAGTGTTGACAATCATGGTTGCCAGATTTGACGATTTATCATAGTTTCAATGAAATAGAATTAGGACGACTGCTAAATTAACAAAAAATTACAATATACAACTTTGTTTTTGTACTAAAACTACTTTCTTTTCAAATATGAGTAAATTTGCAACTATGAGAAACAACAACTAAAAAAATAAAAAATTTTCAATTCAATATGAAATTAAAAGAATATTGAAAATTATTATATTTATGACAATTTTGAAAGAAAAGTTTGTATATGTGTAAAAAAGAATTTATTCAACTGAAAAAAGTACTTCAATGTCTGTCGCAGTGAATAAGATGCTTGCGAACTCAACTCAAATGTCATTCAGTAGCTGTATAAACACTTTTCATTTCGTTCGTAATTTGAGCTTGAAATTACTTAATTTAGTGTCAGCCTGAATGGGCTATTACACAAAGAACGTTATAACCAGAGTGCGAAAACAAGCGAAACGATATGTTCGATTTTGATTTGTTTCGTTGTTTGAAATGAGGGAAACAAAAACAAAACAAAAAGAATGTGTAGGATTGCTCCATTGAGCTTAATATTGCTTTTGCACACGAGTAGAAACTATACATTAATTTAATCGTACGCAGCTAGAAAAGACAACAATGGGAACTAAATCGAAACGTTTCGAAAAGCACAATTCTCAAAAGTTTGCTGATTGAATTCTTCATTAAGCAGATTTTTACTATACTTTTTATATTTGATGAAATTAAAAGGCAGGTTGTAAGGTTTTTTGTTTTTTCTAATGCTTATTTATAATACATATAAATATATGTACAAGTAAAAATCGGTTTTTGTCATTTCTAACGTACCTTTTCACAATGTATGGTTAAAAGATAACAGAGACTTTAACTGCAAGTTTTGTATGAAGAACTGTCATTAGTCTTATTTGACAAATTTCCCATAGAAATATGTCAAATAAGCCCTTACCCTACGTCTACACCTGATATATTTTTATCATGACAAATGTCAAATTCCATACAGAAAAAAAAACTAACATAAAAAAATTAGTTTTCAATACAAAGTTTGACTTTTGTTATGATAAAAATATACCTGCACAAATCTAGCAGATTTTAAGTAAAATCTTTATGAAGATCTACACCGTTTATACCAAGTATTTTTGACATTTATCAAGACTTTTATATCCAAAACAAAACCCATTAATTGAAAATTTCCCAAAACTACAACCAAACAACTGCAATGTAGCCAATTTACACATCTTTTTAAGCGAATTCACTCATCTTTCATATAAATATGTTGTAGGGGCTGGTAAAAAATAAATAAAAATACTAGATTTTAAATAGATTTCCTACAAATCTACTGACAAATTAGATTTCGTTTTGTATGGGAAATCTAGTAAAGATCAGCTAGACTTAGCACGAAATCCCGTAATGTAAATGCCTTATTATAGAGCATTTAATCTTATGACTGAAAAATTTAAACTGCGTATAAGTGCTGCTTAAATTTAAGTGACAATTAGGGATAATAAATCAGTCAATGATTATTTGTATTTTATTTTTAAATCTTATTTAAACACAAAAATTTGTTTCTCACTGCACAATTAAATCAAACTTAAACAGCCAACACTGTAGATTTAAGTGATGTTTAAATTTTACAAACACACCATATGTTTTGTGCATGTGTGTGTTTTTTGAAGGCACGTACATGAACATCATGTGGTCGTATTAAAATGAGTTTCGTTTAATTTTCGCAAATGTACAACAAATGTAGAAAAATGCATTCTGATGCTCTTTTTGTATCATAAAATGTGTTTTTTGCTATTTCACTTTTCTGCAAATTGATAAATCAACGTTCTTATTTATATTGAACAGCTGTTTTTTGGAAAGCTTTCCATAATATTTGGAAATATTGTAGTGCTACCGTACTTTCAACTTAATTTGATAATAACTTTAATTAACCACTGAAAAAATGAAAGTGTATTTAAACACATTTTAATTTTTAATGAAAATTAACTTAAACAATATTTAATTATTCATTGATTTATTAGCCATTAGCTAAGTGACATTTAATTGAGATATCAATGATTGGGCAATATGTACAAATGTATGCAAATAAAGGATTGAAATGATGCAAGTTTTTATTACTGAATTTTGAAATATATATGTATGTATGTAAGTATGTACTACGTAGTGCATAAAATGTTGCTAATTTCTTATTATAAAAAAGACGGTACCTCCAATATTTTCCATTTTGTCACACCGTAATCAATAACTGTTATAGTTCTTACGATAAGGATGATTAATCTGTTATTGCATTAACTGTGTGTTGCCTGTCAAGTTTCGTTAAATTTCTTTCAATAATAAATGCGGCTTTTCATAAAAAAGAGAAATTTTTGCTAACAAAAGAGTTAATGCAGATGAAATAACTGTTTACTTTCTTTTCGAAATCAAATTCAAAATAAGTAATTTTTGGTATATTTTGACATTTTCCAAATTAAGTTATTTTAATTAATTTCGACAAAATTTTATAGCCTATTCAGGCTAGCTCAAATCAACATAAAATTAAGTAATTTCCTATAGATTTTTCACATCCCAAATTGAGTTATTTACCTTAATTTCGGCGAAATCAACAGGAAATTACAATGAACAACTCTGTTTTATAAAACTTAAATACATTTTTTTAAACAATAAACACGTTTATAAAACCTGAGGGCAAATTATATATACATTTATTCATTTTAACTCCTACAAGGAGCATAGGGCCGTAATTGAGTTTATATGGAAATATTTTAAAGTTTCGAATCGTATCGAATGCCGTAATTTGCCCCCTGAGAAGAAAAAAAGTCAACGTTTTCCGTTTCCTCTAAAAACAAATAAAAGATTTATAAAAATAAATATCCCGACCAAGGCACATTCACCAGTTAGTAAGGGAAAAGCAGCTGAGCTATTTTTTTCCAAGTTAAAGTTCATCCAAAACTTCAAAAACTGTTTACGAAAACGAAATAAAAAAAAAATGTTAAAAAATTTCAATATGAAAAATATTTTAGACGCAATGTACACTGTGCCATTTTAGTTTCTTCTTAAAAATAGGTGATGAGAAGCATGCGGAGTAAAACAAAAGGCACGAAATGAAAATTCGAGGGGATTTTTGATATTTCTCTTTGTTTTTTCGTACTCTCAGCATTAAGCATGTATATTAACGTGAAAAAGTCATGAAGAAAAAAGTGTTAATGTAAATGTGCGTGACTTTTCGAAGGGCTTAAAAGGAAATTGTCGAAACAAAGAGGGCTAAAAAGGCATAATGTGAATAGGAACTTAGCAAAAAATTAATTGAAAACAAATTTAAAAATACGAAAAAACTATTAAAAAATTGGGAAAGGAGCTAAACGTTGCAAATTTTGTTAGCGGTAGCTGCGTTGAGAAAAATTTTCAACTTTTTGTGAATAGTTTTTATTATTATTTTGTTAAATAAATTCTATTTTTGACATTTTGCATAAACTAAAAACCATGTTATTTTCATTGTTGTATTTTTTCCATGATATATACTACGTTTATACGCGCACTATTTGCAAATAAAATTATTTGCAAATAAATTAACTCACTGTTTATACGGCATAGCAAAAGTACATAAACTTGGTAGCACTTCTATAGAAAGCTTACTTATGTTGACAAAAAAAATTGTGTAAATGCACAAAATATCAAATAATTATTTGTTTTAATTGTCATTATTTGCTTCTATCAATGTTTTTGTTGCAATATTTGTCCATTTCAAAGTAAATTTATATAAAGTATATGCAAGTACTCAGGTGATTAATTTTTTTCTCGTATAGTGTGAATGCATGAATATCAAAAGTTGTTTACAATTTTCGTACGCCATTTTGTTTTGCTTTGCTTTGTTATACACAATTGTGTGTAGTGAAAAAGTTGAAATAAATTTTTACTTAAAAAAGGTGTTAAAAAACATTTAACAATAATTATATTTAATTATTAAAATAAATATGTAGCTTTTATTATACTTAGTTCACGTAATAAAGGCTTATCATTTAATAAATTTACTTTGGTTTTGTATATCCATATATTTCCTTTTTGTTGTATGCAGATCTGGGACTTGCATTAAATAAGCAAAAAAGCATTGACTATTTTCTCACACTAAACGGAATCAATACAAATGCGAATTTATTATATTAGAATTAACTTTGATAATTATAGTGAAATTTTTTGGCATTAAACTAAAATCTCTTCAAAGTAATACATTAATATTGTGCTAGAACCAAATCACATGGTGAAAAATATAACGTAAATGTGTACATACATAACTACCCAGCAAAAAATTACACATTACCAACAGAACTACTTGCCATATAATGACTTACTTTTCTGATTACCAAATTTCATTACTCGCTTACAAAACACATTACCTAATGAGGAAAATAATTTTTTTAGATTAAATAGATTTCGTGGACAAGTTGCCAAATAAAAAAAGTAAGTACTTCCCAAGAATCGATTATTTTAGTCTCACGCCTTGTCAAAATCATTAAGTTGGTAATCCAGTAAGGAACAGCTCCCACCAAAAATGCTTAATTCCAAACCCGATTACCTTTTTTGAAATTTTTTGCTGGGTATGTAAGCTTTTTTCTATGTACATATCGCCACTTAAGGCAAAAATCATATCACTACCATTTTTATAGTTTTTCAAGAGAAAGACAAAACTTGATTAAATTGTTCCAAGCTGTAGTATATTCCGTTTATAAAATCACCATTTATATATAACTTTACAATAAAATAAACGAAAACTTAAGTTCTGATCTTTCATTATTTTTGCACGTACTTATACAGGTGTCTTCAATGTTCCTTTACTGTATTTTTTATTTGTGCTATCTGATAAAAATATGATTACGTTTTACATAATTTTACTATGTACAATATGTGATATTGCATTACTTCATGATGTGCTTAGTGGCAATACAAAATAATAAATAAATAATCCATTACTTTTAAGAGATTTTATTTTAGTGCAAAAAATAGTGCACTACAATTATACAATTTAAATTTTCACCAAAATTTTTGTTTTTCAATCAGTGTTTATGAAAAGTAATGCAAGTTGCCCAGGTCTGGTTGTAATCATCTCTTTTTGACATTCATCCATTATTTTTACACAAACAAAGCGCATGTTGTTTTTGTATTTTCTTAGTTGTTGTAGACCTGCATATACTTTGTATAAATATACTTTGGTCCATTTATTGTTTTTGTTATCAAACATTTGCAAGCGTGGCAACCTCAACCATTTTATTTGCAAATACTGCGTTAATCGTGAATAGTTTTCTGAATTAGTAATAGTTTTCTAAATTCGCAATAAAAACAATAATATGGCAACAATTTACTGTTTTATTTTCAAATAAGCCCTGCGTATAAACGTAGTAACAACAGTCGAGTAGCAACCAATAATAGGTGTGTTCCACAAGATTTTGTTAAAGTTCGGACTAATGAGAGTAAAAAGAAAATTACTCTCTGAATGTGCAAAAGTTATCCAAAATTGCTGGAACGCAAAAAACCATAATTGCCCATCTTGAAATACAAGTGCTACTTACTTTTTAAATTAAATTTTATTTTAGTGATTTTAGTCGCTTAAAACGCATAACATTATATGAACAAAAAATTTGCATCATTGGCAACAGCTGTAAAAATAAATGAAAATAATCTCCAGAAAAGTAGAAGCTACGTGAATTATTTAAAAAATCATAAAACACATTTTTTTCTATATTGAAGGAATGGAGAAATATGCACAAATGTACTTACAACTTTAGCTTTGTTTCAAAAACATTCCATTATGCTTTTTAATAAATTTGTATGTAAAAACTTTTTTGCTTTATTTGCAAATTTTCTGATTAATCTTTCAGTTTCATATGTAAACAAAAACAGCTGATTACTAAATTCTTGTCCGAACTCATCCAGAAGAAAAAGTTCGTACTAGTTTGTACAGGAAATGAAAAAAATTACTCTCTCATTCGGTCTCAAAATTGTACAAAAATTGCTATCTGGAACGCTTTTGTATAACTTTGTACAAGTTCGGACTGTTTTGTTATGCATCTGGAACAGACCTAATTATTCTCTCATTTTGTTGTTCTCAAAAACATGTGCATAGTTTTTTAGTATTGGCACAAAGTACACAGAGGTGACACGAGACGGAAGATAAATTGTGTTTTCGGATTTCGCACTCACACCGAACCCGTGTCTTCTTTCAGCTTTTTTCGTAGTTGCATTGGTTTAACGTTTTTGTATTTTATTCTTTGAGTCCTCATTCGCTATGAGATTTTTGTAATTAAAATGTTAAAATTAACATTTATGAACTAAAAAGCTCAAAGTTAAATCAGGAATCATTTGAAAACAAATCTTAATCACTTTTTTAATAATAATAAACATTTTCACATTCAGTTTTATAATTCAACACAACAAATTCCTTGATTTAATTTTGTACAAATGTTCACTCGTTCAAATGTATTTTCATTTTATTCTTTGTGGTATTATTCGCTATATGCTTTTTGGAAGTAAATGGTAAAAACTAATATTTTTTAATGAAAATGCTTAAAATGATGTCTGTAATTATGTGGAAACTAATTTAAATCACTTTTTTACCACTAATAACATTTAACACATTAAGTTTTCTAGTTCAACACTACAAAATCTTTCATTTAATTTTGTAAATATGTCCTCTTGGTTATTTCACAAAGTACACATTTTCTCTTGTTTGTTTTGATTATATTGTTAGCAACGTAATAACAAATATACTACAGTTGTCCCTTTCTCGCCGAACCCGTGTCGTAACTGATTTTAGCTTTTTTCATCACTCACTTTCTTCACCTCTGTATACTTTGTGGTATTGGTCGAGTGTGTTCATGCTTAGCTACCCTGCAGAAAATGCGAATAGTGAAATTGTAGTGATTTACTAGTGACATTGTCAGTAGTACTACTGACCAGGTGTACCCCATCCAATGTAAATATCTATTGACATTTAACATTAGCTTGTCATTGAAAATCAACCACTAGACTGTAGCAATACTGACTAAGTAGTTCTTTTGGGACCACATGGAGTCATTGGCACCAAAGATTCACTAGTAAATTTTAGTTGCTCTAGTCTACAATATCGGTGTACCGCAGCCAATGTAATCGCCTATTGACATATAACATAGGGTTATCATTGAAAATCTACCAGTAGACTTTAGCACTATTCTTCTACGACCATATGGAGACATTTGAACCAAAGATTCACTAGTACATTTTCGTGACCCTCGTCTACAATTTTATAAGGGTTGGGGAAACAAACTTAAATACATACAGACATACATACTTATCTACGTAAGTTTTTAACATTATTGCATAGCATAATAAAAAAGAAAAACAAACTATTGACACGTTCATTGACAATGTCACCAGAAATACACTAGAACTGTTGTCTCTAACGTATCTCTACTCGCGCATAAAAGGAAAGTTGTAGACATTTCAACTAATGCAATTGTCGCTAGAGAAAATAGTGTTGACATAGAGACATATGGTTCTAGGCTGACTGACTATAGATTATATGTATGTACTTCTTAAGTACAAATCCATTTGCGCAGGGGTTTAATAGGTATGTTCGGAGGAAATATTGGAGATAAAAAATTAATGTGGGTCGGTCGTACATTTTACCCCCCTAGGAGGCAACATAAAAGCAGAAAAAATTATTCAAAAAACTATTTTTTTGTATGGGGACCACCGTAATGGTTGAAGATAGACGATAAATATGTTCATAGAAAATTTTTGTATTGAAAAAATATTGTAGGTCAGTCATACATTTGACTTCGAAAGGCACGCCGTAGGGGCAGTTATAGCCCTGCGAGTAAATGTTATAAAAATTTCCCCTTTGTATGGGAGCCCCCTTAAGGAGAGGAGTTAGGCGGTCGGTGTGTTTGCAAAAGATGTTGGGCGGAGAAAATTAATGGGTGCTCGTGTTCTGCCAGGTTTTACTGCGTATGCGTGATTATCTGCTGCACATTCATTGCAACTGCTCAACATCTGTGCTCAGAACAATTAGTGACCGAAGCTTTATACCAAATGATAGAACGTACGCCTTCATCTTTGGCTAATAAGACGGAAGATCATACAGCTCTTTGCTGTAAAATGTACCATAAGAGCAAGTTCTGTGCGGACGTTTATACCCAATGACCGAAAGAATACATCCATCTTTGGCTAGTAAGATGAAGGGCATGTTGCTTAAAGTAGATTTAAGAATTTCAATATTAATTGTTTTTTGTTTAATAAAAATTTTAATTTGAATGTAGATGGGAAACAATTTTAAATATCCAATATTTACTTTATGTTTAGAGCTAACCAACATTTACGTTTGACTAACTAGTTAGAGCTTACCAGCATTTACGTTTGCCTGACTAGTTAGACCTTACCAATATTTACGTTCCCCAACTAGTTGGAGCTAACCCATATTTTGGTAGTCATAACCTTATAAAAGGAATCAGAGTAAGCAGCACAGATATATGTTACTTAGTCGAATGGAATTAATGAGATAGAGAGAGATGCAAAATCACATGTACACAAGAGCTTCAGTCATTTTTTACATATTGCTCTTAATAAACTAATAGAAACTTTAACAGACATATCAGTAAGCAGAACCGGTCATTTAACTGGTAGTGTTCTTGTAGGGCCCTGCATAACATAATCCATAACAATTATTACTGCAGTAATAATTGTTAGTCCCGGTTCACACGTTTCAACTTTTGTTGCTCAACTCGTAATTCAGCTGTAAGAAAGACGGAGACAGAAATACAAATATCTCTTTTTTTTCTTACAGCTGTATTACGATTTGAGCAACAAAAGTTGAAACGTGTGACCTTACCAATATTTACGTTCCCCAACTAGTTGGAGCTAACCCATATTTTGGTAGTCATAACCTTATAAAAGGAATCAGAGTAAGCAGCACAGATATATGTTACTTAGTCGAATGGAATTAATGAGATAGAGAGAGATGCAAAATCACATGTACACAAGAGCTTCAGTCATTTTTTACATATTGCTCTTAATAAACTAATAGAAACTTTAACAGACATATCAGTAAGCAGAACCGGTCATTTAACTGGTAGTGTTCTTGTAGGGCCCTGCATAACATAATCCATAACAATTATTACTGCAGTAATAATTGTTAGTCCCGGTTCACACGTTTCAACTTTTGTTGCTCAACTCGTAATTCAGCTGTAAGAAAGACGGAGACAGAAATACAAATATCTCTTTTTTTTCTTACAGCTGTATTACGATTTGAGCAACAAAAGTTGAAACGTGTGAACTGGGACTTACAAATTCGTAACAATTTCTAGTAAATGAACAAACCTCTTATATAACGACGTTGTGTCAAAGGGCACTGTTACACGTTCAATATATATTGAACGCGATCCAATATCGTGATATTTATTGAACGAACGTGTAGCATGCAGTATTGATGGATCGCGATCCATATCACAGAAAGGCCTAAATTATGGAATCCAGATCGCGTGATAAATATTGAAAGTGTAGCATTTTCATGATATTAGATCGCGATACGTTAATAAGAATTGAAATAAAACAAATAAAATGCAAGAAATTTAACAAATAAAAAGTAGAAAAGTTTATTACATTTGTGCAAAGTTTGTTTTAATAAAGGGTAATGGCAGAAGATAGTGAAAGCGAGTGGGTTCTGCCGGTGGAATCGGAATTAACGACCGAAAAAATTATTTTGAGGCTTTGTTTTTAATTAGGAGGCATTGCCGGCGTTGTGGGACTCGTCGGCTAAAGCTTATTAATAAATTTATTATTAATAAACGATCCGCACAGCACAAAAATAAAGTAAATAATGACGCGATAAATATTGAACATGTAGCATACGCTTGTGATCCATCAATCCATTAGAATAGATCGCGATCCAATTATCACAATATATATTGAACGTGTAGCAGTGCCCAAATAAATATACTTAGTTCGATATTTCTTATAAAAACATTTTTAGTAAAAATTTTAACAATACATATATTTAAGCCAATAATAAATAGTAAAAAGAAAATGCAAAATGAGCTTAGAACTGCCATCTAAAAATGAAGCGAGACTATGTAATTAATTTTCTTTAATTGTTTAACTTTAACTTGGCAAATTCAGTTGCCATTTTAAGAACTTCGTTAACGTTTTCGTAGTTTGAACCAGAAGCTTGAGCTGATTCTGGTTTTCCGCCACCTTTGCCATTTATTGCCAACGATATATGCTGAACCCACTCATTGGCTTTCAGACCTTTTGCAATAGCACTTTTTGGAACAGAAGTTAAACAAAATATTTTTTTCGAATCAGAGTCAACAGAAATGAACATGGCAGAAGTGTCCGGATTAAGAGAGCGAACTTGTTTAAGAGCAGCATCTAGTGCTTTTGTATTATTATATGCTTCAAGTTGTTCTACTATAATTGGTATTTTCGGATATGCAGCGCATATTTCCTTAGCCTTTTCGACAACTGTTACGGATACAGCATTTTTTGCAGCACGTTCCTTGTCATCTAAAATTTTTTTCAGATTTTTAAGGCAATTTCTCATTTCATCCTTTTTGACGTGTGAAATATTTGCATGAGCAATCTCTTCACTTAAGTCAACAATTTGCTTAACATAGCTTTTTGAGTTTTTCGAATCACATTTTATTTCTTCGCTTAGTTCAAGTATTTCCTTTTCGAACAATTCTGCTTTTTTTATTGCTTTTAAGGCTTCGGGTCCAGTTATTGCAACTATACGTCGAATTCCTTTAGCTATTGCCTCTTCACTGCTTATTACAATGTCAACAATGTGACCGGAACGTCGAAGATGGGTACCACCACAAAACTCAACAGATGTTTTTTCTCCGACTTCAGAGTTAGGATTATTTTCCAACTCTTCGACAGGCACCCCAAATGATATAACTCGAACCGGATCTGGATAAACTTCATCAAAAACAGATCGAAGACCTCTAATATTTTTAGCAATGGTCAGCCTAGATTCTTTTGCATATATGGGAACGTTTTTGTAAACCATGTCTTTAACTAGTTGTTCAGTTTTAGCAACTTGTTCAATAGTCATGGCAGATTTGCAGTTGAAATCGAAACGCAACTTTTCTGGAACTACAAGAGAGCCTTTTTGATCAGTATCCTTTCCAAGAACTTGTAGCAAGCAATGATTAAGTGCATGGGTTGCTGAATGGTTTTTCATTGTTAACGACCTACGAACTGTATCGATTTGCAAGTGAATTTCATCCCCAACTGATAGATTTCCTTCCACAATACCGATGTGGAGAATATAGCCGCCTCTATTGAACACACAGTCGACAAGAAATTCGTTAGCCTCATCGTCGACTTTTACCAAAACACCTTGATCAAAAATTTGTCCTCCACTTTCAGCATAAAAATTTGTTTGATTTAAAACTATGCCTGCTTTTTGACCTGAGACAATGGAATCGACAAATGTATTTGCACATCGTATGGCAACAATTTTTCCTGTGCACGGTTCAAATTTATATTCCGATTCCCTATCATCAGAAATGCTTTCATATTTGTACTTATATGAATCATCTGTAATAGGAATATTTTTCTCTTTAAGCTCCGAAATTGCATGTACGTCAAGGTTTATTTCGTCTATTTTATTCGAGCTCTTTCCTTGAGAAAGAATAAATGAATTTTGTTTCGCTTTCTCATATCCGTTCATATCAATCTGAAGGCCCTTTTCTTCTGCCATCAACTGTGTTAAATCAACGGGGAAGCCATACGTGTCGTACAAACGCCATGTCACATCTCCAGGAATGATATTTTTGTCTCCCAATTTCGTAATAGTTCTATTAAACAAGTTTCGCCCTCTTGTCAATGTCTTTAAAAACTGTTGTTCTTCTTCATTTATAATGTCTATTATATGTTGGGGATCTTTCCTTACTTCTGGAAAAGCATCGCCTAATAGCTGGACTACTGTATGGACGAGTGTAGCGAAAAATCCGGGTTTCGCATTAAGTTTCTCAGTGGCATACCTACATAAATAAATAAATATTATTTAGATTTATCGAATGATAGTTGCAAGACGATTTTATAAATGAAATAACTCTGAATGAAATAACTCCAATAAAATAAAAAAATTAAAAATTTTAAAAACTCCCGGTATATCTAGAAAAGATGTGATATCTTCTAAACGGCTGAACCGATATTCTTCAAACATAGCTAGGAACCATCTCGATCAAGTCACCTTTCAAACAGAAAAAACTAAATCAAAGTCGGTCCAGCGTTTGGTCTGTACGTGTACGGACAGACACACAGATACACAGACACACACTATAAACTTATTTTGGTCGGGGGTTAATAAAATAAGTCGCAATCAGAAAAAATTTAAGTAACTTCCAATTCGTAAAATGAAATAACTCCCAATAAAATAATTCCCAAAAAAAATAAATACTTCACAAACAAATTAAAATAATGGGTGATAAATCAGTGAATATTTCAACATAGTTTAAGTTAATTTTCATAAAAATTTAAAATGTATTTAAATACACTTTCATTTTTTCAGTGGCTAATTAAAGTTGTTATTTTCGTTGAAACTACTAAAAAAACTGCTGTTAAACATAAATAAGAAAGTTGATTTATCTGTGCAGAAAATTAAAATAGCAAAAAACATATTTTATGAAACAAAAATAGCATCAGAAAGCATTTTTCTATTTACATACATATATATTTCATGATATGAAAATATGTTATATTTGTTGTATATTTACGAAAATTAAACAAAATTCTTTTTAATACGACCCAAGGCAAATTCATTTCCAAGTAATATCAGGATTACAAAAACAATGAAAAAATACAACAATGAAAAAAACAACATGGGTTTTAGTTCATCCAAAACTTCAAAAATAGAATTTGTTTAACACAATAACAATAAAATTGATTCACATAAATTTAAAAATATTTCTCCACGGCAGCTACCACTAACAAAATTTGCAACGTTTAGCACCAGGGACCGTAACTGTTATAACTTTTATCGTAAAAGTCAGAAAATAAAAGTTATTTTTTGACTTTTATTTTTTCGAGCAGAAATAAAAGTTATTTTTTGACTTTTATTTTTTTGAGCAAAAATAACAGTTATTTTTGACTTTTATTTTTTCGAGCGGAAATAAAAGTTATTTTTTGACTTTTATTTTTTTGAGCAAAAATAACAGTTATTTTTGACTTTTATTTTTTCGAGCAGAAATAAAAGTTATTTTTTGACTTTTATTTTTTCGAGTAGAAATAAAAGTTATTTTTTGACTTTTATTTTTTTGAGCAGAAATAAAAGTTATTTTGTGATAAATTCATTATATTTATTATAAATTTTGGCGCTTTTGCAATAGTGAATCGTTAAATTTACTTATTTAGAAAAGAATATTTGGAATATTAAATAATAATTTCTTTGTCAAAGGGGTTGAAAACACAAAAATAACTTTTATTTCTGCTCAAAAAAATAAAAGTCAAAAAATAACTTTTATTTCTACTCGAAAAAATAAAAGTCAAAAAATAACTTTTATTTCTGCTCGAAAAAATAAAAGTCAAAAATAACTGTTATTTTTGCTAGAAAAAATAAAAGTCAAAAAATAACTTTTATTTCTGCTCGAAAAAATAAAAGTCAAAAATAACTGTTATTTTTGCTCAAAAAAATAAAAGTCAAAAAATAACTTTTATTTTTGCTTGAAAAAATAAAAGTCAGATTTTTAAAAAGCATCGTATTTTCTGACAATTTGGTCCAATACTTGCAAAATGGTATACTTGGTTTCATTCTCCGACATTTCCTTGAGGTTGCTTTTTTTAATCAAAAATTCAAAAATAACAGTTATTTTCGGTCCCTGTTTAGCACTTCTCACAATTTTTTAATAGTTTTTTTCATATTTGTTTTCACAGAATTTATTTTAATAAAATATTTTTCATACTGAAATTTTTTAACATTTTCTTTTAATTTCTCTTTTGTAAAAAATTTTTGAAGTTTCTGATGAACTTTAATTTGAAAAAAAAAAAAATGTGCCTTGATACGACCCCATGATGTTCATGTACATGCTTTCAAAAAACAAACATATGCACAAAACATATGGGACAACTGTAGTATATTTGTTATTAAGTTGCTAACCATATAATCAAAACAAACTAGAAAAAATGTGTACTTTGTGAAATAACCAACAGGACATTTTTACAAAATTAAATGAAAGATTTTGTAGTGTTGAACTAGAAAACTTATGACCTAATTCAGTAAGAAGATTTAGGACGTATTTGTTTGAAAATGCTTCTGAGTTCTTGTCTTTGAAGTCTCTAAATTATTTTCTTCAAAAATGGTTGTTGTCTTTGACAATGAAAAATATAAATATTATTGCCATGTTTTTAAAACATAAAAATTCAATTAAATTATTATACAATAGTTTGAAAAATATATGAAAAAATATGTGTTGGATATAATGTTTAGAACAAAATCGTAAAACAAATACACGAACCTTCTAGCACAGACAATAAATAATAATCGTTTTAAGGAATCAAAACTGCTTCTTTTTTTCGTCCATAGACAAGACGATACATTCGGTGAACAGAATTAGGGCATTAATGTGTTAAATGTTATTAGTGGTAAAAAAGTGATTAAAATTAGTTTCCACATAATTACAGACTTCATTTTAAGCATTTTCATTAAAAAATATTAGTTTTTACCATTTACTTCCAAAAAGCATATAGCGAATAATACCACAAAGAATAAAATGAAAATACATTTGAACGAGTGAACATTTGTACAAAATTAAATCAAGGAATTTGTTGTGTTGAATTAAAAACCTAAATGTGAAAATGTTTATTAGTATTAAAAAAGTTATTAAGATTTGTTTTCAAATGATTCCTGATTTAACTTTGAGCTTTTTAGTTCATAAATGTTAATTTTAACATTTTAATTGCAAAAATCTCATAGCGAATGAGGACTCAAAGAATAAAATACAAAAACGTTAAACCAATGCAACTACGAAAGAAGCTTAAAGAAGACACGGGTTCGGTGTGAGTGCGAAATCCGAAAACACAAATTATCTTCCGTCTCGTGTCACCTCTGTGTACTTTGTGACAGAACTTAAATGCACAATGCTGGCTGTTCCGTTCAACTATGTGTTGTCGTCAGAATATTTACAACTAACTTTGATGTTATTTGTTCATTAATAATTATCACATGTAATTTGGCTTAAAAAGCGTTACGAACATTAGCCTATTCTATTCATAAGAATATAGAAACAAATACAGTTCAAAAATTATAATTAAATTAGCACAATGTTTAAGTTTGATTTAATTGTGCGGTGATAAACAAAAAATTTTTTTTAATAGGATTTAAAAATAAAATACATATAATCATTGACTGATTTATTAGCCCTAAGTCCCAATGAGATGAGTCGCAATAAAAATTAAATAGCCTTTACGTCCCTTTTCACAATGTATGGTTAAGAGTTAAAGTGAACTTTAACTGACAGTTCTTCACACAAAACTTACCGTTAAAGTCCCTGTTAGCTTTTATTGTACATTGTCGTTAATGAAATAAGTCCCAAGAAAAATGAAATAATTCATAATGCAAAAAAATACAAACAAAAATAAAAGAAATATTAGCAAGGTTCTTTTGCATCAGCGGCCTTTCACATTTTATGGAAATACGCATAACGGTACAGCCAACTGAAGATTTTTTGTATAGCCGGCCTTTGGTCGTGCTCACGGATTTTCTCCACCATAGTATTTCCCAAGGTTGGAAACCGTAACAAATAACGGTATCGGTATTGATACCGGTACAAATATTTTTTAAATTTCTTTTTTTTTATTAAATTACTTCAAAAAAGAGTATTTTTACATTAGCATATGTATAAAAGCATATAAACTTATTTGTTTCTATATATCGTCGGTTAGTTTCCGGTTTGCTGCAGACATAATATATTTTGAATATACTGTGCCGCAAACCAGAAACCAACCGACGATATGTTTTTATACTATTGTTAAAAAATAATTTATTAAAAAATTGAAACAAGGAGACTGCAGTTCAAACTTTACATATATAAAGTATACATTTTGTTTAATTAATAGTAAAAATAAAAGTTTTGTCTATATTGATAAATTAGAATGTGTGACAATTTTTGATGAAATCGAAATACCTGGGACGTGTAAGGCTGAGTTTACATCTGGAATTTCTTGTGTGCCATATGCCAAAGAAAGCGTAACCAATAATTACTAATGAAAAACTGTTTGATTCAGACATGTATTTATTGATTTAAACTATTAATTATTAATCATGTTGCATTCTATTAATCATGTTGGATTCTATAAAATTGTCTATTAGTTATGTATGGAACTATAATAAATACGTGTCTGAATCAAACAGTTTTTCATTAGTAATTATTGGTTACGCTTTTTTCATGCTTGTGTGGCACATGGCACACAGATGTAAACCCGGCCTTACTATTTTTCTGCTAGGTATTGTCGAGTATAACAAAAATCTGTATTTGAAATTTTCCAGACACCTCCAAAATCTTGAGTAACTAAGTTAAATATCAACCGGTTTTAAATTTATAAACGGATACAGAAAGAAGAAACTAAGACCATATATATCTTGTTTCAGTAAATTTCAAATATATGTATGTATGTATTTGTTAAATATTATTTTTTCGGTTTTTTTTCGACACTTTTCTACTTTAGTCACGTTCTTACACTGGGTCTTCACGTAGCAATTTCATTGCTGAGAACAAGCAATAACGTCTGCAGAATAATCTATTTTTTTTTTGCTTCTTGCTTGAAGCGGCGAATACGTACGGCAATTTTTTCCACAATTCTTACGCATTCTTAGGGCAGGTATTGCCTTAAATATATATTTCCAATGCAAAAAACACAAAAAATTTATGTTTAGTTTTTCTTATATTATGTTTTCTGATGATGTACTTTTATATTTTCCTCCATTTCACTGTTTTGCAAAAATTAATGAAAGATACAACAAAAGTGACAGCATATTGCTTGGCAATAATTGCTCGAGCAATCAGCACAGCAATCATTGCTCAATGGTTTGACACTTATGGCAATCGCTGTCTACACGTAGGAAATTTCATGGACGCAATCAAATTTGACAATTGCCTCAATCGATATTGCTACGCGCATACATACATATGTATTTCGCGTCATCGTAATTATTTCTTAAGTGCGGTCGGGCTTAGTTTTGTTGTTGTGCCTTCGAGAGTTTTTTGTCTCGCTCGCACTGGTTGACTGATCTGCCACGGATAACCGTATAATTTTGCGGTTTTTTGTGGAATTTATTTAACAACCACGTTGCTACTTCCTATGTGAAGGCATAGGTCGTACAGTCAGTCACGGAACTTTTTTGAAAATACTGTTAATAACATCTTGGGCATATGGTCTAGTTACTCCGCCCATATTCGTGCAACACCATACTATGCAAATTTACTTTGTATAGTATGTTTAATAAATAAATAAATAAATAAAATAAAAAATGGACACTTGTGGGAGATTAACAAAAAAAAATGTTTTTAAACCTAAAAAACAAATTATGAAATCAAATATGCCTTTAATTATGAAAGTAGCCTAAGTCATATATATCTTTGGTCGAGATAATTAGTACTTTACCATTGAACAAATCCAAAAAAAATTTTATATTATGCAACATTTTAATTTAGTGTTCTACTAGTCTCGAGTAATTTAACTAATATTTTGAAGTAAAAATGCATACGACTAAAGGCTGGAACAGAATAGTAGCTGTAGTACAACGTAACGAGTAGCGCTGCAAGCTGTCAAAAGTTAAAAACTGTTGTTTTAAAGGGAAGTAAACAGAACCTACAAAAACATAATTGTAATAGTTCTGCATTGAAATTTGATTTCGGAAGAGCTTTTTAATTATTTAAAAGTAGAATTTTATCGGAAGTATAAAAAGTTTTTTATTATTATAACTTTAGTCTAACTTAAAGTGAGCGATAGCTTAAGGGCAAGTTTGTCCTACCTGGTAAGTTAAATTAACGTATTTTGTTATCTAATAATTTTCCCATTTTGCTCATACTAGAAGGATATATTTCCTTAGTGAACATTTTAATTACTTACACATTCTAAGTAAAATATATTTAAAAAAGCAATAATTAAAATTATTATTATTATTAATATTAATATTGGTGGCTATTCGGGAAAACGCGTCGAAGAAGTGAAACTTTACATTAAAGCAAAAACAAAGTTTCAAAAATTGTTTTTGTTTCCCATACAATTCTAAAATGAAATAAACGTGAGAATTTGAACGCGTTGCTCTCTTTTTTAAAAACGGTAAATTTTGTATGATAAACAAAAACAAATTTTTAACATTTGTGAAGTTTTGTTTTTGTTCTACATGTAAATTTCACCAAGTCGACGCGTATTCCAGAATAGCCACCATTATTAATAATAATAATGCTAATAAACTTTGAGTAACTTGATTCCATATAATTTACATATGTACGTATACACATACATAAATATACAACATACACGCATAGTCAAATGCCCACACTCATTTCAATCTTCAACATTTCACTTTTCCATTTTACGTTTCATAATAAGAGAAAAATATTTTGTGCCATAAATATGCATATTTTTTGAAAATATTTCTTGAAAATATTTTCAAAAAGCCAATATTTCTTGTTTTCATATCTACATATTTTTCTCTCAAATATTTCAATTTTCTCATATTTCATTTATCATATTTTTCATAGTGGTTGAATGGCAAAATATTTATGTAGCACGCATTTTTCGTGTTGAACTATTTTTCTATGCATATTTTTTCGGTAGCTGTCGTTTATAACAGGGACATAATAGTTATAAGAGAAATGACAAAAAGGTTATATTTAACAATTAAAATTGATGAATTCAAATATTGGTTATAATCAACGATTATTGTAAGATATATTTCATTTTGGTTATTGTAACCAATTAAAGTGAGAAATATTTTTTTTGGTTACCAATAACTATTATTTAAAGAATTTTAATTTTTTGGTTATTGCTACCTAAAATTACAGTACTTTAGGTGCAAATATGCAAAATAATATTTTTTTACGAAAATGCAAAAATATGAGAAAATTATTCAACGGCTTCTATCTGTATCCGAAAACTATTTGCGAATTTTTGTATTTCTTGCAATATGTGAAACGAAATTATTTCGGGCATTTATCCTTTCAAAATATAGGCAATACGCAGTACTTTGGGCGATTATAAGTTCAATAAATTTGTCATCGAAAAAAAGCTTGTAGGTACTTTATACTTAAAACACTTTGTATATAAATTCAAATATGTTCTGAATATATTTTCCTTTTTTAATTGTTTTTAATATATATATATATACATATGTATCTAGTTTTTATTAATCAATTGATTTTTGATTTTTGATTGTAATAGAATATTTTATTACTTAAATATTAAAATTGTTTTTTTTTATAAAAAATAAAATAATTTTGTAGTTTGAAGAAAACACCAACAATTGGCGATCCTGCCTGCCTGAACTGAAAGATCAAAATTAAGGATTAACTACAATTAAATAAATAGAATTTTTACACCCAGGAAAAAGAAAGCTGGAAATAAATCTGTGTTTATTACCAATAAGAGCTGATGGCAGATAAATTTTTCAAGATATATTCATTTAAGCAAGATCCAAGATAAGACGCTAAAAAGATAGATATTTTTAATGTAACTTTTTCAAGAAACCTTTTTTCAAGAAAACTGTTTCAAGATTCATTCAAGCAAGGAAGTAAGAGGATTTATATAATATTTGTAAGAACAATACCGCAAAATCATCAAAGATAAGTCTTTAGTTTTGTTCCCTTATTATTCTAATATTCATACATACAATTAAACATTATCCGTTTATAAAATTTAATAACATACGCTAGTCGTTCAGACTATTTAAAATCTTAATTTTGCATTTTACATTTGTAAACTTTCCCTTTAAAATGACACCGCGTTCACCTACACGTAATGACACACAATCGCAAGATTCTGCATCGGAATCGAGAATTTCTATGGATACAAGTAATAACGTTAACCCACGTAGTGGTTTCAGCGATCAATTGATCAGTAGGACGCCAGAAATGGCTTTAGATATTTGTGCTTCCTCTGTTAAGCTTCCTCAATTTTGGACCAGCTGTCCTGACGCTTGGTTTGTGCATGCTGAAATGCAGTTTGCAACTAAAAGCATTTCTACAGATCAGACCAAATATGAATATATCATAACAGCCCTTCCACAGGATGTTATAATAAAAGTTTTGGACGTGATTCAGAATCCCACTGCAAATAATCGGTATCTTCAATTGAAGAAAACTTTGATTGATCGTCACTCGTTGAGCGAAGCCTCCAAATTAGATAAAATTCTCTCAGATAGTGATATGGGGGATAGAAAACCGTCCGAGTTTTACAGATCATTGGCCCTTCTGGCTGGTTCAAACTTTAGTGAAGATGTTTTGAGAAAATTGTGGTTACGAAAGTTACCAAAATCACTCAATGTTGCTTTGACAGGATCAAACATAAGTGATAAAAATGAATTAATTCAGTTGGCTGATAGATTATATGAGGTTATTTACAATGGAGAAGTTTGTAGTATTAAGGGATATTCCGAAACGTCAAATATTGAAAAGATAATGCATACTGTAACTACTTCTTTGTGTGAAAATATAGAAAAATTGTCATTAGAAGTCAGTTCTCTTAAAAAGGAGTTAGAATATCGGACGTCCCGACCTATGTATAGAAGTTATTCTAGGAGTGGTTCACGTAGTCGTGGTCGTTCTTTAAACAAAAGTTGGCTATGCCGATTTCACTATAGGTTTGGCTCTCAAGCTAGAAGATGTGAGCCACCATGCTCATTTTCTGATAATAATGAAAAATCAACAAACTAGGATCTTCCATTGTTGCAGCGACGAACAATGGAAATACTGATTATCCTTTTAGTCGCCTTTTTATTTTTGATAACAACAACAAAATAAAATTTTTAATTGACAGTGGTGCCGAAATTTCTGTTTTGCCATCATCAAGTTTTAAATATCACAACAAACAATCAGATATCATTCTAACAGCTGCAAATGGATCAAGTATTTCTACATTTGGAAAGAAAATGCTTAACTTAGATTTAGGTCTTCGTCGCGAATTTCCTTTTGTTTTTCTTGTTGCAGATATCTCTAAGCCCATTATTGGCGCTGATTTTCTTTATAAATATGGTCTTTTGATAGATGTGAAACATAAACGTTTAATTGATCCATTGACTAAATTGGCGGTAAATACATTTTCAGATACGTGTAAAATTTCTCTCCCTAAATTATTTGCTATGGATAACCAATATACGAAACTATTGAAACAATATCCTTCCTTGATATTGGAACCAGATTATTCAAAGCCTATTAAACATTCTACTATTCATAGACTAGTAACAGAAGGCTCTTTACCTTTTTCAAAACCCCGTTTAGACCCCGTTAAATATAAGGCAGCAAAGACTGAATTCGATTTTCTTGTAAAATCTGGTATTTGTAGACCATCGAACTCTAGTGTGGCCTCGGCATTACATTTAGTTAAAAAAAAGACCAAAGACCCAAATGACTGGCGACCATGCGGCGATTTCAGAAGATTAAATGCAGTTACATTACCAGATAGATATCCTTTGCCACATATTCAAGACTTGAATATGAATATGAGAAACAAAAATATATTCTCCAAGTTAGATTTAGTTCGTGCATACCACCAAATACCAATGGCAGATGAAGATATATTTAAGACAGCTATCACAACACCATTTGGAATGTTTGAGTTTCTCCGAATGCCGTTTGGTTTACGAAATTCTGCTCAAACTTTTCAGAGGTTTATTAACGAAGTTTTCGATGGCTTTTATTTTTGTTTATATCGATGACATACTAATATATAGTGAAAACGAGGAACAACATATCTCTCATCTGCAGAGGGTTTTTGAACGATTACATGATTATGGGTTAAACATCAAACCCGGGAAATGTGTTTTTGGAGTTTCGAGTGTAGATTTTTTAGGACACAATATTTCAAAGAACGGAATCAAGCCTTCGGAAGAAAAAGTATTAGCAATTCGCAACTTTGAGCGTCCAAAGACCGTAAAACTGATCCAAAAATTCGTAGGTATGGTAAACTATTATCATAAATACATTCCTAAGTTAGCTGAATGCACTAGTTCTCTGCATAACATAATTAATCACGCTTTGAGAAATAAAAAGAAAATTTTAGATTGGACTGATGACGCCCTCAGAGCTTTTGAACATATAAAGGAATCTTTTGCTTCCCGAGTTTTATTAAATCATTTTAATAATAAGGCAAAACTAACTTTAACGGTAGACGCCTCAAGCGTGGCAGTAGGTGGGGTTTTACAACAGATTAATAACGACATTTCGGAACCATTAGCTTTCTTTTCTAAGAAACTTACCTTATCCGAAAGCAAATATAGTGCTTTTGATCGGGAATTGTTGGCGATTTACTTAAACATTAAACATTTTAGATACTTGTTGGAAGGAAGGATTTTCGTTGTTTATACTGACCACAAACCTTTGATATCTGCTTTGCGATCTAAGACCGAGAGAAGTCCACGACAGATTAGACATTTGGAATACATTTCCCAGTTTACGAATGACATTCGACATATTAATGGTGATTCCAATGTAGTGGCTGATACATTATCTAGGACATTTGAAATAGAATCCTATAAAAACTCACCACTGGATTTTAAAATTTTATTTGATGAGCAACAGAGGGATGAAGATCTTTTAACATCAGCTCGGAGCAGAGATAAACACCTTAATCTTAAAATAGTGAAAGTACCTAATACTAATGCAGAGATATGGTGTGAATGTTCCTTGGGGTTACCAAGACCTTTTGTTCCACTAAATTTGCGGAAAACAGTTTTCGAGAAGTTGCATAATATTTCACACCCGGGTATAAGAGCAACTCGTAAATTAATAACTCGCTGTTATTTTTGGCCAAATATGAATAAGGAGTTGAATAAGTGGTCGAGAGAATGTTTGGATTGTCAGAAATCAAAAATTAGTAGACACACCAAGTCGCCTGTGGAAAAAATAAAGATACCAAGAGGTAGATTTGAGCACATACATATGGACATAGTTGGACCTTTACCGGTTTCACGTGGTCATCGATATATTTTGACTATAATTGACCGTCACACACATTGGCCCGAAGCATACCCTCTGAAGGACATTACAACGTCTGATATAATTGACACATTTATAAGAAACTATGTTTCCCGTTTTGGAGTGCCACTGAATATAACTACAGATCAGGGTAGGCAGTTTACTTCAAAAACATTTAAAGAATTAGCGGATATGTTAGGTTGTTTCAGAATTACGACTTCTCCATATCACCCGCAATCTAACGGTATGATTGAACGATTTCATAGACAAATCAAAGCATCTTTGATGGCTAGAGGTAAATCAGCGGACTGGTTTGATGAGCTCCCGCTCGCTTTATTAGGTATTCGTTCCATTTATAAGGAAGATTTACATGCTACACCTGCTGAAATGGTGTACGGGCAAAATCTACGATTACCTGGAGAAATTATCACTATTACAGAGAATTTTGATGCTTCCGATGTTTTGTATAAATTAAAAAATCATTTCAAAAATGTAAAATCTAATTTAAATCATCACAAGGATTCCGAATCTGGTATTTATGTTCCTAAAGATCTGAAAGACTGTAAATATGTTTTTGTGCGGGGCATTCATAAACGTACACTGCGACAGCCATATGAGGGGCCTTATAGAGTTATTGAAAGAAAACCTAAATATTTTAAGGTTGAAATAAATAATGGAGCAGTAGTATTTCCTATTGATCGTTTGAAACCTGCTTTAACCGAAAGTCTTTCTATATGTCAAAATTTGTCCGTTAATCAACCTCAACCGAATGTCAAGAGAGTTTCATTTAATTTATCAAGAATTAATTTTTTGAAGGGGAAGTAGTTGTAGGTACTTTATACTTAAAACACTTTGTATATAAATTCAAATATGTTCTGAATATATTTTCCTTTTTTAATTGTTTTTAATATATATATATACATATGTATCTAGTTTTTATTAATCAATTGATTTTTGATTTTTGATTGTAATAGAATATTTTATTACTTAAATATTAAAATTGTTTTTTTTATAAAAAATAAAATAATTTTGTAGTTTGAAGAAAACAACTACAAGCTCAAAATACTTAACTGCAGTCAGGCCTATGGAACTGTTTACCGAAGAATTTGAGGTGTTTTCTCATGTCACTGCGTACTTTCAAACGACAACTTGTTGACTATTTTTTTTTTGGGGGGGGGGGGGGGTTAGTATAATTTGGCTAGCTACCAGGAGCAAAGTGCCAGGTTCTACAACAAATAGAAGCTTTCTCAAGGCCCCATTCGACATACGCCTAACGTAGGAAGTAGGGAATCCTAGAGTCCACTCTTAGAGTATAAATGGTGTTCACCAGTTGTTACTCTTCTTTAAATTTGAGTTATATATGGTACTCCACCAGGTTCTTCAACAAAATCCTTTTAATCCAGCCTCCAACATTTTTTTTCCAATATTAAATAAGTCAGTGTTCAAGTATTAAAATGTTTCATGAAATCTCTTTTGTCAGATTAGTACGGCAAATCAATTATTTCTTATTTGAGTATTCTCTTTGGTCTCCACCAGGTTCATCATAAAATTTACTAGGTATTTATGGGTTAGCAGGCTGCTGGTAAGGAAGGGTGACATTTAGAGTCCAGCTCACTTGGGTCCAATACAATGATCCCTTTGATTAGGTATTTATATTCTATTAACAATTTCACTCAGATCAGTACCACGTGCCCAACACATTCACTACTTCACACTTGAGTGTTCTATTTGGTCTCCACAAGGTTCTCCAACAAATTGCTCTTAATTGAGTATTCTATTTGGTCTCCACCAGATTCTTCAACAAGTTGCTAATTTTGTTCTTACTCGTCAGATCAAGAAATCAGGTTATTTATCCAATTTACTGAGTATATAATTTGGTCTCCACCAGTTTACTGCTCCAATATTTAGAATGTCAGTGTCCAATACTTAAAAGTTCATATAAAATTTTTTTTAGTGGCATGCAAGCCATCAAAAAGTGTGGTTACGTCTCAGTAAAAGCCGTAGAAGAAAATCATCCAAAATGTAACAAATCACGAAGAGTTATACATAATACATATGTATACATAACAACAAAACGATTGCATGTGCCAATGAAAAATTCCAGAAAGAACCGCAACTAATTACGGTTAATCAAGGAAAAAATATTAACAATGCGACAGTCGCAAAATTCTCGAAGGCAAGATAACAACAAAATGCCTGGCGGCATTTAAAAAATAACTACGACGACGCGAAAAAGGTTTTCTCCCACCCAGAGTTAAATTACGACTGTGTTGACTATTTTAACGATATTGATAGCTAATTATTGTAAGCATTTTATTTTGCTGTTTTCTTTGTCTTTTCATTACACGAGGGCTGATCAATAAGTCCGTGACTTTTTGAATGAAACAGTTTTTTTTTTTCAAAACACAAATTTATTCGCCAACATAATCTCCTTTTAACTCAATGCACTTAGTCCCACACTTCTCCAGTTTTTGTATCTTTTCCAAAAAATAGGATTTTTCGAGGTCCTTAAATAAGGCAATAATTTCATTGTTGGAGCTAAATATTTTTGTAGCCCAATTCATAGAGTTTTGCCATTGAGACTGCACACGTGTGCACTAGTGCATCATCTTGATGAAAAAAAACTTTTTTGTTGGCCATATGGGGTCGTTTTCTTATTATTTTTCCTTTTTGAAGGTAATCGATGCGGATTATCCCGCGTGCATCCCAAAAAACGGTTGCCATCACCTTATTGGCCGACAAACTAACCTTGGCTTTCTTCGGAGCAGGTTTAGACTGATGCTTAGTCTCCGGAGTACAGTAATGGATCCATGTTTCATCCACAGTTACGAAACGCCGCAAAAACTCATTCAGATTGCGGTTAAACAACTCCAAACAATCCTTTGAAGTTGTCACACATTTACGTTTATGGTAAATTTAGAGCAAACGCGGCACCCATCTTGCAGACAACTTTCTTAAACCGAGCTGATCATTTAAAACTGGCACCACATTGCCATATGAAATGCCTATGGCATCAACAATCTCACGCACTTTTTCTCTTCGATCGGTCAACACGATATCGTAAATTTTTTCAGCATTTTCGGGTGTACTGACCTCAATTGGCCGTCCAGAACGTTCAGCGTCATTTGTACTTGTGCCACCACAACGAAAGTCAGTAAACCACTTTTTTACCATTGAAATCGATGGTGCAGAGTCCCCATAGTATTTATCGAGCTTTTCCTTGGTTTGATTGACGGTTTTTTTCTGCAAAAAAATGTGTTTAATGAGCAAACGAAATTCACTTTTTTCCATTTTCTTCTCAAAAGGCGAGGTAGTCCGTGTTATCAACGACTGCCAAACACAAACTAAATGACATAGCTTGTTCAAATTTATACAGGAGTCAACTGACAGTTGCCTCTTGAAAGGAGCAGTATTGCCATTTCAATAAACAGGCGGGAAATTCAAAAAGGCACTGAGTTAATGGATCATTAACTCAGTGCCTCGTATTTTAATGATAGGTGATTGGAGTAATCCACGGTAGTGATATGATGGAAACTTTGGTTTAAATTAAACGTCTGCAACTAGTAACATTTTTGTTCATATGTGAAACTCGTTGTCGACAGCGATGCCAACTTAGCTATTTTGAAGCTAGATTTAGCTCTTTTTGATTGCTTCTAACTCGAAATTTTTCCCTTTAGCTCTTTTTTAAAGAAAGGAGTTAACACAGCTATTTTCAGTTGTGGAAATGGCACGTTTAGCACTTTTCGCATCTTATAGTAAATTTTCCCGTTTTTAGCCTATTGTTTCGTGTTTCAAGCATTTACATTTTTGCAACTATGTTAGATGTATTTATGTATTTAGTGTGTTCGTTTCTGAATAATTAGAAAATTTTTGATAAATTATTGAAATGGATTCTTACTGCCAAAAATATAGGGAAATTTTGGAATCAAATCCCCGTTTAAAAAATAGATTAAAACAACAAAAGATCCATCTACGACTTTGTGCAAATATTACAATTTAATTATAAAAGCGAAACATTTTGATTTACTACTCCATTCGGAGGCTCAAAAGCATAAAAAATGTATGGCTCCATTTAACGATATTGTGCTATCATAGCCTGACATATCATTTCCACCAGACGTTCCAACACAAACGCAAATTGCCCACGCAAATCTATGTATGCTGCAGTACATACAACGTTTTTAGCAATGGATCTTTTATTCTTTTTACTATTATTTTTATTAATGTTAAAAAATCTTGAAGTACAAATTGAATGATAAATACATTCGTAGATTTAAAACGGAAAAATGCCAAATTTTTAAATTTAGCTCTTTTTAGCTCTTTTTGACTACACGGTTGGCTCGTTTTGCCTCTGAATTATTGGCATCACTGGTTGTCCAGTATAGTACATATTTGTTCTCCCTCTCAGAGCACAAGCAGTGAAGTGAAGATTTTGTTTGTTTGGCAAATACAAGCAGTAGCCGAAGATTAAATAAGTACCGAAAAAAAATGAACATAGAAAAATGTAGGCTACCAAAAAGAAGTACCTCAAAAATTATGTTCACTACATTACTTAAGGCAGAATTGCCTGACTGTAAATGTAGAACTGTAAATGTAAATGTGTCAGCTGCTCGAATCTGTTGCATGAAAAGCTATGCAAATGCTTACCTGACTGAAATGTCACGTAAATGTAACGTCTGAACCTGCAGAAAATAGAATTTCATGACGACGTTACGTGACATTTGTAGACAGTGATGGGATGTATGCATATTGAATGAGAGTGTGGCACAATAGCCCCATTTTTGTACTTTTGTTTTTTTTTTTTTGATAATTTAAGCTTTTGAGTTTCTAAATTTATAAACGTACATGACATATTTATACCCCTATCACGGTTTTCAACTAAACTCAGTTTGGTCGCCTAAGAGTATACCAAACTTACACACGACCAAACTGTTTTTTAGTATTATGAACCACAACTGTTTTTTAGTTGAAATTGTCATCGCGTTGCCAACTTAAAATATCAAGTTTGACAGAAAGCAATTAATTTGTGTGAAAATTTAAAATACAAAGTTTTAGAAAAAATATTGTTTTGTATGATTTAGTTCAAAGAAATCATACTAAATGGATACAAATATATGTAGATTTATTTTATGACGACGAAAATGAAGTCGCAAATATAGATGTACTACGTATCGAAGGAAAGAAAGAAATTCGTGATGATTCTAACCATCATGAACTACCCAATGCAAGGTAAGGAATAATCAAAATAGGGAACGAATTCTTTAAAAAATAATTTTAAAATGTTAAGAAAATTTTGTTATGAAGCATAATCAATATTTCCAGTTACGATTTTTCCATATTTTCTACTTTTTACCTGTAACTAGAAAAACCCAACCACCGACTCAACTACTTGAAAACAGTTGTGTATACTCAACGTTTTTCTCAACCAAACTTACTCATAGTTGTAAATGATAGTACCAAAACACAACTGAAAACTCAACTGTTAATTTAGTGGAGAATGGTAATGCAAATTTATCAATCACAACCAAACTATTATAAAAGTTGAAAACCGTGATAGGGGCATTAATAAATTTAGTTTTCTAATAAAATTTTTTTCTTTATAAAATCTAACCACAGACTGCCAATCGTATTTGTTTATTTTGTTGTTAATATACATATACATACATAATGGGTGTTTTTTATTGAGGTATAGAACTTTAAGTTGGCATCACTTTTTTAACTGGCGGCCATTTTGTCAGCTGTCAAGTGATTAATATTTAGTTTGGTTTGCCATTTCATCATGAACAAAAAAAAAGCGTTGACAAAAGAACAACGCTTGCAAATCGTGCAAATTTATTTCGAAAATAATGGTTCAGTTCGCGAAGTTTACCGCAAGCTCCGTCCATTTTATGGTCGACATAATCGTCCATCAGAGCAATTAATTCGGTTAACCATGGATCGTTTTCGCACTACGTTTACTCTATGTGATAATACGCGCAGAGACGTCGAACAGTGCGCACCGAAGAAACAATTGCCGCTGTAGAGCAAAGTGTTGAAGAGGACCCGAATGAATCGATTCGCCACCGTGCACAGCAATTGGAGCTTTGTCCATCAACTTTATGGAAGATTTTGAAGATTTTGAATGTGGATGAGTTGTGGTTCCAACAAGACGGCGCTACATGCCACACAGCGCACGTCACAATCGATTTATTGAAGGAAACATTCGATGAGCGCATAATTTCGCGGAATGGACCTGTCAATTGGCCACCAAGATCGTGTGATTTGACACCATTGGATTATTTTCTTTGGGGATATGTAAAGTCGCTCGTCTACGCCAACAAACCAGAAACGTTAGGGGACTTGGAAGCCAACATTCGTGGCGTTATTGCCAACATACGGCCCCATATGCTCGAAAAAGTGGTTGAAAATTGGACCTGTAGAATTGGCTTTATTCGAGCCAGCCGCGGCGGCCACATGCCCGAAATCATATTTAAACATTAATGGCATAAAATTATCCTTCCAATAAAGCCAAATTGATGGACATTAAAACGATTTTCTTGTGTTTTATTTCAATTCGAAGTTCTATACCTCTAAAAAAACACCCTGTATATGTATGAATATGTAACATACATATAGTACATTTGTGCGAACAAACAGCATACAAGCGCACAAAAACTATTTTTATTTAATAATACCAAAAACAAGTAAGAGTGCTATATTCGGCTGTGCCGAATCTTATATACCCTTTACCAACGTATGTATGTGTAGTATACAGATACATATATAATTACCTTTTCACCTTTGGTAAACGGAACCCTAAAAAGGTTAAATATTCCAGCTGTGGAGCTGTGGTTTTTATTTTTCAAATTTTCTATACCCAACTTTTCTTTCCAAGACATAAAATATATTTATAAATAAAAATATAAAAAAAAAATTATTACACCTAGTTAGTTTTGTATATCACAAAAAGTGTACGTTTCCCAACCCTGGAATCATAATTTAAAATTTTTCTGCTTTCTTACACAAATCTTTTTCTTTTAAGAATTTAAGATATTTTAAATTTATAGATAAAAGGGAAAAATTAGTTTTAGGTTATTTTTATATAACAAAAAAGTTAAAGTTCCCAACCCTGGAAACGCCTTTTTGATTTTTTTAATTTTTTTCATACTTTTAATACAAATTTTATTCGTACTGAAGTATAAAATAAGTTTATTTAACAAAAAAATTAAAAAAATTGTGTTATCTAGTTACTTTTATATAGCAATATCAAGTTTCAGTTTTCCAGCTCTGAAACCGTCTGCTCGATTTTGCTGATTTTCAATACCAATCTAAGTTGGACCATTTCTGACACACCAGTCCAAGAACGAAGTCTCTAGCTTTTCTAGGAGCTTCGGAAAACCGATTTCACGTACACCAGACGGACGGACAGACGGACATCGCTTATTCGTCTTATGAATATTATGGAAATTACCCACGGAATGACAAACCTATATATACCCTTTTCCATTTTTGGTAAAGGGTATAAAAATTATAATATGTGCGTTTAATCATAACAATTATAATGTTAATAAGAGTATTTTTATAATTATAATACGTTGTAATGTATGTATGTATACATATGAAGCTAAAGTTGTAATTTCACTAAATATCAAAGTCATAACACTGTTTGCAAGTATAAAATAATGAATCAAAAATAATTTGAAGATATTGCACTCCCATCAATGTTTCGAAACAGCTATTGCGCATTTTGTTTGAATTTGTTATACAAAAAGTAGTATATGTATATGTGTTCTTGTTCAAAAATATACATATGTATGTAAATGTATATTGTTTGTGATTAAAATTAATTATTATTAGTAGGTACGAACATTAATAAGAAAAGGATAAAACATAAAGTTGATATATGATAATGTTTTTATATGATTGAGGTGCTACTGAAACCATAGGAATTCCTGGAAATTAAGGAGTCAAGCACTTCGTCTTTCCGATGAAATTGCTCAAAATCTGTTTTGCTACTTGTAGTTATATGCAAATATTACGGTTACAGCTGCTATTAAAAATATTACAATTGAGTTCTTTTACATAAAATAATAATTTTTAAAACCTCTAGGCACATTTTCATTATAAAAGATGTCTTATTTCAAAAACTCCATTACTTTTTTCCAACAGTATAAGACTTGCCATCAAAAGAAAGTAAATTATAATAGCTTCAGCGAAATTATTAAAGAAATCTTGGATTAATTGAAACATTACCATTTTATATATTATTAACTTATAAGTAGTAATGCATACATACATATGTATGTGTGATCACACAATCCACATACATTTCAATCAAAATGAATTCCATGAATTTAAATATTATATGAACTTTCACGTTTGACTTCACATAACTCGCAATTTAAAATAAAAAAGGAGTGTTTGCTGGGCACAAAGCAATTAGCATGTATGTATGTGTGCACAAGGAAGTTTTGTTGTTTGTGTCGAAAACACATGACACGTTTTTAAGCATTCTTTAAGCGTTCAAACATTTACATTTACATTACATTTACAATTACATTACATTTACATTTACATTACATCTACGATTTCTACAGTCGGCTAACGAGGCCTTTAATGCCGGTGATGGCATTTACATTCGTATGTATGTATGTATGTGTATAGGCATTCAACTATTAAAAAATGCGATGCATTTAAAATAATGACTTTATTTTATAAAATAAAATCAATTTAATATTAATTTTAATATTAACTGAATAATTCATAAAAAAAAAATCTGTTTTATAAGAGGTTAATAATCTAAATTTTCAACGGAAATTTTATTAACAATCCTTTTATAAAACCGACATATTTTTTATGAATTAGGCCGTAAATAGCTTACGTTAGTAACTAACACAGCATATTTACGTTTGAAACAAAAACAAAATTTTATTTTTTTTTTGAGTTTATAATTTTAATTTTGTTTTTGATTTAAATGTAATGGTACAAAACTAAATTTTCTTTCGATATTGTCATGGTGTAATTATACAGGTGACTGCGTAAGGATTTTTTATACAAAAATACGGCAAACATAGCTATGTAAAGAACTGAAGAATGTCAAAAGCATAAAAATAATTGTACTAAAACCAAAACAAAATCGAAGTTTTTGACATTATTCAGCTACAAAGCACATAGAGCAAAAAATTATCAGCTGAATTAACGCTGCCACCTAGTTATATACACCTTGGATATTGTGAAACAATGGTGGCTATTCGGGAAAACGCGTCGAAGAAGTGAAACTTTACATTAAAGCAAAAACAAAATTTCCATCAAAATTGTTTTTGTTTCCCATACAATTCTAAAATGAAATAAACGTGAGAATTTCAACGCGTTACTCTCTTTTTTAAAAACGGTAAATTCTGTATGATAAACAAAAACAAATTTTTAACATTTATGAAGTTTTGTTTTTGTTCTACATGTAAATTTCACCAAGTCGACGCGTATTTCAGAATAGCCACCAGTAAATGCTTACTACTCCGCAATTCTGCATGCAACATACATATCGTCACCTTAAATGCAAACGCACGTAACTACACAAAAATTCGAAATCGACTTTTTGATTGAGTATGGTTCATTTTATCAAAATACATGTTCAAGCAAATATTTAGACCTCTACGATCAAATATGACGACTTTATTGAAGAAATTCAAACGGACGTAATTAAGAATGCATCCATTTTTTATTGCAAGGAACGTAACTAACATAAAAGCTTAAATATATACAAAAAGGAAATAAATGGTTAAAAACATTTAAGTATCCATACTACAAGTAAATTTTGAATACAATTTTCAAGAATACTTTATTGCTATTGATTTTGAAACGTTTTTTGATTCTCCTGTAAAAAATATAAGTGTAATTACGTCCGTTTTCATTTAAGGTGACGATATGCATAATAATATACAAGTATGTATGTATATTATTTAAGAAGTAAATTACATCGTACTTATTACCAAAACGTGAAATACAAATTAAAAATAAAACACTTCATCAGGTCGTGGAGCAGTATTCACGCATGTGGCCACGAATTAATTTTAATTAAAAAGGCAGGTATATTTTTCTAGATATATTTTTGAGTCATTACCAAAGTATTTGAGTATTTAACAAAATATGATATGATAATCCTCCTTATCGTGGTTGGCATATTTCGACTTCTACTATGACGTTTTTGTAATACATTACAGAACACCACATGTTTTCTTTAATCTAGGAGCAAAATGTCATATTGGAATCGAAGTACAAATATGGAATAAAAATCGCTAAGAGTGTAAGGAATCCAAAAAATTCGGCAATAATCGCGAAAATTACGTAAATTTGCAAAAACTTATTGACAGCGGGATGATATTTTTTTAAGATCAGAAAAACTGCCAAGAATCTGAAGACATGTAATGTAAAAAGTCGCTTATATCGCGATCTTTGCAAAAAATCGCGAGAAGTTGCAAAATTTTAAACAAATTAAAAATAAAACACTTCATGTGAAAATTCGCAAAAAGCTACTAACAGAGGGATGATAACAAAGACTATTATTATTTTTTTTTTGAAAAATCAGCAGAACTTTCAGGAAACTGAAACCATACAGAAAGTCGCTTTTATCGTGAAGTGTGCAAAAATTCGCGAGAAGTTGCAAAATCGGATGCAAGCTGGAATAAGAGTGATTGTCTTCTTCAGAATCGCCAGAAATTTTGATTTTTTATGAAATTGTAATTTTACTTATTTTTTAATCACCCGAATCCACCATTACCATTTCTGCAGTATATTTTTCGCATAATGCCGAAAAGTTTTTTGTTGCTTTTATTAATTTCAAACTATTTTCGTTAATTTTATTCTTTCTCCTCTTCTTTTTAAATGTTCGATACAACACTTACAACAGGCCGTTCACAACTACCATAGTTGAAGCTAATACAATGCACAATCTACAGTAGGTTCTGAATTGGGTAATTATTTCTAGAATTCGATTTTTCTTTTTGACTAATACTCGGTAAATATTTTCGTAATGATTTAATAAACATAGTTTAGAAAAAGCATCGTCCCACTGCTCCAAAATATAATGAAGTGTCTTTTATTTTTGTATTCTATAGGTATGACTTTTGTTTACTACAACGATGTAATATCAGTAGAATTGTGCAATTATAAGCATTTAAATATAAAAATATTTACTTTACCGACAGTTTTCAACAGCCCATTCTATTACGACACGTACACTTTTCTTCTTCGTTCTTTTGTCCACTTCTTCTGATGGTGTACAATTTTTTGGGAAGCAAACTGGATGTACCACTTACGTTTAAGCAAATTTGTTTAGTTTTTCTTCTTTAGTTTAAATACATTTTTCATAATTTCAAGTGCTACAGATACGACCGTCAACAAAGTAGTGGGGGAGGTGTAGCTGTGCTTATTCGCAAAGATATTGCACATGAATTACTCCCACTAAAAAGCACAAAGATTATAGAACATATCGGCGTTAAAATTAAAATTGGGAATAATTCTTTACATCTCTACTGCTGTTATTTCCCAGGAGGATCAAGTGCAAACTCAAATCGAAAACAAAATTTTATTTCAGATCTCCGTATGTTGTCAAATCCAAACAACAATTTCATTTTATCTGGTGATTTTAATTGTAGAAACTGCTTCTGGGGATGCCAGAGAAATAACTCCTGGGGCAATATTCTCTATGAGAGACTTCAACCAAATCAGTTGGAAATAGTATATCCCTCAGAACCTACCTACATGCCAACACATCCAAACAGACAACCTTCCACGTTAGACATATTTTTAACAAACAATCAACAGATAATATCATCAATTAAAGCTATAAATGACTTAAGCTCAGATCATCTCCCTGTCATAGGAAATATAAATATAAATTACAACCAAGTTGAAAGCAAAACATACAATTTTGTTAAAGCATAATGGTCTAAGTATGCTCAATTTATAAACAGAAATATTACTGTACAACAGAATTATACTGAAATAACTGATGAATCACAAATTGACGAAATGATTTCCTCCCTTATCAGCACAATCAAAGCGGCAATAGAATTCAGTGTACCCAAAAGCAAGCAAAACTGTTATAAAAAACAGCTCCCACATCACATAAAAATATTAATACAATTTCGAAATATATATAGAAGAAATTGGATAAGATTTAGACATAAATGATCAACAGGCAATGATTCGATTGAATAAATCTATAACAAATGAAATTGTTAAACATAAAAACAACTCGTGGAACAATACCCTACGTTCGTTGGACAAATGCTCACCGCCTTTTTGGAACCTAACTAAAATATTGAAAGGAAAACACAAAAATATATCTATATTAAACAGCAGCAGCGCAAATTATAGCACACCTGAAGAAAAATGTAATATATTGGCAGACACTTTTGATAATAACAATAATATCTCAAATCATCTTAGTGACGGCTCTACTGTACACGAAGTTAACAGAGTCGTAAATAGTTTCAACGAAGCTGAAATGAACACAATTGACCAAGATTATTATATTTCTGTTCCGTACACGTTAAGTCTTATTAAAATGCTAAAAAAACAAGAAATCACCGGGCGTAGATGGGATTAATAATGTATGTCTAAAAAACTTCCAAAAAGAGCTATAAACTATTTAACAAATATATTCAATGCTTGTCTTAAACTCTGTTACTTCCCAAATAAATGGAAAATATCAAAAACTATAGCTATACTCAAACCAAATAAACCTGCCAAATCTCCACAATCATATCGACCTATCAGTCTATTGCCATCAATTAGTAAAATTTTTGAAAAAGTCATTAAAGAAAAAATACTTCGTTACACTGAATCTAAAGAAATTCTTCCACCGTATCAGTATGGGTTCAGAACACAGCACAACACAACCCACCCACTCCTTAAAATCAGGAAACTAGTTAAAAATCATTCGCATTCGACACTGTCTGGCATAAAGGACTTATTTATAAGTTAATAAAATTTAATTTTCCTGCGGAGATTATTAAAATCATTCAAAGTTTCCTTAGTGAAAGATCGTTCAACGTTTTTATTGGACAAACTAAATCGCGTGAAGTTAAAATAATGGCAGGATGTCCGCAAGGTGCTTGTCTGTCTCCAATTCTATACAACATAAACATCGCTGATATCCCACCACTCCTGAGATGCGTACCTTCAATATTTGCTGATGATACTGCTATACTATGCTCGGATTTGTATTCTAATAATATAATAAATAATTTGGAATCTGCATTAGTCGACCTTGACAAATATTTTATGAAATGGAAAATAATGATAAACCCTGAAAAAACAAAAGCTATTTTTTCACAAGGAAACGTAAATCCTGCTACATACCACAAAATTCTCTAAAATTTAATAACATCGATATTAGCTGGCAAGAAAGTGTTAAGTATTTAGGCGTTATTCTTGATCAAAAATTAAGTTATAAAAATCATCACCCTTATTCCAGTTGTCGACATCGACGTCACTTTAACACAATACCAAAAATTTGGGGCCTATGTTCACGTTGTCGAAAACAACTGACTCCTGTTAGCAGGTTTATGCTATTTTCAAGACCTTAGGGAACGGAAATAGATTGTCAGTAGCACAACATTTTTCTCGAGAGCGAGTAAACCATCTCCAATTTTTTGGTATTGTGTTAAAGTGACGTCGATGACGACAATTGGAATAAGGGTGCATATTTCATATATTGTCAACAAAATCAAAAAAACTACACAAATCCTATACCCCTTCATAAACAGAAAATCGGATCTTTCAATAAAAAACAAAAAAATTTTAATCAAATCTATTTTCCATCCAGTGATCTTCTACTGTACCCATGTATGGTACACGTCTACAATTTTAAAAATTATTTTTAAGCTCTCTTGGCATTATTCAACGCAAAGACTGCATTCTCTTGCTGAATTTCCCACTGTTAACGCAAAAATAATTACTCTGAACGAAAACTACTTGAGAAAATGTCAAAATTCTCAATATAATCATATAAATGAACTTTGCTTTTCATAAATTTTTAAACCCTTAGCTTTAGTTTTTCTTTTTATATAAACCAAAAAAAAAAAAAGATTCAAAAAGGTTTTTGATTTCTAAGGCCCAATTCATACGAGGATTTAAAAATCTTGTTTTATTTTAAATTCTCTTTAAAAGTTGCTTCTAAAAACATTGTACATTCATACGATGATTTTTCCATGTTTCTAGGTTTGATTTTTTTTGCCTTCAAAAATGGTATCAGTGTTGCCAGTAGATTTTAAAAAATCGATTTCCCCTACATGTTAAAAAAATGTTCCAATACGAAAATCTAGAAATTTCATTAATTTTAATTTAAAAAAAGATTAATTAAAAACATTTAAGTCCTTATTTTAACATACATATGTAGTTCTTGTGTATTAAATTATTTAAAGTGACTACTTCTGCGTTCAAAATTAATGCATACTTCTCTACAGATTTTCAGAAATTATCTTATATATAATACAAATTTAACATAAAGCTGCATTTGAGATTTCTCCATTAATGGAATTTATTAAGACTTAAGATAGATAGATGTAAGTGTAATTTCTTTAATTATTAAATCATTGTTTAATTGATGCCCATATTCTATTTCCTGATGTGTCTGCCATTAGATAAAAGTCTGTGTAATTTCGAGCAAAATCAAATTTTGAAACGGTTTATGAGCAAAAATATATTTTAATTATAGTTCTTTTTTTATTTATATACAAAAAATGCAATCTGAGTATAAAAATACCTACGTTTTGTCAAAGTATTATTAATACTTATAAATAAAGAAACGTTTTGGCCAAAATAAAATATTTGTCCGATATTCCCTATAGTCCTATATTAGCGACAAAATAACCTACAAGTAACACTGTTTTCTATTATAAAAAGCTGTTGTCGCATTGAACGAAAAAATAAAATAAAGCAACATACCAAAAATTAAAATATGTGTAAAGAAAATTTGAAAAAAAACTCGGAAAACGAAAAATGTGATTTTTTTTCTACCCCCTTTGCTTTTCTATACCGTTCGCCTACAAACTACAAAAATCGTGTTTCAAAAAATCATTGAAAAATCAACGTGTGAATTAGGTGTAAGTTTTCCTTCAAACTATATAATAATTTAAAATATTTTAAAACTATCATAATAAAATCAAAATGTCGAAGTAGAAAAGGATAATATATTGCTAACCTCTTTAAACAAATAAGCCAAATGTAAACAACAATTAATTTTATTGAAATACAAATAAATAAATAAATAAATAAATAAAATACATATTTGCATTTTTTACACTTCACTAAAATTTCTACTTCTATTCCGTTTTCATTTAAAATTCTAGCGAAAACCTTGCACACTTTACTTTTTCAATTTTATTAAAACTTGTGTGCTTTCCGCTAAAAAGCTTAGCCTTTACATCGACAACAGCTACTAAGCCAACATTTGATGTCTTTAAAATAAATAATAAAAAAATTATGTATACATAGGGCCGGGAAACCATTCAGGGCCTGTTCTGCAAATCACGACATGCCAAATCACGGTGATTTGTAAAAATTAATAAAAGTTAAATCATTGCTTTTGTATATTTTACGCTTTATAGCTTTGGAAGTTGGAAGAAAATATGCTATTATAAATGAAAAATACTTAAAACGCAATAAATTTCCATTACCAAGTCAGCTATTAATAGTTTACTTTTGAAATCAAGTGATTTGAAATCACCGTGATTTTCAGAACAGGGGGGATTAAAGCAAATTATCAGCAATCCCATGAAAAATATATGTGTGTAATACAAATCTATTATCAGAATTAAGGATGTATTTTTGAGTTGAAGTTACACAATTCTTCAATCTTCCGTACATATGGGTAATTCCTAGGCGACGGACCCGTTATTCGAACACTTTTAGTTGAGCAAAAAACATGAAAGGAATGGAAAGATTAAGTATAAATGTGCATTAGAGCGACCCAAAAAAATTGATTTTGTTACCCCTCTGAAAATAAAGCTTGATATGTTTTATGATGATTCCCAAAATATTTTGGTTCTAGTATTGACCATCCGTGAGCTGGAACATTTTTAAAAAAGGTCCTTTTTTCAGTATTTCGATTTTTTTTGTACTTTGCTCCAAGACGACATAAATAAAATTTGGTATAATCGAAAAGAGTTTTTGAAGCAGCATCCAATGGTATATAAAACTTGACCACTTGCGACCTACTAATTGAGATATTTAACTAAATACATATTTTCGTTTCGGGTTTTCATACAAATTCTACTTATTTGGAAATAATTTGGCGAAATTTTATGAAGAGTTTTTTTTTGTGAATGTGGAAATAAAGGTGAAAGAAGATCGTTTATGTGCAGATTTATGAAAAATTTTTGTTTTAATTTTTTTTAAATGGTTAAAGTAACTACAAATACGGACGTGACAAGGCGGATGCGACATTTTCAAAAAGACTAATCGCCATAACTTTGCTAATATTGATTGTACTTTAATTCAAAAGAAATTAAATAATAACGAATTCTATTTGCTGCTGAAAAAAAATTAATAAATATTGATTTTATGCGACGGATGCTACTAAGTATAAGTGAAAGCAAACTCAAAAAAATGCCCTTATTAGAACTCCATTCTATTTCTTTTGTGCTAATGCGTAAGATTATTCTTATTCTGATTTCATAAATTACAAAAAAATAAATATAATACGTATTACTTCCAGTGCTGCCACAACCCAAAAATTTTTACAACCAAAATTCGCTTTAAAAGTTACCAAATGAGAAAAAAATAACCAAATTTCAATATGTAGCATTTTTATTAAATAACATTTAAAATGCATACACTTTGTGCCGCACTACAACAAGAAATGAAGTTACATGAAGCTGACTTGCAAGCAATAGTTCAATGCTCATTTGTAAGGTATATGCCAGTCGGCAGCTGATTAATTTTTTCTCTTTTAGTTTTCCGTTTTATTTTTGAATTTTGTTTTTCTTCACACGTCTAGTTTTTGTATTTGACAGCCGAACAGTATTTTTATACAAACAACTTACGTACATATTCTTTATATAAATTTTATAAAATCTTTTAATTGAATGTTACAAAAGACATGTCATTTCTGTAGTACAGAGTTGCGATCATTTAGTAAAATTAAAAGCTGTTGACAGTGTTGTAAAAGTATTGTAAACAAGTGAGTAGCAACCAAGGCGAATTCATAACAGGTGGCTGCACTAGCGATTTTAGTCACAGCTGTTTTATTTTCAGTTGCCTTAGTAGGAATACTACAAATTGAAGAACATAAAAAATATGTACATGTGTATCATTATTTTGGCAAAAAAATAACCAAAATGAGAAAAATATTCACATCTCCACATTAAAGAAAAAAGTAACCACTTTTGGTTAGAAATAACCAAAAATGGCAGCCCTGATTACTTCAAATAATCGCAAAAAAAGTCCCAGCAAAAAAATATTATTTTTATATTCTTATGAATAGAACAGGCTAATGTTCGTAACGCTTTTTAAGCCAAATTACATGTGATAATTATTAATGAACAAATAACATCAAAGTTAGTTGTAAATATTCTGACAACAACACATAGTTGAACGGAACAACCAGTCGTTTTCGAAGGCCACTAAACCTTCCTCATCAGCGTTCTTCTGTGTTTTGGTCCACTGTGTATGGTGTCAGTTGATGTAGATGTCTGCCTTATATACGAAACTTTATTGCAAATGGAATATGTGAATTGGTTTGATTCATTGCATTTCAATTTGCTCATGTGTTTTGTAATGAAGGCTCAAAGTTACCATCTCTATATTTACAACAGTCTTACCATTGTCGTTTGTTCTTTACTAACTATGCACATGTTTGTTACTTAGCTTATTTTTGTTCTACTTAAGACAAACTTTTCTGGTTTGTTACTATTAAGTATATTTTTATTTAATTTTTGCCACAAGCCAATGACTATTAATTTTAGTTAATTTAATTATTATTTTTCGAACTGTATTTTGTTTCTATATTCTTATGAATAGAACAGGCTAATGTTCGTAACGCTTTTTAAGCCAAAGTCAGAATATTTACAACTAACTTTGATGTTATTTGTTCATTAATAATATTATATGTAATTTGGCTTTAAAAGCGTTACGAACATTAGCCTGTTCTATTCATAAGAATATAGAAACAAAATACAGTTCGAAAAATAATAATTAAATTAAAAAATTATTTTTATTTTGCAGCCAGTCGCTTATGTCGGTCAAAAAATTTCAAAAATTAAAAATGCTTTTATGGACTTTCAGCTTTATTATTAAAAACCAAGGTTGGCAATCGGTATCGTAAAAATACCGATACCGATTCAAATACCGTTAAAATTGGATACCGGTATCGTTACCGATACCGAAATCCATTTCGGTTAGCAAATACCGGTATCCAGACTACCGTTTACGTCTATACCGGTACGTACCGGTATACCGATTCCGGCCAAAAAATAAATGATAGTTAAGTTGTAATTGCCAAATTTTTATTATGTATTTCAACTTTTTTCACCATGAGACAACTGCTTTTTATCAGTTGTATTTTGGTTTTTATTTCGACCATTGTGTTCGTTTTGCTTTACTATTCCAGACTAAAGTCCTGCACAAGACTATTTATAAGACCTCTCAAGACATGCGACATTTTTTAAACGCTTTACTACAGCGAAATATTCTAAAACAAACGCTAAAAAACACTGTTGGCAAGACAAAGAACTCAAAAAAAATATTGCCAACAGTGTTTTTTAGCATTTATTTTAGAATATTTCGCTGTAGTAAAGCGTTTAAAAAATGTCGCATGTCTTGAAAGGTCTTATAAATAGTCTTGTGCAGGCCAATATTCCAGACGCCAACCAATCCCATTTGTCAACCAATATTATTGCCATGTTCATAAAACATAGAATCTCAAGAAAAAATAGCAAGGCCAAAACTAAATATATTTAAAATGTTTTGTAATGGATACTATGGTTTCAGAACATATAGCATAAATAAGAACCTTTGTGTTTCGTGCATTGTTGCGAAGTCAACTAAAATTAGTTGTTATTCAGAATACCAAAAAAACAGTTGTTTAAAAGTTAAGTTGTTTCAGTTTCAATCCAACTTAGTTGAGCTGTAAACCGTAATATGTGCAATTATACTTGAAGTTAAATATTCCTCTCTTGAGTTGAAGAAAAGTACTTTTAAAATGAAGGAAAAAATTTTGGCGACCACTGTTGTACCAATTTTGTACTGTGTGTTTATATACATCTATTAAATTGTACTTTCATCATCCTGGAAGCTTAAATACACCGAAAGCGTATAAATAGAACGCGAAATACATCATACAGGAAGTTTTTTAACAAAAAGTCTTCTAACAAAATATTTAAAACAGTCCTGTGAATTACTCTTATTCAATTATGTTTTATAAACAAAGTTATAAACAATATAGGTCCAGTACAAAAATATTGCCTAAGAACGTGTCCAAAGTAGAAAAGTGTCAAAAAAACAGAAAAAATCATATTTGGTGAAAAAATAAAGACATATTTGAAATTTACTGAAACAAGATATATCTATATGGTTGAAAAGGTCTTAGTCTCTTCTTTCTGTATCCGTTCATAAATTTAAAATCGGTTGATATTTAACTTAGTTGGAGGTTGATAAGTGTCTACGGGTACGAAAAACCGGTTTTTACCCGTAACTCAAGATTTTGGAGGTGTCTGGAAAATTTCAAATACAATTTGTATTGTTATACTCGACAATACCTAGCAGAAAAATAGTAACACGTCCCAGGTATTTCGATTTCATCAAAATTTGTCACACAGTGTAATATATCAGTATAGACAAAACTTTTATTTTTACTATTTTGTTTAATTAACCAAAATGTATACTTTATATATGTAAAGTTTGAACTGCAGTCTCCTTGTTTCACTTTTTTAATAAATTTTTAATAAATTATTTTTTAATAATAGTATTAAACCATATATAGAAACAAATAAGTTTATATGCTTTTATACGAGTACATATGTCAATGTAAAAATACTCCCTTTTTGAAGTAATTTAATAAAAAAAAGATTTTTTGTTATGTCCACTGCCTGAAATAATAAATTTATCAGTAATATCGGTATACCGGTATTATAAACTCGATAACGGTATGTACCGGTAATACCGATACCGAAATAAAAAAAATACCGATACCGCTACCGATACCGAAATTTAAAAAATAGTTGTACCGGTATCGATACCGATACCGTTATTTTTTCGGTTTCCAACCTTGTTAAAAACAAGACAAAAATTTGTAGCAACAAAAAATTTTTTTGGTTGACATTGCCCTTATTATGTGCTCCTAATTATGAAAGTTATTTTCATATAAATATATGTATGTATGTATTTCTTTTGCCGAGATATTTAGTAGATTGTATTTGAAAAAATCAAAAAATATTTTTATACTATGCAACATTTTAATTTAGAGTTAGTAGTCTCGCTTAATAGAGAAAAGGCGGCATATGACTTGGACCACTTTCATAACTAAGGAAACGTGTGTATGTATGTACATTAGAGTGGCCGTTATTTATTTTTTTATTTCTTTTATTCTCACCCCCCCCCCCCAAAATCGGTTCAGTTTTATCTTAAAAAAATACAAAAAAATTTCATAGCGATAAGTGAGTATTTTAGGGGGTGCGCTCGCCCCACAAAGTTGGCTTTCAATCCCATTTTCAATGTAATTTGTTTGCATATGACTAGAATATGATATATGACAATATTTTAGCTCTTCTAGTCTACAACATTAGTCCCAAAAAAGTTTTTTTTTTGCAAAATTAATATTTTAGGAAATAATGAAGAAAATAACCAACAAAATACCAAAAATTATGTATACAAAATTTGCATTTATATGGAAATTATTTTACTAAGCGTTTACAATAAGAGTTTATGTCTATTAAATTATTTCATACATATATTAAGTATAGTAATAAGAAAAGTAAACAAAAAATGGGAAAAAAAAATTCATTGAATATATGGGCTTGAGGGCTAACTTTGAGGGCCGGACGCACCCCATAAAACACAACTTATGGGCATGAAATTTTTTTGTATTTTTTTTAAATAAAACTGAACTGATTTTGGGGGTGAAAACAAAAGAAATCAACAAAACATACAACTAACGCCCACTGTCTAATGTACATGAAATGGAGATTAGTCATGAAAATAATTTTAAACTAATGTTTATCAATTCATATTAACTTCACCTGTTCATTTTAATAAATAATTGAATAAATAACAAAATTTTAAATAAATGAAATTGTAAAATTGCCTCCCTCATTTACTTCAATTTTTTGTTTGTATCACACTCGCTATATGAATGTTCAAGTGAGAGCGAAAAACGAACAAGTACTTAACTAGCACACACACAGTCGAGTAGTAACCAATAATAGGTCTGTTCCAGATGCATAACAAAACAGTCCGAACTTGTACAAAGTAATCCAAAAGCGTTACAGATAGCAATTTTTGTGCAATTTTGAGAGCGAATGAGAGAGTAATTTTTTTCATTTCCTGTACAAACTAGTACGAACTTTTTCTTCTGGGTAAGTTCGGACAAGAATTGAATAATCAGCGGTTTTTTTTTAAATATGTAACTGAAATATTAATCAGAAAATTTTCAAATATAGAAAAAAAGTTTTTACACACAGATTTATTAAAAAGCAAAATGGAAGGTTTTTGAAATAAAGCTTAAAGCTTAAATTAGACGTGACATAGCCATAACGCCATAGCCATAACCAAACCAAAATTCAATTGGTTTCTATGGTGAGAGTTATGGTGAGTCTCTCTCACTCTCACTCTCACCATAGAAACCAATTGAATTTTTGTTTGGTTATGGCTATGGCGTTATGGCTATGTCACGTCTAATTTAAGCTTAAGTTGTAAGTACATTTGTGCTTTTTTTCAATTTCATTAATATAAATAAAATGATTTTTATGACTTTTTAAATAATTCACGTAACTTCTATTTTTTGGAAATTTTTTTCATTTACTTTTTACAGCTGTTACCAATGATGCAAATTTTATGTTTTTATAATGTTATGCGTTTCAAGCGACTAAAATCACTAAAATAAAATTTAATTTAAAAAGTAAGCAACAATAGTATTTCAAGATGGTCAATTATGCTTTTTTGCGTTCCAGCAATTTTGGATAATTTTTCACATTCAGAGAGTAATTTTCTTTTTACTCTCATTAGTCCGAACTTTAACAAAATCTTGTGGAACACACCTAATTATTCTCTTATTTTGTTGTTCTCAAAAACATGTACATAGTTTTTTTAGTATTGGTCGAGTAAGTGTTCATGCTTCTTAAGTATAAATCCATTTGCGCTGGGATTTAGTGTGAATATATGAAACTGAATACATATATAATTGTAAATATTTTTAATTATGAGTAGTATTTTTATATGAGTTGTATTTTTATATGATTGTAATACAGTATTTGTTATTGGTCAAGAGGCTATATGTATTATAAATGTATAAATAAATATTGAAAGTCATGTTACAAAATAAAATTTTACGCTCCGTTGTGCCGGGTTTTATAAAAAATAAACCTTAGCTAATCTTTTTCTAAATTTGCCACAACAAATCTCACTTCAATTTCCATAACATACAAGCAGTCGAGTTCTTTGAAGCCATCATGTGCAACAATTTTTATTTTTGGAAAGCGGAATGTGCCAACTGCATATGGACATTTCCAGGGTGACGAACGTTACTGTAGTACATCTAAAATGGGGAAGAAAGCCTAAGACAAAAGTTGTATTTTGTTCACTTTGTAATTTTTGAGCAGCATTGCAATGGCTCTATATTTAGCAATAAATCTGTATTTTTGCATAAACTGGGTTCTAAGATATTAACAAACAAAAAGTGATACGAACGTTACGAAAAAAGGAAGTGGTTTTGATTCGCATCTATGAAAATGCAAAAGTCTGCGAAATGAAACATGATTTTTCTAAATCACAAACCTTAAATTGATCTGCACTAATTTCGCCTAGCGTTCGAGCTTGCTGCGTTGAAATTATTTCATTAGTAGGTGTGTTCCACAAGATTTTGTTAAAGTTTGGACTAATGAGAGTAAAAAGAAAATTACTCTCTGAATGTACAAAAGGTATCAAAAATTGCTGGAACGCAAAAAACCATAATTGCCCATCTTGAAATACAAGTGCTGCCTACTTTTTAAATTAAATTTTATTTTAGTGATTTTAGTCGCTTGAAACGCATAACATTATAAAAACATAAAATTTGCATCATTGGTAACAGCTGTAAAAAGTAAATGAAAAAAATTTCCAAAAAATAGAAGTTTCGTGAATTATTTAAAAAGTCATAAAAATCATTTTATTTATATTAATGAAATTGAAAAAAAGGAAAATGTACTTACAACTTAAGCTTAAATTAGACGTGACATAGCCATAACGCCATAGCCATAACCAAACCAAAATTCAATTGGTTTCTATGGTGAGAGTGAGAGTGAGAGAGACTCACCATAACTCTCACCATAGAAACCAATTGAATTTTGGTTTGGTTATGGCTATGGCGTTATGGCTATGTCACGTCTAATTTAAGCTTTAAGCTTTATTTCAAAAACCTTCCATTTTGCTTTTTAATAAATCTGTGTGTGAAAACTTTTTTTCTATATTTGCAAATTTTCTGATTAATATTTCAGTTTCACATGTAAACAAAAAAACAGCTGATTATTGAATTCTTGTCCGAACTTACACAGAAGAAAAAGTTCGTACTAGTTGGTACAGGAAATGAAAAAAATTATTCTCTCATTCGCTCTCAAAATTGTACAAAAATCGCTATCTGGAACGCTTTTGGATAACTTTGTACAAGTTCGGACTGTTTTGTTATGCATCTGGAACAGACCTAATGTATTCTATACAATCAATAGTTGATACGTAACGTTATATTCGTTACATGACATATTTTTCCATAGAAATGTATTTGAGTAAAATATAAAAAATTTTATATAATTATTTATTTAATATGTATATAAAATTAAATTTTAATGGGCGTGACTCCACCCATTTTTCAAATAAAAGATTTTGTATTTAGAGCTCAATTTGTGTGGTAAGTTTCCTAAAAATCGGTTAAGTAGTATCGCGTGAAATATTATAATAAATTTTAATGGGCGTATCTCTGCCCACTTTTTTTACAATGGGACCAATGGGCAGCTATACCCTCTCAGACAAAAAAATTTTTAAAATCGGTCTAGCGTGTACCGAGTTAATTAGTAACAAACCTAAAATAAAAATAGAGAGAATTGCAAGGTTGGAAACCGAAAAAAATAACGGTATCGGTATCGATACCGGTACAATTATTTTTTAAATTTCGGTATCGGTAGCGGTATCGGTATTTTTTTTATTTCGGTATCGGTATTACCGGTACATACCGTTATCGAGTTTATAATACCGGTATACCGATATTACTGATAAATTTATTATTTCAGGCAGTGGACATAACAAAAAATCTTTTTTTATTAAATTACTTCAAAAAGGGAGTATTTTTACATTGACATATGTACTCGTATAAAAGCATATAAACTTATTTGTTTCTATATATGGTTTAATACTATTATTAAAAAATAATTTATTAAAAAAGTGAAACAAGGAGACTGCAGTTCAAACTTTACATATATAAAGTATACATTTTGATTAATTAAACAAAATAGTAAAAATAAAAGTTTTGTCTATACTGATATATTACACTGTGTGACAAATTTTGATGAAATCGAAATACCTGGGACGTGTTACTATTTTTCTGCTAGGTATTGTCGAGTATAACAATACAAATTGTATTTGAAATTTTCCAGACACCTCCAAAATCTTGAGTTACGGGTAAAAACCGGTTTTTCGTACCCGTAGACACTTATCAACCTCCAACTAAGTTAAATATCAACCGATTTTAAATTTATGAACGGATACAGAAAGAAGAGACTAAGACCTTTTCAACCATATAGATATATCTTGTTTCAGTAAATTTCAAATATGTCTTTATTTTTTCACCAAATATGATTTTTTCTGTTTTTTTGACACTTTTCTACTTTGGACACGTTCTTAGGCAATATTTTTGTACTGGACCTATATTGTTTATAACTTTGTTTATAAAACATAATTGAATAAGAGTAATTCACAGGACTGTTTTAAATATTTTGTTAGAAGACTTTTTGTTAAAAAACTTCCTGTATGATGTATTTCGCGTTCTATTTATACGCTTTCGGTGTATTTAAGCTTCCAGGATGATGAAAGTACAATTTAATAGATGTATATAAACACACAGTACAAAATTGGTACAACAGTGGTCGCCAAAATTTTTTCCTTCATTTTAAAAGTACTTTTCTTCAACTCAAGAGAGGAATATTTAACTTCAAATATAATTGCACATATTACGGTTTACAGCTCAACTAAGTTGGATTGAAACTGAAACAACTTAACTTTTAAACAACTGTTTTTTTGGTATTCTGAATAACAACTAATTTTAGTTGACTTCGCAACAATGCACGAAACACAAAGGTTCTTATTTATGCTATATGTTCTGAAACCATAGTATCCATTACAAAACATTTTAAATATATTTAGTTTTGGCCTTGCTATTTTTTCTTGAGATTCTATGTTTTATGAACATGGCAATAATATTGGTTGACAAATGGGATTGGTTGGCGTCTGGAATATTGGCCTGCACAAGACTATTTATAAGACCTTTCATTACATGCAACATTTTTTAAACGCTTTACTACAGCGAAATATTCTAAAATAAATGCTAAACAACACTGTTCGCAATATTTTTTTTGAGTTCTTTGTCTTGCCAACAGTGTTTTTTAGCGTTTGTTTTAGAATATTTCGCTATAGTAAAGCGTTTAAAAAATGTCGCATGTCTTGAAAGGTCTTATAAATAGTCTTGTGCAGGACTTTAGTCTGGAATAGTAAAGCAAAACGAACACAATGGTCGAAATAAAAACCAAAATACAACTGATAAAAAGCAGTTGTCTCATGGTGAAAAAAGTTGTAATACATAATAAAAATTTGGCAATTACAACTCAACTATCATTTATTTTTTGGCCGGAATCGGTATACCGGTACGTACCGGTATAGACGTAAACGGTAGTCTGGATACCGGTATTTGCTAACCGAAATGGATTTCGGTATCGGTAACGATACTACAACTAAGATGGCGTATAAATACATTACAATCAAATAATTTGAAGGGTTTTTTATGATACTATCGGTCAAAAAAAGCTTTTTAATAACATTTAAATTTTTGGTCATGGTTTACCTTTTGCTGGAAATGCACATATGCATT